>BLSH010044232.1:1032247-1044745 GCA_018402905.1 Glandirana rugosa
AGGTATATAGTGTAGACAGGTGTCGGGCACACGTGTATATAGAGGGCCCGCCCCCTGTAGCAGTGTACACACAGTATATAGATGTATATGAGGTATATAGAGTAGACAGGTGTCTGGCACACGTGTATATAGAAGGCCCCGCCCCCTGTAGCAGTGTACACACAGTATATAGATGTATATATGAGGTATATAGAGTAGACAGGTGTCGGGCACACGTGTATATAGAGGGCCCGCCCCCTGTAGCAGTGCACACACAGTATATAGATGTATATGAGGTATATAGTGTAGACAGGTGTCGGGCACACGTGTATATAGAGGGCCCCGCCCCCTGTAGCAGTGTACACACAGTATATAGCTGTATATATGAGGGATATAGAGTAGACAGGTGTCGGGCACACGTGTATATAGAGGGCCCGCCCCCTGTAGCAGTGCACACACAGTATATAGATGTATATGAGGTATATAGTGTAGACATGTGTCGGACAGACGTGTATATAGAGGGCCCCGCCCCCTGTAGCAGTGTACACACAGTATATAGCTGTATATATGAGGGATATAGAGTAGACAGCTGTCGGGCACACGTGTATATAGAAGGCCCGCCCCCTGTAGCAGTGCATACACAGTATATAGCTGTATATATGAGGGATATAGAGTAGACAGGTGTCGGCACATGTGTATATAGAGGGCCCGCCCCCTGTAGCAGTGCACACACAGTATATAGATGTATATGAGGTATATAGTGTAGACAGGTGTCGGGCACACGTGTATATAGAGGGCCCCGCCCCCTGTAGCAGTGTACACACAGTATATAGCTGTATATATGAGGGATATAGAGTAGACAGGTGTCGGGCACACGTGTATATAGAGGGCCCGCCCCCTGTAGCAGTGTACACACAGTATATAGCTGTATATGAGGTATATAGTGTAGACAGGTGTCGGGCACACGTGTATATAGAGGGCCCGCCCCCTGTAGCAGTGTACACACAGTATATAGATGTATATGAGGTATATAGTGTAGACAGGTGTCGGTCACACGTGTATATAGAGGGCCCGCCCCCTGTAGCAGTGCACACACAGTATAGAGATGTATATATGAGGGATATAGTGTAGATAGGTGTCGGGCACACGTGTATATAGAGGGTGCGCCCCCTGTAGCAGTGTACACACAGTATATAGATGTATATATGAGGTATATAGAGTAGACAGGTGTCGGGCACACGTGTATATAGAGGGCCCGCCCCCTGTAGCAGTAAACACACAGTATATAGATGTATATGAGGTATATAGTGTAGACAGACAGGTGTCGGGCACACGTGTATATAGAGGGCCCCGCCCCCTGTAGCAGTGTACACACAGTATATAGCTGTATATATGAGGTATATAGAGTAGACAGGTGTCGGGCACACGTGTATATAGAGGGCCCGCCCCCTGTAGCAGTGTACACACAGTATATAGCTGTATATGAGGGATAAAGAGTAGACAGGTGTCGGGCACACGTGTATATAGAGGGCCCGCCCCCTGTAGCAGTGTACACACAGTATATAGATGTATATGAGGTATATAGAGTAGACAGGTGTCGGGCACACGTGTATATAGAGGGCCCCGCCCCCTGTAGCAGTGTACACACAGTATATAGATGTATATGAGGTATATAGTGTAGACAGGTGTCGGGCACACGTGTATATAGAGGGCCCGCCCCCTGTAGCAGTGTACACACAGTATATAGATGTATATATGAGGTATATAGTGTAGACAGGTGTCGGGCACACGTGTATATAGAGGGTGCGCCCCCTGTAGCAGTGTACACACAGTATATAGATGTATATATGAGGTATATAGAGTAGACAGGTGTGGGGCACACGTGTATATAGAGGGCCCGCCCCCTGTAGCAGTGTACACACAGTATATAGATGTATATATGAGGTATATAGAGTAGACAAGTGTCGGGCACACGTGTATATAGAGGGCCCGCCCCCTGTAGCAGTGTACACACAGTATATAGATGGATATGAGGTATATAGTGTAGACAGGTGTCGGGCACACGTGTATATAGAGGGCCCGCCCCCTGTAGCAGTGTACACACAGTATATAGATGTATATATGAGGTATATAGTGTAGACAAGTGTCGGGCACACGTGTATATAGAGGGCCCGCCCCCTGTAGCAGTGTACACACAGTATATAGATGTATATGAGGTATATAGAGTAGACAGGTGTCGGGCACACGTGTATATAGAAGGCCCGCCCCCTGTAGCAGTGAACACACAGTATATAGATGTATATGAGGTATATAGAGTAGACAGGTGTCGGGCACACGTGTATATAGAGGGCCGCCCCCTGTAGCAGTGTACACACAGTATATAGATGTATATATGAGGTATATAGAGTAGACAGGTGTCGGGCACACGTGTATATAGAGGGCCCGCCCCCTGTAGCAGTGTATGCACAGTATATAGATGTATATATGAGGTATATAGAGTAGACAGGTGTCGGGCACACGTGTATATAGAAGACCCGCCCCCTGTAGCAGTGTAAACACAGTATATAGATGTATATATGAGGTATATAGAGTAGACAGGTGTCGGGCACATGTGTATATAGAGGGCCCGCCCCCTGTAGCAGGGTACACACAGTATATAGATGTATATGAGGTATATAGTGTAGACAGGTGTCGGGCACACGTGTATATAGAAGGCCCGCCCCCTGTAGCAGTGAACACACAGTATATAGATGTATATGAGGTATATAGAGTAGACAGGTGTCGGGCACACGTGTATATAGAGGGCCGCCCCCTGTAGCAGTGTACACACAGTATATAGATGTATATATGAGGTATATAGAGTAGACAGGTGTCGGGCACACGTGTATATAGAGGGCCCGCCCCCTGTAGCAGTGTATACACAGTATATAGATGTATATATGAGGTATATAGAGTAGACAGGTGTCGGGCACACGTGTATATAGAAGGCCCGCCCCCTGTAGCAGTGTAAACACAGTATATAGATGTATATGAGGTATATAGAGTAGACAGGTGTCAGGCACACGTGTATATAGAAGGCCCGCCCCCTGTAGCAGTGTAAACACAGTATATAGATGTATATATGAGGTATATAGAGTAGACAGGTGTCGGGCACACGTGTATATAGAGGGCCCGCCCCCTGTAGCAGGGTACACACAGTATATAGATGTATATGAGGTATATAGTGTAGACAGGTGTCGGGCACACGTGTATATAGAAGGCCCGCCCCCTGTAGCAGTGTACACACAGTATATAGATGTATATGAGGTATATAATGTAGACAGGTGTCGGGCACACGTATATATAGAAGGCCCGCCCCCTGTAGCAGTGAACACACAGTATATAGATGTATATGAGGTATATAGAGTAGACAGGTGTCGGGCACACGTGTATATAGAAGGCCCGCCCCCTGTAGCAGTGTACACACAGTATATAGATGTATATATGAGGTATATAGAGTAGACAGGTGTCGGGCACACGTGTATATAGAGGGTCCGCCCCCTGTAGCAGTGTACACACAGTATATAGATGTATATATGAGGTATATAATGTAGACAGGTGTCGGGCACACGTGTATATAGAGGGCCCCGCCCCCTGTAGCAGTGTACACACAGTATATAGATGTATATGAGGTATATAGAGTAGACAGGTGTCGGGCACACGTGTATATAGAGGGCCCCGCCCCCTGTAGCAGTGTCACACAGTATATAGATGTATATATGAGGTATATAGAGTAGGCAGGTGTCGGGCACACGTGTATATAGAAGGCCTGCCCCCTGTAGCAGTGTACACACAGAATATAGATGTATATGAGGTATATAGAGTAGACAGGTGTCGGGCACACGTGTATATAGAAGGCCCGCCCCCTGTAGCAGTGTACACACAGTATATAGATGTATATGAGGTATATAGTGTAGACAGGTGTCGGGCACACGTGTATATAGAGGGCCCGCCCCCTGTAGCAGTGTACACACAGTATATAGATGTATATATGAGGTATATAGAGTAGACAGGTGTCGGACACACGTGTATATAGAGGGCCCGCCCCCTGTAGCCGTCTCTCATTTCTGCTCCGGTCACTATGCCGTCCCCCATCCCCGTAGAGCGGTTCCTCCCACGGGATTTGTCCCCTTCCATAGACCTCCGTCCATGTAGCAGTCCTCTAGAGCTGAGCCGTTCCAAGCCCGGTGATGTGGGCGCCTCATCCAGCCGCCCGGCCCCGTTCAGGCTCCCTCCCCGCCTGGCCTGGTGCAGCATAGACTGGGAGCAGGTTCGGGTCTTGGAGCCACTGGGCTCGGGGGGCTTCGGCTCGGTGTACCGAGCCACCTACCGCGGGCAGACGGTGGCTCTGAAGAAGGTAAAGCGCTGCAGCAAGAACCGGCTGGCGTCCCGGCAGAGCTTCTGGGCCGAGCTGAACGCCGCCCGCCTCTGTCACCCGCATGTGGTCCGCGTCCTGGCCGCCAGCGCCTCGTGCCCCGGGGACCCCGGTAGTCCCGGCACCATCATCATGGAGTACGCCGGGAGCTGCACCTTGCACCGCCGCATCTACACCCGGGGTCCCCCGCTGGGGAGAGCCTGCTGCCTGCGCTACGCCCGACACATCACGGACGGGCTCCGCTTCCTGCACCGGGGCGGCGTGGTGCACCTGGACCTAAAGCCGGCCAACGTGCTGCTGGCCCCGGGAGATTTGTGCAAGATCGGGGACTTCGGCTGCTCGCAGAGGCTGCGGGAGGACGGCGGGGAAGCCTGCAATACCCAGCTCCGCCACCTAGGGGGTACCTACACCCACCGGGCACCGGAGCTGCTCCGCGGAGAGCCGGTCACCGCCAAGGCGGACATCTACTCCTTCGCCGTCACCTTGTGGCAAATGGTGACCCGGGAGCTGCCCTACACCGGGGACCGCCAGTGTGTGCTCTACGCCGTGGTGGCCTATGACCTGCGCCCGGAGATCGGGGCCACTTTCCTGGGGACCGAGGAGGGCCAGGCGTCCAGGGATATCGTACAGAACTGCTGGGCTGCCCGGCCTGAGGACCGACCCAGTGCCGAGGAACTGATCAACACCCTTGGCCTCATCCAGTGCGAGGAGGACAGCCCTATGGTACCTGAGCACAGTCCTCAACAATCGCCCTCTATGGGGGACAACCGGGACTGCTCCAGCTCAGCACACAACACCTGCCTGCAGAACCTTTCCTCATGACCATCTGCACACTGACTACAAGCCCCCATAGTCCCTGATACTGTCCCCAACTTGATGGAACTTCTCAGCTCCACCAATGTCCCTGTATGGTGGACAACCTGGACTGACCAAACCAGCTTGTAGGACCTCTCCTCATGGCCATCTGTAGACTGACTACAAGCCCCCCATAGTTCCTGATACTGTCCCCAACTTGAACTTTTCAGCTCCAGGAATGCCCCTGTACAGTGGACAAACTGGACTGGCCAAACCTGCCTGCAGGACTTCTAACCACCCTGGGAACCCACCATCTGCAGACTGACAATAGTCCGTCCCTGATACTCAGCATTGTCCCCAACTTGATGACTATGGGGGGCAACCGGGACTGCCCCAGCTCAGCACACAACACCTGCCTGCAAAAGCTTTCCTCATGACCATCTGCACACTGACTACAAGCCCCCATAGTCCCTGATACTGTCCCCAACTTGATGGAACTTCTTAGCTCCACCAATGTCCCTGCATGGGGACAACCTGGACTGCCCAAATCTGCCTGAAAGACCTCTCATCCAGGTCATGGCACTAGAAGATTGGGGGGGGGGGGGCGCTGGAGCTCCTTCATGTGCAGTCTGCTCTTATCATCCTCTCGTGACCCCCCCACTGTTCAGCACAGTCCCCAACATAATGGGACTTCCGAGCTCCAAGAATGTCCCTATGCACATTCTTGGAGCTCAGAAGTCCCATGGGGGACAATCTGGACTGTCCAAGCTCAGCACACACCACCTGCCTGAAGGACCTCTCCTCCAGATCATGACCCTAGAATAAGGGTGTTTCACCTGTGGACCTCCAGCTGTTGCAGAACTACAAATCCCATAAGGCATTGCAAGGCTGACAGTTACAAGCATGGCTCCCAAAGACAGTAGCATTATTGGACTTGTAGTTCTGCAACACCTGGAGGGCCACAGGTTGAGCACCCATGCACTAGAAGATGGGGATTGGACCTTCACCATGTGCTGTCTGCTCTTATGACCTGCCTTAAACAGCTCTCTCTTGGCCCCATAGTCCCTGCTACTCAGCATGGTCCTCAAGGTGATGGAATGTCCTTGCATGGGGACAACCTGGACCAGCCTAATTCTGCACACCCAACCTGCCTGGAGGACCTCTCATCCAGATCACGATGATGGGGGCTGGAGGTCCACCATGTGCTGACTGCTCTCATGACCATCCTGATAACAGTCCTCCCATGTTCCTGACTTGATGCAGACTCTGGAGATTGTACCTCCATGTGCAGTCTGCTGTTATGATCAGCTTGATAACAGCCTCCCATATCTCCATAGTCCATGCCACTCCACACAGTCCCCAGCTGTGCAGACTTGGCACGAGTTGAATTACTAAAAAAGGAGCGTGCAAAATCTGTTGCAGTTTTGCTTTGTAGCCAATCGGCTTCTAACTTCAGCTTGTTCAATCAAGCTTTGACAGTAAAACCTGGAAGCTGATTGATTTCTACGTGAAGCTGCACCAGATTTTGCTCTCCATTTTTAGTAAATCAACCCCACAATGCCTCGAAAGCCTTTCCTCCCGGTCATGACTGTGGAGATTGGAGCTCCACCATGTGCAGTCTGCTCTTATGACCAGCCAGATAACTGCTCTCATGTCTGCACCCCCCCCCCCCCACTTCTGAGCAGGATCCCCAACCTAATGTGGGCTCCAGGAATGTCCTTGCATGGGTGACAGCCTGGACTGTTCAAATTCTGCACGCAACCTGCATGGAAGACCTCTCATACTGATCATGATACTTGAAGGGAGCTGAAAGCTGAAGCTCCACCTAGTGCAGTCTGCTTTTGCTTAGCATGGTATAGTCCTCTGATGTCACCCTTTTGTCTCTGCTACAATGTAGAGTCTCAAACTTGGTGATGGAACATCTGAGGATGGGTGACAACCTTGACTAACCAAACTGGGCACACAACCTGCCTGGAAAACCTCTTATCCTGCTTATGACACTTTTTATGACATCATTGGAGATAGGATCTAGACATTTGGGTCCACCATGTGCAGTCTGCTTATTTTAATGATCAGCCTGGTATTCTCTGGTGTCATTTTGGGCACTGGTATTGAGCAGAGTCTCCAATTTCATGCAACATGCAGGAATGTCCTTGCATCTGTGACAATTTGGGCTGTTCAAGCTCAGCGCACACAGCCTGCCTGTAAGACCTCTCATCCTGTTCATGTCCTCTCTAGGACGTCTGTGAAGATGGTGATGGGAGCAGGAGGTTGGAGCTCAAATCTGCTCCTTTCGTGTCTCCTAACAACATTTTCCACAGGTGCATGACTAAGGATGTCCCCTATGAGAGACCAGACATGGAGAATCTGTGCTGTACACTGTGATGGTGAACAAGTCCCGGTCTTATCAGATGCTTGTTCACAATGCCATGTTTTTTTGCTGCTATTTGTTTGTATTCATATGTTTGTGTTGGGTTGGAGCTTCACCATGTGAAGTATGCTCTTCTGGATCCTAGTTTTGTCCATGAGGCAGCCCAGAAGGGATTGACCATGGGTGTCCTCTAAAAACAGGAGTGTCCACAGAAGGAAGATCTGTATGTAAGGCACCTTTCACACAGGATCCCTGGAGTCTGTCCCAGCATAGGATCCTAGACTGATACCCCTGCGGAGTCCAATAGGAACAGAAACTGATGTAGCATGTATGACATTTCAGGGTTGATTTACTGTAAACGGAGAATGCAAAATCTGGTGCAGCTGTGCATAGAAACTAATCAGCTTCCAGGTTTTACTGTCAAAGCTTGACTGAACAAGCTGACGTTAGAAGCTGATTGGCTACAATGCATAGCTGTACCAGATTTTGCACACTCCAGTTTTTAGTAAATCTTCCCCCTTCCTGTCCATTCTGTTTTTTCCTCCCATTTTGTGATGGAGGAAAATGGACCAGTGTAATCCCCTATGGGCGGCTAGATGTAAACAGATGTGTGTCCACCTAAAATAGACCTGAACACAAACTTAAAGTGGATGTAAACCTGAAAAAAAAATATAAAATAATAATTCTGCCTTGTAGAGTATAGCATGTCATATCATCTGTGCCCAGTCTTGCCACGGAGAGTTAATCCAACTGTGAGTAATGAGCTTATCTTTTTTCAGGAAGAGAAAGTCAGACTAACAGGGAAATACGCAGTCGGATGATCCGCCCCTTGCTCTGTGAGTGACAGGCAATTTGCTTATCTCCTTCACAGCAGAGAAAGCTTTATACTCCCCCTTCCTCCCTCCTCAATGTCTCAGTATAGAGGTGGGTGGGGAGGCTTGTGACATCACAACTCCACCCACCAAACTCCAGCAAACAGACACCCTCTGATTTCAGAGTTTTACAGAGCTGCTAGTGCTTACAGGAAGGACATTTGAAAGGTAGGGATATATGCAGGAGGCTTGCATGTACATATACATTAATACTGTGCCATTAGTTTATACTGGGTGGGTGGTGGGTTTACATCCACTTTAAGTTCGCTACAACAAACATGGTGCTGCACCATGATGTTAATAAAACACATCCACTTGCATGTGGCCACCCATAGGGGCACTGTGTAGACCATTTTTGATTTGACTCCATGCCCATTAAAAATGGACCGATTGGGAACTTCCATGTGAAAAGGGCCTTACTCTGTAATAATGACCAAGTCAAGTATTCTCAGATGTTTGTTTCCAGGCGTTGGCTTGTTCGGTGTCATGTTTTGGCTATTTATGTTATGTTTTTATGTCCCTTTGGGTGTCTTGTTTGTGTTTTGTTGTAGATTTTTGAGATCACAGGTTTCTAGTCTGGTGCACAATGTGTCATGGAGCCAAGTACATTGCTTTTTAACCTCTGTGATTCCTCCATATCCTATGCTGGTGTTTTAAACTTAATTTACGACTTTTGAAGCATAGCAGTGCAGCTTTGTTCATCAGCTACAAGTGACAGCTGAAAGTTTCATTGTAATGAGCTTAGTGAATGCTGCAGCATTCATATTATTTTGGAACTCTGTGAAACTAAATTTTATGTGCACTTTTCTGAAAATGCGAAGGACAGATCCTTTTGAATGATTTTCCAGGAATATTCTCAAACATGTTATACAATTTTCTTGTGCAATTTTCCTTTAGAATTATCAATATCATTTAATGTTGTCACTAGGACACCAAGGCTGGCCATACATTATACAATTTTCTTGTATATCCAGAACCATATAATGAGGTCAAACCGAAACATTTTTCAATTTGTATGCAATGAGGCAGGCCCTTTCAATAAACCGGACAATGTAGTGCAAGGTCCTGCCTGAATGCATACAAATTGCAAGTGTTTAGGTTTGACCTCCTATTATTATATGGCTTTGGTAGAATACAAGAAAATTGTATAATGTATGGCCAGCCTAGGTGTCCTAGCAACAATAATGAAGAAATTATGTCTATCAAACCAGTCAGAGTACCCACAAACCTGGGTCTTCCCAGAATAGCATGGACTGGTCTGATTTATTATAAAATACCCAGTATGTGTCCCCCAGAATCTTGCAACCTGCTTCAGAATGTGTTAAGGATAATTGTGTGGGCTGCATCTGGAAACGACAAAGTACATTTAAAGCTTCACATTACTGTGATCTACAATATCAACTAACTCATAGGTTTAAAAGGCTTAATTGTATCTATGTGATGTCCCCTTGTTTGTACAGGCGTGCACGTGACTCGCTCTATTTTATTGAGGGAAAAGTTGGATTTTTCTTCACTTCTGCATTTTCATTTGTATACTTTTATAAAAAATAAATTTTGTCGATTTTTGTGTTGGGTTTTGTTTGCTTGTGGTTTTCATTTTTCTGAATGGCACCCTGATGCTCATATAGTAGACCTAAGACCACCTGCACTATAGTGTATTACAATGAGTCAGTGTGATTGCACTCTACATTGTAGTGTTATTTAAGGCCCATCAAAATCGGCTGTCTTAATGCTCTTTCAGAGGGGGAGGGGGTGGTATTAAAAACACAGTTGAGCCGCAGTTTTACAGCTTGGCTTTCAGTTGTGGTGCAGTCCTGCAATGTAACATTTTCCATTAACCGCACCCATTCCTGTACAGTTAAAGTGATGCTAAAGTCGTTTTATTTACCTGCTCTGTGAAATGGTTTTGCACAGAGCAACCTGGATCCTCCTCTTCTTGGGTCCCTTGCTGGCGCTCCTGGCCCCTCCCTCTTTGCGAGTCTCCCACAGCAAGCAGCTTGCTATGGGGGCACCTGAGCCAAGCTGCAGCTCTGTGTGTTCATTCAGACACGCAGCTGCTGCTCAGCCTTACCCCCTCACTCTTCTGATTGGCTAACGTTGATTGACAGCAGCAGGAGCCAATGGTGCCACTGTTGTGTCTCAGCCAATCGGGAGGGAGAGTCCCAGAGGGCAGAGGCGCTAGTGCACATCGCTGGATAGAGATGGGGCTCAGGTAAGTATTAGGGAGGCTGCTGCACACAGAAGGCTTTATCTTCATGCATAGAATGCTTTAAGATAAAAAAAAAACCCTTTACAACCACTTTAACGTGATTTCAGTGCGCTGCAGTTTGAGCCCATTTATTTTGAATGAGTTCACATCACACCAAAAGTGGTGCAGGCACCTTTTTTAGAGTCGCACCGCAACTGGATTGCATGGACGTTTTGTGTATTGTGTGATCTGGTGCAGGAAAAATGCACTGCGATCTGCAATGCGTTTGGGGTGTTGTTCACTTTGACTCCCGCAGCGGATTGTAAACAGAGTACAATTGCAATGTGGTGCAGGGATTTCTGCGGTTCCTGCACCGTGTGTGTATCTAGGCTTAAAGTGTATGATGGGGCCAAATAAAAAAAAAAAGCTGTAGGTACAGAGAGAACCTATGCTGCCAGGAATCCATTGTGCTCTCATCTACCTGTTCAAGCTGACAGCAGCACCCTTTCCCCTTTAATCTCCATAACCTAAGGGGAAGGTGTTCTGTGATCTAACAAGTCCAGTCAGGGCTGCAAACCCTACTTGGCAATTTATAGGTGGAGTTGTTGGCTCACTGCAGATATTTTTTAGACAGTTTTTCAGATAATTTCCATCGCTCAATGTATTTTTATTGATTTTTTTTATCTGTTGAACTAGATGGACTTTTTTTTTTCCAACCAGATTGGCTTTATTAATGGTGTTTATGGGTAATGGCGCTACTTTGTCAGATTAACTATAGTGAGTTTATAATCTATTGTTGTCTCCTACTGGTTCAATAGGGATAAATTCTGTTATACTATATCTTAAGAGTAAAAACAGGAGAGAAACATAAATTTTCTATAGGTGAAATGAAATAAAATATTTAAATACCATAAATATGCAACCATGTAGTGTTAATTAAATCATCAGTCCAATGAAGTGTATGATTCAAGTGGCGTATTTCATCTATATCTTTACACTGTGTCACTGTATATCGGTTGCATATTTATGGTATTTAAATATTTCATTTCACCTATAGAAAATTTATGTTTCTCTCCTGTTTTTACTCTTAAGCTATAGTATAACAGAATTTATCCCTATTGAACCAGTAGGAGACAACGATATATTATAAACTCACTATAGTTAATCTGACAAAGTAGAGCCATTACCCATAAACTCCATTAATTTTAACTAGTTCACCCTCATTAAGGGGGACCAACTCTAAGGGTGGCAGCAAGCTTCGTGGGAATCACCCATACTGTCCTAAGCGCAGTACCCATACACTTTCTCTAGATTGGCTTTATAGATAGAAACATAGAAAAGTGACGGCAGAAAAAGACTGAGTAGTCCATCGAGTCTGCCCCTTTTTATTTTATTTTATTTTATTTTATTTTATTTTATTTATTTTTTTTTTATTTTTATTTTTTTTACATTAACCTTGTTGTCTAACTATGGATTTATGTTTATCCCAAGCATGTTTAAAGCCATTTACTGTTGACTGTCTCACAACCTCTGTTGGTAGTTTATTCCAATCATCAACCACCCTTTCAGTAAAATTTTTATTTTATTTTATTTTATTTTTCCCCGTCTGAGCTACCTGATGAGTCAGAAAAAGACGGCAGTGAAAAGATACAAAGATAGATATTTCGGTTAGATCTCTTTCACATACCCATGACGCGAATCCTGTCATACCCACTAAGGGTGCTTCGAACGACGGTGGGAATCTCAACCAGGGGGAATTACTCCCACTTGATCAATTTTAATTACCTCAAATACCCATTACCGAGATGAAACAGTCTAATTGATATCACTCAAATATTATATAGCAACAGAGGATGACCAAGTTATCCCTATTTAAGAC
>BLSH010044232.1:1047206-1074079 GCA_018402905.1 Glandirana rugosa
GTGGTCGTCCTCCTTCCTCCAAGACTAAGGAGATATATCTAGAAATCACTCTGGAGTGAATCTTATGACACAGGTCAAGACCTCTGGAGTGAATGTTTTTCTATAACTATTTTATCTTGCTCAAGTCTCTGCCCATTGTTTTTACCACTTTCCAGACCCCCTATTTTGTATAGTTCTCGCTGAAGTCCTTGATTTATACATGTCAGACCTCCTTTCTTCCCTCTCCCCTCTGCACACAGTATTCTAAGTGAGGTCTCACTAAAGATCTATATAGAGGAATCAGAACCTCCTTCCTCCTGCTGGTGATTCCTCTACTGATACATCCCAGAATTCTATTTGCTTTTCCCACTGCCTGGAAAAGCAAATAGCTCTGTATTATTTTTATATAGAGGGAAACAATTGAATGACTGCCATTCATCGTCTGTCTACTTTTTCACCGTCAGAAGTTTATGGGGGGAAAAAAAACATAATTTCGCTCTAAAAGGAAACCTTGGTTCTTTTAATCATTTTTATAAACAGGTGCTTAACCCCCTGACGCCTATGGAACGCACGTGTGGCTGCAGAGGGGGTGGGCTTTATTGCCCACACGCAGCACATATGCGTCCATGTGCGGCACAACTTTCTGTGCTGAGAGCATGCTTGCTGCATGCTCCAAGCAAAGTGACCGAGCTGTCAGACAGCTCTTGGTCCCTACTAATATTCATCAGCTGGCAGGACTGGCTCCTGATCATCTGACCACTGTGAGCCAATCAGTGGCCACGTGATTGTCTGAACCCTCCCACGCCCAGGCGGGAAATTGGTTAATGTGTATCTAAACCCAAAATGAAAAATGTATTCTATTACAGCAGGCCTCAACAATCCCCGGGTGCCAGGTCGCCATGGCGACCAGAAATCGCGTCCTGGCGAGTGACAGCTGTTCCTTCTATCACAATGTTAAAACAGCGTGTCAGATTCAGTGTCAGAATCAGCGAGAGCCGTTCTCTGCTTAATCTAACAGCTGTTAAACTTGGCAGGCAGCCCAGGAATATTTGTTGATAGTTAGAAGAATAAACACAACAATGTATCTTATCGTTCTTTCAAAGCAATGATCTCCGGGCTATCAGGAAAGTTTAACCATTTAACCAGTTCAGATCTGCGCTATAGCCAAAAGACAGCTACAGCGCGGCTCGGAAATGCTCGGAGGATGTCATCCCCCACACAGTTAGAACACACCCAGGGAACACAGTTAACCCCTTCACTGCCCCATGCAGGTTAACCCCTTCACTGCCAATGACATTTATACAGTAATCAGTGGACAATTTAAATTTCTGATCGCTGTATAAATGTCATTGGTCCCAAAAATGTGTCCAAAATGTCTGACATGTCTGCTGCAATATTGCAGTCCCGATAAAAATTGCAGATCGCTGCCATTACTAGTAAAAAAAAAAATAGTAAACACGCCATAAATCAATTCCCACAGTTTGTAGACGCGATTACTTTTGCGCAAACCAATCAAAATATGCCGATTGCTATTTTTTTTTTTTTTTTTTTTTTTTTTCCACCAAAAATATGTAGAAGAATATATATCGGCCAAAACTGATGAATAATTTTTTTTTTATATATTTTTTTGGATATTTATTATAGCAAAAAAGTAAAAAATATTGTTCTTTTTTCAAAATCGTCACTATTTGTTTGTTTATAGCGCAAACAATAAAAACCGCAGAGGTGATCAAATACCACCAAAAGAAAGCTCTATTTGTGGGGAAAAAAATTATAAAAATTTTGTTTGGGTACAACATTGCACGACTGCGCAATTGTCATTCAAAATGCGACAGCCCTGAAAGCCTAAAATTGGTCTAGGCAGGAGGGGGGTTTAAGTGCCCAGTAAGGAAGTGGTTAAAGACTAAACACTTTCTCACGTTTGTAGCTTATAAGTAAAGATCCAGTATTTTCTGTTAGAAAATGACTTGGAACCCCCAAACATTATATATTATTTTTTAGCAGAGACCCTAGAGAATAAAATGGCGGTTGTTGCAATATTTTATGTCACACTGTATTTGCGCAGCGGTCTTGCAAGCGCAATTTTTTGATAAAAATACACTTTAATGAATAAAAAAAAAAGAAACAGTAAAGTTAGCCCATATTTTTATTTTTATTTTTTATAAAGTGACAGATGATGTTACACCATGAGAAACGTGACCTTTATTCTAAGCAACAAAATTGTGATAAAGCCCTGTGTACCATCAACAATTACCACTCTATGTGGAGCTGGGCTCCAGTATTTCATGGTCACCGGAAACCCACCAGAGCAATAAAAAGTCACCATGGGGGACACAGATGCAGTCACGAAGTGGCTGCAAAGAGGCAGCAGAAGATCAGCAGCGCTGGAATACTTTTCACTTTTTTTTTTATTTTATTTAAAATGTCACTAAGGCTTTGTTTAAATGTGCAGTTGGGTGGTAAAAATGTGCAGTAGAGACATGGTTTTTGCCACCCACCATTGGCCTCCATTAAGCTCCATTAGGCAGCAGATGAGGGTGTTTTACATGCCACAGTCACCATGCATTCGGCATAAAAAGGAGTTTCCCCCTGTAATAGGTTTTTAGTGTCACTCTTTCTGGCCAGCCTATAACCCTGATATAAAGTTTTACGTTGGAGTTACTGACTGGCTGCTCTGCTGTAAGTTAGGGTTAGCGGGGCGCAAATTACTTTTCTCTCGGGGGTGGGGGGGGGTCAGCGCTGACAACCCAACACTACACTATAAAAAACGCTCCTAACTTTTTTAGCTGGCTCCTAGATTCAAAGCAAATTTGTCAAGCCCTGTATTACAGTTTACCAATTCTTAGGTGGTTTTCTTTTAGTATATATTTTTTTTTCTTTCCCTTTTCACCTGTTTGTAGATCCAGCCAATAAGTCTGTTTATTTTTCAGGTTCCTTTAGCAGACCAAGCTGTCCAGCAAAAGGTGTATTAAAGGGTTGAGACAAGGCATTTTCCATTGACAGGGGTGCGTACAATGGTTAGCTTTTGTTTATGTACTGTAAATCCTTTATTCTGAGAGGTAAAAAAAGTTTGCTGTGATTGCCTAAGGATTGTTCAGAGTTAGGCTTTGTTGGTTAGTCCATCTAAATCTTCTAGTCCAGTGGTTGTCAACCACAGTCCTTAAAGCGGAGTTCCACCCAGTATTTTTTTTTTAGTTACATCATTCAAGTCCATTGCCTATATAGACTTTCCTTTTGAAGGGAAAAAAAAAATTATACTCCCCCTAAGTTGCTAGGTGGTCTCTGTAATCTGCCCCTTTTAGGTCCTAGGCTCTTTTCCTCACCTCCTGCTTCGCCTGGCCTCCTGGGAGATGTGACTCATCATTCCCCAGGAGTCAGTGGGCTTCTCTGTACCGTGAAATCGTGTCATTTCCAGACAGGAAATTACGCGATTTAAGGTGGACCGAGATCGAGGAGTGCATGATGGTTACCCACCATGCACTTCTTTCAGGAAGAGATGCCAGGAGACTACAGATGGGCTTCAGGTGCCCTCACCTAAAATGGAAAAGTCCAGCAGGGAGAGAAATGAAATTGTGAGTAAAAAATATATGTAATTACTAGGCGGTTTGAAAGTAAGGAAACAAAAGGTTACATCTATTTAGTATTAAAAGAGTGGCCATGTTTTGGGACTTTCTCTTAGATAAAATTGCTGTCCAAAATACCAAGCCATGTACTGATTTTTATAACACCTGTGCAAGA
Source organism: Glandirana rugosa (assembly GCA_018402905.1). Lineage (NCBI taxonomy): Eukaryota > Metazoa > Chordata > Amphibia > Anura > Ranidae > Glandirana > Glandirana rugosa. The sequence goes on from BLSH010044232.1 coordinate 1,050,924, forward strand.
TAAAGGAAAACCTGCAAACATGGCCTGTTGTGGGTACTTGAGGACTGAGGTTGAGAACCACTGTTGTCCATCTGAAACTGCAGTCTGACTGTAGACAGTGCTGCTGTCCAAGGGTTGCTCCATTTGTTCCTCAATAGTCCCTCTAACATAGAATGTTAATGGCGGGATAAACGGGTGGAACGGGGGGGGGGGGGCTAAAAACACACTTGAGTAGCCACATATCAGGGTTTGGTAAGCTGCAGTAGATTAAAGTAAAACACACATTGTTTAATCTACATCACCTTCTATTTCTATAGGTGGTTGATTCCCAACCTGTCTGCAGGGAAACATACGCAGGAGGAGCTTCTAGTCCTGTGCTGCTGGTCACAAGTTCAAAAAAAAAATTGGAATACAGAGTAAAAATAAATATATTTCGTTACAATGCATGTGCCTCTACTATAGAGACTCTTTTTACATTTTGAAGAGTTAGAACTGCAGATAATACTGGGGGTACCTTGGTGCGGCTCTGCAGCTTACACATGTATTTGCAAATGTGTGCTAACTGAACCCCTGTTTTTAAAGCAAACTGTTAGGATAATTCGGTTGGTAGCAGACTGGCTGGTGAGTTGAGCTGGGAATTTTCTTTGTTTGTTTTGTTTTTGTTTTAAATTGTCATATAAATGTATATTTGAAATCAAACCTTTATTTTTGGCAATAACAGTGTGGTGGATTTCTGCCAGTCACCGTCTGTGTCATGCCCCTCCAGCCTGTGTATTATAATAAGAGGGAGGTGAAGCCTTCATTAATCTACATGTAATATCCCAACCTCATTGTATTTAGCTGGTTAGGGGGCATGGAGAAGGGAGAGAGGGAGTGGGCTGTCATTTACCACATAATACACAGGCTGGAGGGGCATGACACAGACGGTGACTGGCAGAAATCCGCCACACTGTTATTGCCAAAAATAAAGGTTTGATTTCAAATATACATTTATATGACAATTTAAAACAAAACAAACAAAGAAAATTCCCAGCTCAACTCACCAGCCAGTCTGCTACCAACCGAATTATCCTAACAGTTTGCTTTAAAAACGGGTTCAGTTAGCACACATTTGCAAATACATGTGTAAGCTGCAGAGCCGCACCAAGGTACCCCACAGTATTATACATCCACATGTGTGACTCTATAGTCACATGGGCTGCTCAGATGGGATGGGGAGGAAATGCTCCGCATAGAATCTCACTTAAAACTGAGCACGTGCAGAGCCGCCAACACAGCTCTTCAAAATCCCTAGCTGAATTGGGGACTTGGACAGAAGGAGGAGAAAGAGAGCAGCAGGTTGAACCAGGATTTTTGCAGAATACAGAGAACAAATCTCATAGTGACTGAGTGAGTATGAACAGCATGTAATACACCATTTATTGATTTTTATGATGGTTTAGTGATTCTTTTTAATTGTATTTTTCGTGTTTGGATGCACTGCAAGAGCATGGGATAGTAAGCTAACAAAAACAGAAAGGGCACTCTTTAGAGAAAACCAATGTCTGCGAATGCTTGAAACTCTTGCAATGGGAACCAATTTCAAGTAAATGATTGACCTGTTAATAGATATGAAAATAAGAATGGCAATTGTTTTCTTTTTTGGGGTGTATGAACATTGCTGCTTTTACTAGAAACCCTCCTAGAAGATCCTGGTACTCAAACCCTCTAATCCAGGGTTCAATGAAACCCTAGGGTTCCTCCAGAGGTTGCTAAGGGTTCCATGACCAATTTCTGCTTCTGAGGGGGTGATGTTTCCCAATGATCACAAGTGTAAGGATCATTCTTCCCACTGACCATCACGCTAATGTATCATGATTTGTAGATATGGTCATTTTTTTTAGCTGAGTTCCCTGAGACCGGAAAGGTATTTCAAGGTCCAAAGTTTAAGAAAGTTTCCACAGATTAGAGAAGCTTAAGATTGATGACTTGTTACAGGGGTGTATCATGAATTCAGTGGGCCCGTGTGCAAGATCAAAAGTGGGCCCCCCCCCCCCCCATGTAAAAAAAAAAAAATGCGGCGCGCGGTAGGCATGGTTTAGATTGCGTTAAATATTGGGTGTGGATTAAAAGGGTGCAGTTAATAGTGTCTGCGATGATTACATTGTGCAGAATGCATTAATGTTAAATGGGGAATGTACAGTGCGTGGTATGTGCAGAAGAGGGGGGCAGAGTGTACAGAGGTGGGTAGTATGTGCAGGGAGAGGAGAGAAGTGTGGAGTGTATGGTGGTGGGTAGTATGTGAGGGGAGAGGAGTGCAGATTGTATGATGGTGGGTAGTATGTGCAGGGTGAGGAGTGTGAAGTATATGGTAATGGGTAGAATATACAGCAGAGGAGTAAATGAAGGTGGGTATGTGCAGGGAGAGGAGTTTATGGTGGTGGGTAGTATGTGCAGGGAGAGGGGTATGGAGTGTATGGTGGTGGGTAGTATGTGCAGGAGAGGAGTGCGGAGTGTATGGGTGTGGGTAGTTAGTGCAGAGGAGTGCAGATGGTAGGAAAGTATATGGCACTACAGAGGCCATTGGGCAGTGGCATGCATGGAGCAATGTACGGTGGCTACAGGCACACAGCAGCATTCCTGGCCTCCCACCATCCTGCAGACACTGCTCTCACCCCTTCCTGCCATCCCAATCTCCCTCCTCAAGTCCCTGCACACAAGTCCCTTCTGACGTCCTACAAAACCCCACCAACTTGGCTCCCCCCACACATCCGCCTCTCACTAAATACATACAGTGCCGCTACGTTGATACACCGTTGGCCTGGATTCTCCCTCCACCTCTCTCAGAATGAACTCCTGCAGCTGGAATCCCTCCCGGCGGGAACTCGGGCAATGGGCTCCCATCCAGCCAGCACTTGTCAGCGACAACTGGCAGCCCTGCCTCCACCCTGTAGACATCTTTTTACAGGCAGCATTGGCGAGAGGAGGGTCGAGGCTGGTGGTGTTTAAACTTAGCGGCGCTGTATGTACTTAGTCAGTAGTCCACAACTTTTTTGGCACCAAGTTTTGCCAAGGACTGGGGTGTGGGGGATTTGGCAGCGGTTGTTTTTTTGGGTGAATGGCTGGGGTTAGCACTTCAATCATCCCGACACCATGCTCACTATGGTGTCAGGATGATTGAATCACATTATTTATTTTACTACATTGTAATATATAATGAAATAGTTCAACTCACCATAATGCAGAATCAGTGGGAGCCCTGAGTGTGTCACTTGTCACCATCGCATGCCACCAGATGCAGCGTGTCACTTGCCATTGTCTCCTGCTACCAGATGCAGCGTGTCACTTGCCATTGTCTCCTGCTGCCAGATGCAGCCTGTCACTTGCCATTGTCTCCTGCTGCCAGATGCAGCCTGTCACTTGCCATTGTCTCCTGCTACCAGATGCAGTGTGTCACTTGCCATTGTCTCCTGCTACCAGATGCAGCGTGTCACTTGCCATTGCCTCCTGCCACAAGATGCAGCGTGTCACTTGCCATTGTGTCCGGCCACCAGATGCAGCGTGTTACTTGCCATTGTCTCCTGCCACCAGATGCAGCGTGTCACTTGCCATTGTCTCCTGCCACCAGATGCAGCGTGTCACTTGCCATTGTTGCCTGCCACCAGATGCAGCATGTCACCTGCCATTGTTGCCTGCCACCAGATGCAGCATGTCACTTGCCATTGTCGCCTGCCACCAGATGCAGTTCGTCACTTGCCATTGTTGCCTGCCACCAGATGCAGCATGTCACCTGCCATTGTTGCCTGCCACCAGATGCAGCATGTCACCTGCCATTGTCGCCTGCCACCAGATGCAGTTCGTCACTTGCCATTGTTGCCTGCCACCAGATGGAACGTGCCACTTGCCATTGTTATCTGCTAGGGCAGATATGTAGGGCAGCAATGTTTGTTCATCGTACTGTAAGGACAGAAAGTATTTTACTGGCAGGATCACCAGGTGAAGAAAAGGAAAACTTCATGAGCGAGGGAAAAAAAACATGAATGCAGCCACAATTGGGTGCAAGACTAGTAAGCTGTTTTATATATTCCTTTTTTTTTTTTTGTTTTGAGGTTTAGTTCTACTTTAACTACTTGAAGACCACTTGCAAGTAAAAATCGTCTTTTTTTTTTTTTTTTGTGCAGAGGCTTTAGGCTGTGGGGCAGTGTTTCTCAACCTTTTTCACTTCAGGGAACTCTTGACAAAAAGTTTGAGATCTTGGGGAACCCCTGGAAAAAAAAATTCAGATCTACAGCTCGTGGAACATTTGATCTGTTTTAGCAAGCCGCAGATATAACAGCAATAACGAAACCGTATCAAATACTAGAATAAATATTGTAAAAGTGGGACACAGCAGGTGTCCCACTCAGCAATGTGCTCCTATGGCTCTCTGTCCCGCCTGCACTCTGCATTACCGCAGCTATAAGGCTCTTATAGATGTGGTAATGAAGGGTGCAGGGGGAATCGAGAGCCATCGGAGCACATTGCACAGTGCAGGGGGGAGGCAGAGAGCCGCTGAGCTCACCTTCGGATTGAGCCTCGTATTCCTGCCCGATCAGTGCTGCCATAGATGACCTCCTCCTTTTTGGGATCCTGTTCCCGCTCTCTGTACTGACTCCTCTGTTCCACCCCCTGACCTTATAGGAGCCGGAACTACAGAGCTACAATCGGGTATTCATGCGCGACGAGCATCAGCGCGCATTAAGGACTAGATTGGCGGTGTACCAATCGACCATAATCCCGTGGAACCCTATTGTTCCGCAGAACCCCCACTTGAGAAACACTGCTCTAGGTTCTCTGCAAAAAAAAGAGGGAGAGTGTGTAAAAAAAAAAAAAAAAAAAAAAAAAATACTTTTTAAAGCACCCCTAAACAGTGTTCACACCACACATGTGAGATCAATAATTCTAGCTCTAGACCTCCTCAAAATTTTTTTCAAAGCGTCGCCTATGGATATTTTTAAGTATAAGACCTCATACACACGGGCGTATGTTCAAATATAAGCAAAACATCGGGCCCGACGTCAGGGATAAAATCTGCGTTGTTTTTTTTTTTTTCCGCTTTTGCATTGTCGTTATTGAGCGTGGGCGTCAATAGGCATTTTTTTTTAAAAGAAAATCCTCTATCTTACAACCTAAAAACGCAGGTTAGCGCCGGTACGGTGTTAGTGAGCGTTTGTCAGCGTCAAAAACGCCAAAACGTTACAGCCTCAGAACGCGCAGGCTGTGGGTTCTAGTTTCAGCTCCCTAGCGCCGACACCCTCTACAGCTAAAAAAACTTCTGCGTTTTTATGGGGCCATTGACTAACATCGAGAGCTGCAAGGAATGCCAAAAACCTTTGGCGTCAAATAACGTCTGTGTGTATGAGGCCTTATTGTTTTTCACCATTCCACGAGGGTGCACAATTTTAAAGCATTACATGTTGGTTATCTATTTACTTGGCCTAGAGCATAAAATGGTGGTTGTTGAAATTTGTGTCACATGGTATTTGTGCAACAATTTTTTCAAATGCATTTTTTTGCATTATACATTCTAATGAATTTTAATGCAATAAAACGCATTATATAACACATTTTTTTTGGTACAGTATAAAAGCTGTTACGCCAAATAAATGAATTACTAACATGTCATGTTTTAACATTGTGCACGCTCGTGGAATGGCAAAAAACTACAATACTTGAAACCTTTTTAAAAGCCTCCCCTATGGATATTTTTAAGTTACAAAGGAGGTCTAGAGCTAGAATTGGTGCTCACATGTGTGGTGTGAACACTATTTACGTACGCGGTCGGGCACGAGCATGGAACGACAGGGGTGCTTTAAAATAGAAAAAAGATGGTTTTGTGCTTTCAAAAAGGAGAAAAAAAAGACTGTTTACATGTGCCCAATCCGAAGTGATGAAAAGCTTGTTGCTTCCAGTCTCTTATAGACTATAGAGATGATCGGAGACGTTCCGGTCTCCGATCAGCTCTATGATCAGCTGGCGTATTGGGAAGTGCAGGGCTTCCAAATTGCACGAGAGAGCACAGAGAAGCACCAGTGGGTGGTACTAGAGGGAAGACCTCCTCCCGCTGCCTGTAAAAGTGATCCAACGACTATTCAGCTGCGTGGATTACTTTTGATGAGGTAGGGAAATGTCAGTTGAAAATTTTAATAGTGGGGTTATGGCTGACAGTTGCAGCTATCCCCCCCCCCCCCCAAGACCACTTGAACACAAGTACATATATACTGTATACATCATTGTGCGGCAGTTGGTTAACACACACTGTGCATAGATTAGATACAGTATATGGTATTTATCTTATGCATTAAGAAACCTGTCCCTATGACTGCCAGCTAAAGACAGGTCAAACTAGGACATGTGCTGTCCATAGCTGTTAGTGCTGAACTCATGGAATACAATTGCAAGAAAAGCTTTGCAAACCTTTAGGCCTAGTTCACATGGACTTCAACTTGTATGAGAGGTGTGCAGCAAGTGTTTTATGAAGCTTTCAGCAACTTTTGGGTAACTTTTCTTGAAGCCTTTTAAAGCACCCTTTAGTTCCTGTTTTCAAAATGTTAAAAAAACAAAATTAGAACTTTCAATTCTTAATAGTTGTATCCTGCTTGTTAAAATCCCATGTACATTTAGTCCCTATAATGCCTTAGATACCGTCCAGAGATCTCTATCTCTACCTTTATGCCAGTATCTACAATTCATTCTGCTTTCTCAATATCTCCTTCTGTAGCCACTCATTCTAATGAGAGCAGTGCAAGTGACAATGAGTAATGGGCCCAAGTGACAGAACACGTCCCTGGCATTCCTTGAGGTGAACATGTTCTTCCAAACTGGCAACTGAATGGTGTAGATTTTAGCTGTGCTGATCAGCTGCTTGATTAGTATTTCAGAAGAAGGTCTGAGAATGTAATCAAGCAACTGATGGGCAGACTGCATAGAGAAAGTCTAAAACATTCAGTGGCCAGCTCCCTTTCTGAAACATGCACGTCTAAAAGGTCTCCAGAGATCTGTTCTTTCACTTTTGCAATCAGCAGGAAACTGATGTATCCCCCCCCCCCTCCTGCTAGCTGTTCTAACAACCTAGACATACAAAAAAAAAAAAGCAGATACAGGGATGGGAGGAGGATATGCACACATTTTTAAAGTAAGTAAAATATTATACTAGTACAGCATTTGCAGCCAGTGATTAAAGTATTACTACCTTTGCTGACAGACTCCATGGCAGCATACATGTGGGGCTATAGCCCCGCCTCCATAACTACCCTATAGGACCCTTCTCCCATAAACATTTGCTCCATGCCAGCTGCCGCCTTCCTTTTTTGTCATCCTCCGTAGGACCGAATTGATGGTTCTCCTACCTGAAGACCTCCCTACCATGATCAGGACCGGCCGAATGACAGAGGAATTGCGTCCCTCTGATGAGCCCTAGCTGTTAGCTGTAAAGCAAAGTAAGCACTGAAGAGCGGAGCCCTGGTGGTTGCAGGCGAGCACTTAATGGTCCGAAAGCCTAGCTGTTAGCAGGCGCCCATATCTGCTACAAGACCAGCATGTGACCTTCCTGGCGTGAGATGATCGTGGTGGGAGCGGTGAGAGCATTCTGTATTATGCACTATGGCAGCAGTGTTTATGTATGATTACTTGCCTTCTGTCTCCTGTCTGTCTGGTGTTTCTCCTTTTTTGTTTTTCTCTTTCGCCCCCCTTGGTGCTTTTTGGTCATGGCGGCTGGTTTCTCTTGCACTCCAGCTGCCGCTCTCTCCCTTTTCCGGGTGCCTGTGGAGAGCGAGGCTTGGTTCGCGCAAGCACTGCTGGCTGGCAATGACGTCACGAGGCGCCAGTTACAAAACCCGCACATGGCCTGCAAGCCACGGGAATGTTTGCAGGTGGATGCGGAAGCTTCCCCAGGCGGCCAGGAGCTGGTCCTCAGGTGGGTGTATTTAAGAGAAATTTCGCGGAAGACCACATTCAAGATCAAGTTAAGAAAATGTATTACTCGTATGTGGAGATAGTCAGTCAGATATCGGCCCACTGGTTTTAACCCCTCGTAACCCGTGCAATAGGGCTGCATATGCAAGGAGTTAACCTGGTTGGCTTCTATCTGAGAACCTGTCTAACTTTTAGTTACATTACATCTGCTTATATATCCAACAGTCTGCTGTTTCAGCCACCGTGTCTCAAGATGATTGGTTAGTGGGACTTAGACCCTTTATTCCTTATTTCTTGAGAAATTGTATGGTTTTAACTTACAGGCTAAGCTTTTTGACCATACTGTATATAGAAAATGTGTGGTTACTTTCCAGCTGGGTCATATATTGCAACAAGCATCTGTTCAGGGAGGACTGTATGGGTCATGCCTTCTTATAGGCTTTTTCAGATATTAAGCATAGCAGCATAAATGATTATAAACTTTATTCATTTCCATAACATGTATGTCTTAAGAGGGACATAATGGAATATTGCCTGGTGCTGATAGTTTCTTTTCTCCCCTAGTCATCAGCTCTCAGCTAGACATGGACGCTTCACTGCCCCCTGGTGGCCAGCCCTCTCGCAGCTGGTACTCTTCTCTTTAGGTGATCTCCTGGGTGGCCTGCTGGAGGGAGAGGGAGGCCCACCAGCTTCACCAGCCCCCACCGGAGCCATCATGTTCGCCATGAGAGAGGGGTAATTTGGAAATTATAGGATTCCTCCCAGCCTAGCCATCTATCGGCTGCCCAGTCGGACAGCGAATCAGACGGAGAGGACCCAGGAATGGGCTTTGAGTATGCCTTAGTCCCTTCCCTGGTGAGAGCAGTCAGAGAAGCCTCGAATCTGGAAGCAGTGTCTCCCAAAACAGAAAAAGTTCTTTAAGCAACTTAACAAAGAACGTCAAAGTTTTCCTTTTCCTGCCAAACTAGGAGAGGTCATATCTGATGAATGGGGCAAAGTAGAAAGGAAGAGCTCCATGCTTCCTATGGTCCAGAAACTCTATCCCTTCAAAGAGGAAGAACTCAAGCACCTGGAAACAGCTCCCTAGGAGGAAGCAGCATTTATGAAGCTGGTCAGATATGTAACCCTGTCTTTAGAAGACAGTCTCCTTTAAAGATCCCTTGGAAAGAAGGGATTGAGATCGGAATCAAACGGATCTATTGAACAGCAGGCATGGCTACAACTACAACTGCAGTGGCCTACATAAGGAGGCAAGGCAGAACTCGCAGTGGGTCATTACTATGGGAGGTAGAGCCTATCCTGAACTGGGCGCAGAAGAACCTGTCCAACATTTCAGCAGTGTACATTCTCGGGGACAAGAATAGCCAGGCAGACTTTCCTGAGTAGAAATGGACAACTAATGGGCTCTCCACAGGAATGTGTTCGATTTGGATCTTGACCCTGGGCGTGATGCCGGAGGTTGATCTTTTCACCTTGCCATACAAGTTGCCCAAGTATTACTCGAGGTTCCGGGACCTGCAGGCCTACAGGATAGATGCCCTTACAGACCAGTGGAGATTCCACAGGGCTTATGCCTTTCCCCCAGTGCCCGTGATCCTCCAATATCTTCGGAGATTCAGGACAGCGAGAGCAGAGGTAGTCGCAATAATTACTTTCTGGCCCAACAGGCCATGGTTTCCACTCTTGACGCTCCTCAGCTACCGGGCTCCAGTTCCCCTGCCGCTCAGACCGGACCTTCTGACTCAGGACGCAGCCCTGCACCACTGTCTGTCTCGCCTACACCCCCGGGTTTGGTTTTTGAGAGGGGAAGGCTTGAAGCTCTAGGCTGTCAAGAGTCCATCCCTACACTCCTGAACGCCAGGAGAAGTGGCACCAAAAAAGTATATGAGCGAATCTGGGCCAGATTCTCAGACCACATGGCTCCCAGGTCCAACTCATGTGGCACCCCTGGAGTTCAGGACATTTTTAAGTTTTTTTATACAGTCAGGTCTAGACCTGGACCTATCAGTGAGCTCCCTGCGGGTACACGTATCAACCATCTCTGCATTCACTGGTGTCTTGGGCTAGGGACCCCCTAGTCTGCCAATTCTTCAAGGGGGCAATCAGACTTAGACCACAAAGGAAGCCGAGGTTCCCCAAGTGGGTCCTCCCTCTTGTCCTGGAGTTCCTTTCTCAGCTTGGATCATCTCCAAGCGATCCACTCCTTGCTTAAAGAACTTACTCTGAAAACCACCTTTCTAGTAGCCATTTCATCAGCAAAAAGAGTGTCTGAGATTAGGGATCTAGGTTCAAAGAAGCCTTTCCTTACTTTCTTCCCTGACAGAGTGGTGCTAGTCCCCATGCTGGGGTCGGAGCCTACAGTTTTCCACAAGAATCTTGAGATTGTGCTTCCCACCTTCAGATCAGCAGATGATCCAGACTTCCATCCCCTGAATGTAGGGCACACTCTGAGACAGTATCTGGAAGCCATGGCTCCCTTCCCAGGTCCCTTGACCTGGTCATCGATCAATACGTTCATGTCCCACTATTGTGTTGAACTGGCTGCATTATCTTCTGTCAATTTTGGTATACAAGTACTGTCGTACGGTGTTAATAAATTTTTTCTTTGCTCAGCATTTTCCCAACCGGATGTGTGTAGCGAGTTATTTCCCACATGTATGCTGCCATGGAGTTTGTCAGGAAAACTGAAAATTTCTTATCATATACTTACCATAATTTTCCTATCCTGCCTCATGGCAGCAGGAGTCCCCTCCCAAAGCCTGGAGTAGGCTAGTTACGGAACACGGCTGCTGGCGTTGAGCAAAGATTTATGGGAGAGGGGTCCTATAGGGTAGTTATGTGGGGGAGGGGGGCACTGCTAACCCACCCGTATGATGCCATGGAGTCTATCAGGAAAGGAAAATTATGGTAAGTATTTAATGGGAAATGTTCTGTTTTTTCATCAGCAGTCTTGTGACTTCTATCAGTGTCTGGTTAAAGCTTGTAAGAGGAATTTTCATTCTATTCTGACTGTTGCTCTCCAAAGAAGAAAAAAAAAACTCCTCTTGCAATGCACACCAAACTGAGCATGTGCAGGTTGTCCCCTAGCCTCTCTTCTATCAGCTGATTGGGGACTGTGGAAGAAGGGGGGGGGGGGATCAGAGAAGACTGGATCAAAGAGTGTTTTTACACAATGCAGAGGATTAACACCTTAGGTTCCACAGTGGTTATAACAAGCATACTTTAGGGGGGAAGATGTCCTTTCCCACACATCCGGGAGCCCAGGGCCACGGCCATCAGCAGCCGGGCTCCCTCCTCCACCTCCACCAATTGGAAAGCGCAGCGGCGGTTCGCACATGCGCGGCAGGGACTCAGCCATGAAGCCGAACGGCTACACATCCGGGTTCCCTTACCCTTAATGGCGGCAGCAGCACTCGACCTGCTGATCCGAAGATCGGTGGGTGGTGCTGACATCGCTGGACTCCAGGACGGGTAAGTGTCCTCAAGTTTAAAAGTTTTTTTAATTAAAGGAACGGAGGCAGGCGGTTGACCTCCACTTTAATGTAATGTAATGTAAATTTAATCCTCCTTTAAACACAGATCTTAATGCTGACTACTGATTGTCACATTAACCACTTGAAGACCAGGCTTTTTCTAGCACTTTTTGTTTAAATCAGTATTTTTAGCTAGAAAATTACTTAGAACCCCCAAACATTATGCATTTTTTTTAAATCAGAGACCCTAGGGAATAAAATGGCTATTGTTGCAATTTTTTATGTCACACCGTATTTGTGCAGCGTTTTTTAAACATAATGTTTTAGGAAAAAATAAATTTTAAGGAATAAAAAAAAAAAAATATATATATATATATATATATATATATATATATATATTATCTCTATCTCATCACACTTTACAATAGCGCAGGCTCATGGAATGGCGACAAACTACGGTACTTTAAAACATCACCTATGGAGATTTTTAACACATTTACAGGTTACCATTTTAGAGTTGGAGGAAGTCTAGCACTAGAATTAATGCTTTCATTCGCAGTGATGTCATGTGTGGTACAAACATCGTTTACATACGCATGCTTGACTTATGTATGTGTTCGCTTCTGCGCGCAAGCACGGAGGGATTATTTTTACACTGTCCTTTTTTTTTTTTTTTTTTTTTATCACTTTTATGCCTATTACAAGAAATGTAAACATCCCTTGTAATATAAATAAGGATGACAGGTCCTCTTTATGAACCAGAAGTGACGTCGCTCCAGTCCTCCAAGGCAATAGAGGCAATAAAAGTGGATATACTCTTTGATCGCCTGTGTGACCAGCCAGCAGCACCTTCAGATTGATTCTCAGGCCAGCCAGCAGAAACAGAATACCTGAGAAACTGGCAAGCGGCAGGGGGTCGTCCTCTCCTGCCGCTTCTGAAGGCACTTTGGCAACTCATGAGCAGCTCGGAATGCTTTTAAGAGAATGCCAGCCACCGAGTTAAAGTGATACTAAACCCTCATGTTTTTTCTCCTATATCTGTTACTAAATAATAATAGCATTACATGAAAAGTCTAACCTTTTGTGTCATTTTCGCTTCTAAGTTGTTTTATTCAGGCTCAATTTTTCCCATTTCCAGTTGTCCTGGGTGACCCATGTATTGCCGATCTCATAGTGTCACCTGTGCGTGTGCGCTCACACCTATGCTTAGGAACGCTGGCTGCGCCCGCACTCACTGTGTCTACGGGCACTGAGGAGGCTGTAGCTCTGCTTCCCATGTGCTTTGACACTATGAGATCGGCAATACATGGGTCATCCTGCAAACAGGACAACCGGAAATGGGAAAAACAGAGCCTGAATAAAACAACTTAAGTCTCGCACACACGAGTCGACGGTCGTACGACCGAACGGACCAAATCGTATGTTGGCTGTTGTATCTAGCGTACTGACTGCACTACACGATCATACGACCAAAGAAAGTTCAGGTGCATGTAATTAGCATCTGGCCGTTCCTGACTTCTGAGCATGCGTGTTTTGCACAATACAACTTGTTGGACCCACTTCTCTGTAATCGTATGTTGGCTGTTGTATCTAGCATACTGACTGCACTACACGATCGTACGTGTATCTAGCTGACCTCCCTGGGTCAGCTGATCACCTCCCATGGCTTCCGCTATCATTTATATGCCGATGACACCCAAATCTATCTCTCTACCCCTCAGCTCACCCGATCGATCTCCTCACAGATCACTGCTTTACTAACAGACATATCAGCCTGGATGTCACAGCACTTCCTCAAACTGAATCTATCTAAAACTGAGCTCGTTATATTTCCTCCCCCACGTGCCCCATCCCTTGACTTCTCTGTTAAGATCAATGGCACAACTATTAGTGCGTCCCCACATGCCAGGGTGCTAGGGGTAACCCTAGACTCTGAACTGTTCTTTCAAGACCACATCCAATCCCTGTCCAAATCATGCCGCCTCAGCCTACGCAAAATTGCTATAATACGCCCCTTTTTAACCAATGACACCACCAAGCTTCTTATTCACGCTCTGGTTATCTCTCGCCTCGACTACTGCAACTCTCTCCTCATTGGACTACCTTTGCACACTTTATCCCCCCTTCAGTCAATAATGAATGCTGCTGCAAGACTTATCTACCTTGCCAACCGCTCAGTGTCCTCCACCCCTCTCTGCCAATCTCTCCACTGGCTTCCACTCACCCAACGTATAAAATTCAAAGTACTAACAATAATTTACAAAGCCATCCACAACTCTGCCCCCAGCTACATCTCTAACCTGGTCTCAAAATACCCATCCTTTGGAACTCCCTACCCCAATCAGTCCGACTGTCTTTTAATCTATCCATCTTTAGACGATCCCTGAAAACCTTTCTCTTTAAAGAAGCCTATCCTGCTTCTACCTAATACTCTTTCTTTCTACATCAGCTTACCCCCCACAGCTTTTACCTTTTGTATCAATTGACCCTCCCTCTTAGATTGTAAGCTCTAACGAGCAGGGCCCTCTGATTCCTATTGTACCAAATTGTGATGTAACTGTACTGTCTGCCTTCATTTTTGTAAAGCGCTGCGCAAACTGCTGGCGCTATATAAATCCTGTATAATAATAATCGGCAATACATGGGTCACCCTGCAAACAGGACAACCGGAAATGGGAAAAACGGAGCCTGAATAAAACAACCTAATCCTCGTACACATGAGTCGACGATCGTACGACCGAATGGACCAAATCGTATGTTGGCTGTTGTATCTAGCATACTGACTGCACTACACGATCGTACGACCAAAGAAAGTTCAGGTGCATGTAATTAGCATCCGGCCGTTCCTGCATGCGTGTTTTGCACAATACAACTTGTTGGACCAACTTCTCTGTACACACGATACAACGGTCGTATGACCGCTTGTTGGTACTACCAAGTTTTCTAGTTTGCTCATACAACTCCCATTGTACGACCATCGTACGTCGGCTGTTCTATTCGCGCGTACTAACGATCGATTTCACATACAACGGTCGTTTGTACGACCTGTTGTATACGATCGTTGACTCGTGTGTACGAGGCTTTAGAAGCGAAAATGACACAAAAGGTGTAATGCTATTGTTTAGTAACATATATAGGTGAAAAACCGTGAGGGTTTAGTATCACTTTAATGTCTGATATCTTCAGCCATAATCTTGGTAAACCATTTGCAAAAAGCAATGTATATCTACGTATTGCGGTTGGCATGTGGTTAAAAAAGCTGCTAGCAAGCTTTCAAAAAACTTGTGCTGAAGCCTGCTAGGAGTTTGTTTTAAAGTGACAACACTACCATTAGAATCTGTGTTTATCATTCTGAAAATGAAGCTGCATGGTACTTTAAAAGCTGCAGCAAAGCTTTGTAAGGGCTTGCTTACACTGGTGTTGCCCTCTGAAGGGTGAACTGTGATGGATCACTTTTCGACAGAGGCGTTATGGTGCCCCCTTACTGCCTATTTTGTCCCATAAAATCCCTCACCACTGTGCTGCAGCTGCATGCAATTGCACAAAGTTGCAGCATGGCCCCAATTATCTACCCACTGAATGTAACAGGCAGGGGACGGTTTTTGTCTCCTCCTGTTTTAAGCTAAAAAAAAAAAAGCATACTACAGGCGGTCCCCTAGTTATGAACATCCGACTTATGAACGACTCCTACTTACAAACGGAGGGAGACAACAGGAAGTGAGAGGAAATCTCCCCCTAGGAAGGGAAATTCACTCCTGTAAGAGTTATTATGGCAAAAAGGTGTCTCCACTGATGCTTTATCACCAAGGTTTGTTTCCACAACAACCCAAAATTTTCAAAATCCAATTATCATTGGGACAGGAAGTGAGGTGAAATCTTCTGAACAGAAACATAGACAGCAAAACAAACATTACAGGGGTACCCCCTCCCTATGCTATCCATAAAGCTTAAAAATATTTGTTTTGGCTGAAGCTACACTTAAAAAAATGTACCTGTTCCGACTTACAAGCAAATTCGACTTATGAACAAACCTACAGTCCCTACCTTGTTTGTAACCCGGGGACCGCCTGTACTGTGCTGCAGCGTGTTTGGTGGGCAGTAGTGGGTGGTACTTTTTGATGCACCTATTGTAGCTGCAAAGCATTATGCCTACAGAAAGCGTACAACCCTGTTTGCTGCCTTTGCAACATAAACTGTTACCAAACCCAAGTGTAAGGAAAAACATCTGTGGCCATTGGAATGCCTGTGCGTAGTTGTACGTAGCGTGTGCGCATTTGCACCGGCCCATTTAAGCTGACAGCACCCTGCAACCAGTGCTGTCAGTTCTATAGCGTTCCAGTGTTCCGTAGCGATCCGTTCTGAGATTTCCTGTTTACCTGTGACCCAGCTTGACCCTGTATCTGCTTGAACTCTGCCTGCACCGACCTCCAGCTTGCCTATGACCATTCTCCTGCCTGACCCCTTTGTACTTCAGTTGCCCGCCTGTTGCCGAACCTGCCTGCACATGACCACCCGACTGCCTGCTCCTCCTGTACTGCTCCGCCCGCATGTTATTGACCCGGCCTGTACCACTACTCTTGGGTCTCACACGAACCTCTGGATGACATCTCACCACCATATGTGTCCCATCCAGCCCATGTGCCCCCCCTGTGCTCTAGCACTCGCTGTCTGCTCTACCAGGGGTTAAGGAACCAGGGCCCTAAGAGGTTGCCTACTGCATAAGTCAGACTCTACCATCAGGTACGTGACACCAGGACCCTGAATTCACTAATATTTTGTCTCCCACAGAACATGGAAATGCAATTATTTTAGTAAATATAAACTGCTAAATACTTTTTCTCATCAGCAGTATATAGCAGTCTTGTGACATCGATCAGTGTCCAGCCGAGCACTGGTTAAAGCTTGTAGGAGTTTCCCTCCTGACTGTCCTATGAGGCTGCATGACCCCTAACCCTCTATCTGGACAGTGCTGATCACATGCACCCTCCTCCCCACCCCAAAACAGGATCAAACAGCCTTTTTACACAATGACAGGATTAACCCCTTAGGTTCCACAGTGCGTATACAAGCATGCTTTAATTCATATACAGATTTTACTGTTGTGAGCATAGTAAGCCTGGGAGCATTGGGGAGTGGTTAGAAACATTGCTAAATTGCGTGTTTTTTTTTTTTTTACTATCCCCAAACTGCAAGTGTTAATCCCACCTAAAAGCTCATTGTTCACACTGCTCTTATTCAAGCTGAAGTCTGTGTGAACTAGGCAATAGTGATCTACAGGATGGCATACAGTTGTGGCAGGTTCTCAACATATCAGATACTCAAGGCCCAGTGAATCCAGCAGTGTCCTGCAGAATCCTCTCAGTATTTTGGTCCCACGCCGCCATCTTATGTGATGAGATTGAAAGGCCGCCAGCTTCTTTTCCAGGTTCAACCACTGATTCTCACAATGATGTGCCACTAGGCCCACCCCTTCCTCCTTTATCAATGGAGTATGCCTCCTGGGATATGATGTACATATTCCAGGGAGTACAGTGTGCATTGTGGGTGGAACAGAACTTACCATCAACAAAAAAAGCACATTTTTTGTAAGTGTTTATGTATTGAGGAAGGAACCTAAAGTGGACCTAAAACCATCAATTTTTAACAGTTTCAAAGAACTGTTACATTCCCACCATGTGTCAGGGATGTGACTCGCACATACAGTGGGGAAAATAATTTGATCCTCTACTGATTTTGTAAGTTTGCCCACTTACAAAGAAATGAAGGATCTATCATTTTTATCATAGGTGTATTTTATATGATAGAGACAGAATATCGACCAAAAATCCAGAAAACAAACACGATACAAATGTTATAAGTTGAGTTGCAGTTCAGTGAGTAAAATAAGTATTTGATCCCCAAGCAAAACATGACTTGGTACTTGATGAAGAAACCCTTCTTGGCAAGCACGGAGGTTTCTTGTAGGTGGTTACCAAGTTTGCATACATCTTAGAGGAATTTTGGTCCTCTTGTCTTTACAGATCTTGTCTAAATCCTTAAAGTTTCTTGGCTGTCACTCTAAAAAGCTGGAACTCGAAATTTCAGCTCCCTCCATACATTTTCTATAGGATTAAGGTCTGTGGACTGGCTAGGTCACTCCATGACCTTTTAATGTGCTTCTTCTTGAGCCACTCCTTTGTTGCATTGGTGGTATGTTTTGAGTTGTTATGCTGGAAGACCTATCCATGACCCATCTTCAGTGTTCTGGCTGGGGGAAGAAGGTTCTCATCCAAGATTTTACAATACATGGCCCTGTCCATTGGCCCCTCAATGTGGCAAAGTCGGCCTGTACCTTTAGGAGAGAAACAGCCCCAACGCATAATGTTTCTACCTCTGTGCTTGACTGAAAGGATGGTGTTCTTAGGGTCATAGTCAGCACTATTTTTCCTCCAAACACGAGTTAAGTCGAGTTAATGCCAAAGAGCTTAATTTGGTCTCATCTAAACACAGCACTTTCTCCCAGTCCTTCTCTGAATCCTTTAGATGCACAGGCAAATCTGTAGGTTGCGGAGGGGGACCATGTGGGCACTGCAAGACTGGTACCAACTGCTTTTGAGATCATTTACAAGCTCCTCCCTTGTACTTCTGGGCTGATCCCTCTCTTTTCTCATGATCATCCTTACCCCATGAGGCATAATCTTGCATAGAGCTCCAGACTGAGGGAGGTTGATGACTTTGTATTTCTTCCATTTGCGAATAATTGCTCCAACAATTGTCTCCTCGCTGATGGCCTTATAGCCCATTCCAGCCTTGTGCGGGTCTACAATCTTGTCCCAGATGTCTTTTTGACAGCTCTTTGGTCTTGTCCATGATCATGAAGTTTGAATGGAAGAAAGAGATTCTGTGGACAGGTGTCCTTTATACACATGAGTTGTCTTAAATTGACCGGACTAATCTGTGTACCACATGAGCCCATACTGTAGCCACTCTGTGGGAGCCAGAATTATTGTTGGTTGGTAGGGGATCAAATACTACTTTTTACTCTCTGAACTGCAACTCAATTTATAACATTTTGTATCATGTTTTTTTCTGATTTTTCTTTTTCTATATTCTTTCTCTCTCATTTAAAATACACCTATGATAAAAACATTATAGACCCTTCATTTTTTTGTAAGGGGGCAAACTTACAAAATCTACAGGGGATCAAATAATTATTTTTCCCACTGTAGGTTGTGCTTTCAACCAAACTGTCAAATGGCTGGTGTCATATCTAACCACATGTGCAGCATCATGGCATTTGAAGATCAAACCAAGGCCAAGATGGCAGCTTCCTTGGCTAAAAACAATAAGAGGGTTTCATTTTGCTTTTCAAGTGGAAGTAAACCCATCGATTTCCAAAAACCATATAAACACTACTCAGACAGTAATCAATCCACAACTCGGAGTAGGTGCCTGGCTCACCACCGCCAGCAAGTAATCAAGGAAAAAAGAGAATGGCCGCACACCACAGCGAGAAGGATAATGCTAAATGTTCTTTATTGAAATCTTCATGCCAAAACAGATCACAGGAATATGCCTGGGATACGTTTCACACTGTAAATTTGTGCTTGTTCACAACATGGTATGATCTTAACCACTTACCTACCGGGCCACTTTTTTACATTTGGTGGTCACTAGCTAAAAACATTTTTTTTTGCTAGAGAATTACTTAGAACCCCCAAACATTATATGTTTTTTTTTTTCAAACACCCTAGAGAATAAAGTGGCGATTGTTTCAATACTTTTTGTCACACGGTATTTGCGCAGCGGTCTTTCAAGCGCGATTTTTTTGGAACAATTTTACTTTTTTGAGTTAAAAAATTAGACAACAGTAAAGTTAGCCCAATTTTTTTCCATATTGTGAAAGAGGATGTTACGCCGAGTAAATAGATACCATACATGACCTGGTTGAAAATTGCGCGCACTCATGGAATGGCGACAAAGTCCAGTATTTAAAAAGCTCCATAGGCGACGCTTTAAAAATGTTTAACGGTTACCAGGTTAGAGTTACAGAGGAGGTCTTTTGCTAGAATTATTGCTCACACTCTGGCGATCGCGGCGATACCTCACATGTGTGGTTTGAACACCGTTTTCATATGTGGGCGCGACTTACGTATGCGTTTTCTTTGCTGCGCGAGCTCGCGGGGACGGTGGCGATTTAAATCCTTTTTTTTTTTTTTTTTTTTTTTAATTTCATTTATTTATTTATTTTTAGCACTGTTCCAATCTGATCACTTTTATTGCTATCACAAGGAATGTAAACATCCCTTGTGATAGTAATATATGGTGACAGGTACTCTTTTTGGAGGGCCGGGGGGTCTAAAAGACCCCCCATCCCTCCTTTACACTTCACAGTATTCAGATTGCCAAAAACGGCGATTCTGAATACTGTCGTTTTTTTAAAATTTGGCGCCGTTAGCCGCCGTGTAAACCGGAAGTGACGTTGTGACGTCGCTTCCGGAATTTGCCGAAGGAGACCCGATCGGAGCCGATTACGGCTTTGATCAGGTCTCCTTCCAGCCGGCGGACGCGCCGGATCGTCGCTCCGGTCTCCCGGTGGGACGGGAGGCCGGAGAAGAGCGGCGGAAGGCGGCGGGAGGGGGGGCGTCCCCTCCCGCCTCCTGGGGTAACGACCGAGCGGCTCCCGAGCCGGATCGGTCGTTACCCCTGGATAGCCGACCGTGCGCTCTAAAAAATGACACCGGGATATAGCCTGCAGCTGCAGGCTATGTCCCGGTACAGCCGCTCAAACCCGACCGCCGCCTATTTACGGCGCTGGTCGGGAAGGTGTTAATGCAAGCTATTTAAGTGTTTACCAATGACCAAACACACCTGAAAGGCCTTGCATTGATTGATTGACTCATGAAACACTGAAAACACACATGATAAAAGCATTTGACATAATTCAACATAAATATCCCTAGAGATAAATCTCCTAGCCATAATGACACAATTAAAAAATTAAAAATAATGTGTAAGAGCCGGTTCACACTACAGTGACTTGCGTTCCGACTTGTGTCCCCCCCAAGTCGCTTGCCATAAGGTATCCCATTGAAATGAATGAAAGCTGTCTTAATGTACACTAGTGAAGTCGCTCCAACTTAAAAAAAGGTTCCTGTACTACTTCAAGGCAACTTCTATCTGACTTCTGCCCATAGAATTCAATGGAAGTCACCTCCAAGAAATTTAGAAATCTACACATCAAGACAAATATACAAACATGTACAGGTACATATGTGCGCAGTGGGCATAAAAGAGCATAAAAAGCTGCACTAACCCAAAGAGCAATCAAGTCAAATCAAGGACATGAGGATACCTCCACCAGCAGCGAATCTGGTGTGGCCCAGAGGTGCGAAGGCAAACAGAGCCTACAAGAGTAGAGTGATGATTATGGCTTACAGCTCATGAAAACCACAAATCCACAATCTCAGAAAATTAGAATATTACATGCAATCAATAAAACAAGGATTGTACATAGAACAATATCAGACCTCTGAAAAGTATAAGTTTGCATATGTACTCAGTACTTGGTTTTTGCAGCAATTACTGGTGGTTATTAGTGCGTCATGGCATGAAAGCTATCGGCCTGTGGCACTGCTGAGATGTTATGGAAGACCAGGATGCTTCAATAGCGGCCTTCAGCTCCTCTGCATTGTTGGGTCTCATGTCTCTCATCTTTCTCTTTGCAATGCCCCACAGATTCTCTATGGGGTTCAGGTCAGGCGAGTTTGCTGGCCAATCAAGCACAGTAATCCCACGGTCATTGAACCAGGTTTTGGTGGTTTTGGCAGTGTGGTCAGATGCCAAGCCCTGCTGGAAAATGAAGTCAGCATCCCCATAGAGCTCGTCTGTGGAAGGAAGCATGAAGTGCTCCAAAATCTCCTGGTAGACGGCTGCGTTGACCCCGGACTTAATGAAGCACAGTGGACCAACACCAGCAGATGACATGGCTCCCCAAATCAACAGACTGTGGAAACTTCACACTGGACTTCAAGCATCTTGCAGTGTGTGCCTCTCCATTCTTCCGCCATACTCTGGGTCCTTTGTTTCCAAATGAGGTGCAAAATTTGCTCTCATCAGAAAAGAGGACTTTGGATCACTGAGTTACAGACCAGGGCTATTTTTCTTTAGCCCAGGTATGACGCATCTGATGTTGTTTGTTGTTCAGAAGCGGCTTGACAAGAGGAATACGACATTTGAAGCCCATGTCCAGGATCCGTCTGTGTGTGGTGGCTCTTGATGCACTGACTCCAGCCTCAGTCCACTCCTTGTGAAAGTCCCCAACACTTTTTGAATGGCCTTTTCCTGACAATCCTCTCCAGGCTGCGGTCATCCCTGCTGCTTGTGCACCTTTTCCTTCCACACTTTTCCCTTCCACATAACTTTCTATTAATGTGCTTTGATACAGCACTTTGGGAACATCCAACTTCTTTTGCAATTGCCTTTTGAGGCTTTCCCTCCTTATGGAGGTTTTCTGCACAACTGTCAGGTCAGCAGTTTTTCCCATGATTGTGATTCCTACTGAACCAGACTGTGAGACCATTTAAAGGCTCAGGAACCCTTTGCAGGTATTATGGCTTAATTAGATGATTAGAGTGGGACACTTTGAGCCTAGAATATTGCACCTTTTCACAATATTCTAATTTTCTGAGATTGTGGATTTGGGGTTTTCATGAGCTGTAAACCATAATCATCACAATTATGACAAATCACGGCTTGAACTATCTTGCTTTGCATCTAATGAGTCTATCTCATATATTGGTTTCACCTTTTAAGTTGCATTACTGAAATAAATGAACTTTTACACGATATTCTAATTTTCGAGTATCGCCTGTATAAGAATCAATTAAAATGTGGCAACATGTGGCTGGAGATCTGCACGCTCTGTGTGGAGGAGTGGGAGATATTATCAGCGGATGACCGTAAATGTAAGTGTAACCTACATTTTATTTTGGTCAGTTTGTTTCACATATGTGCAATGTATCCCCAACTGTGTTCAGAGCATCAGTGCAGTCTTGCAGTGTAGGTAATCAGTGCAGTATCTGCAGCGCAGTTAACCAGTGTAGCTAATCAGTGCAGGTCATCTGTTCAGACTATTACTGATGTCTAGTCCTATTGCGGAATAGAAATCATGTCAGCTTTATGTTGTTGAATAACAAACCTTTGTCAAAATATGCAGGGCCGGCGCCAGCATAAGGCGGGTTAGGCAGCTGCCTTAGGGCGCCAGGCAGCGCTGGGCGGTAAAATTTGACACACGATTCCCTATTGGCAACTATCTCGTACTGCTGAACTGTGTCCCGGGACTAAGCATGGCCGCCCACACACATTGCGTATCGATAGGTGGCGTACTAAGGAGCCTGAGACTTCCCTTTCCCAGCACATTGTGTAGCTCGTGCCCCACCCCCACACCACACACAGATACGAAGTGTAGTCGATCGTACCGCACCAGAAGCAGTACCCAGTGCTGGGTAGCCACCTGGGACCTCCCCCTCTCCGTCCTGCAGTGAAGTTAGGGAGTGGGGCGGTGCTTGCTTTCTGCACACTCCTCCGCTTCTTCATAGATGCCATTGCCAAGGAGTGCCTGTATATGCTGTACAACGTAGTCACGTGTGGGCGGGTTTAAACCCTTCAGATCCGCCCTCAGTGTGCACTGCAGCCTGACTTCGGAAACACACCAAGAAGATTAAGAATAATGACAATGTCACAGGTGTGCTGGATTGGGGGGGGGGGCGATTAGAGGCATAGGTAGGTGTG
>BLSH010044232.1:1107743-1125465 GCA_018402905.1 Glandirana rugosa
CCTATATAGACTTACGTTTGAAGGAAAAAAAAATATATTCTCACCCTAAGTCGCTTGTTGCTAGGTGGTCTTTGTAATCTGCCCCTTTTAGGTCCTAGGCTCTTCTCCTCATTTCCTGCTTCGCTTGGCCTCCTGGGAGATGTGACTCATCATTTCCCAGGAGTCAGAGGACTTCCCTGTACTGTAAAATCGTATTATTTCCAGACAGGAAATGACGTGATTTAAGACGGACCGAGATCGAGGAGTGCATGATGGTTACCCACCATGCACTTCTTTCAAGAAGAGATGCCAGGAGACTTCAGATGGGCTTCAGATTCCCTCACCTAAAATGTAAAAGTCCAGCAGTGAGAGAAACAAAATTGTGAGTAAAAAATACATGTAATTACTAGGCAGTTTGAAAGTAAGGAAACAAAAGGTTACATCTATTTAGTATTAAAAGAGTGGATGCCAAAAAAGAGAAAAAAAAATTCTGGGTGGAACGCTTTAAATGTGTTCCCTGGGAGATGTTTCTTACTGTATGGGGACTGGGCTGACTCCAGGAGAGAGATCGCTGTTCCCATTTACTGGGAACAGACAATCTCACTCAACTCTTCTGACAGAACGAGGATCTGCTTTGTTTACACTCACAGATCCACATTCTTTGTCTCTCTGCAGCGATTTCGGATGGCCAGCGGACATCGAGTCTGCCCCACCGCGCAGACATACAATGACAGCGATTTGCGGGAATGAACCACTCTGCCGCAGTAAAACGGCGTTGGGCAGCCGTTAAGCAGTTAAAGATAATACCTATAGAAAATTGTATCTGTGGAAGGGTAGGTGCATGGTCATAACCCTATGACATCCCATAGGCCACTCCTTAGACCTCTTAATTGTTCAAATCATTTCTGTCAACACCCTCCACTTGGACCAGAAAAGAGGGGCTGCAACAGCAGTCAAGATCTCTCCTTTTACCATCAAAACAAGGAACATTAACAAACATCTATGAGAGCCACTAATCAGTTATTGATTGGACTCTGCTGAATGCACAGAACCAAGACGTTGTTAAAGCGTTAGTAAACCGCTATGTGTGTGTGTGTGGTTTTTCTTTTGCAACCTGCAAGGTAAAGCCAGAATGTGCTAGTATGAATTGCATACTAGCACACTATGTGACACTTACTAGAAAACTAAGCCCTCCATCGGCGCGCTGTCACAGTTGAGAGGGCTTCCATGTTCATCCGGTCTTCCATCCGGGTTTGTGGACTCCGGCTGTGTGAGTGGCATGCATGCGGGAGCCGCCGCTTACAGCAGAGGACTCTGAAGAAACGTCCCGGGTGGCTGTTCCTTCAGAGCGCATGCGCTGGCAACGTCATCGGCTGCATGTACAGTAAATATCTCCCAAACGGTGCACATTTAAGAGATATTTACAGTACCTATAGGTAAGCCTTATTATAGCCTTACCTGTAGGTAAAAGTCAGAGATGGGATTTTACTCCCACTTTAAGTATTTTCATGCTTAATTACCAGTTATGTCTCTGTTGCATTATTGTCTCTTATTTTTTAAAAGTGTTAATTTTTGTCTCTAATGCACTAACTCAAAACTTAAATAGTCCCTGTCTATTTAAAGAGCACTACTATATGGTAAATCACTGGGTATACCTGTCTGTGGTGACAGTATGTATTGCAGACGTTTATCTAATATCTGTGGGAAATTAGCTTGTGGGGATCATCTTTCCTCGATGTACAGGCAACTTTCTTTCAAATCTGGCAGCTTGCCAGGTTTATTGGTAAAAGGTTGTGGATTAAAAAAACAAACACAACAGAAAATAAATCCTTGCCGTCTGGCGTTAACTAAACAGTACAGTTACCTCACTATATGGTGTTGGGCTGGCCCCAACACCCACCAAACATAAGCTAAAATGCAAACCTTGTCTTTCCAAAGTCCAAATATACACAGAGCTCCCTCAGATTCCCCTCTGAGTTCTAGGTCAGAGCTCAAGTGAGATCTCTTCCTGATTATTTAAGCCACCTGCTGGTGGACCCCAGTGGACCATAAACTCCGGACCGCAACCAGTCCTGCCATGGTGGCTGGTAAAATCCAGACCGGACTGTTTAATCCAGTCCAAATGAACGCATGGGAGGTGACAGGTAGCGTCTGTCTACCACTTTGCCTCGCATATCGTTGCATATCCTCCCCCTCTGCTCAAGCCCCTGTGGCTAAGCAACTGTCCCAACCATACAGTAGACCCGGGAGAGGGCATCCGCATTGTTCTGGAGTCTTCCTGCCCGGTGTTCCACTGTGAACTTAAATGGCTGTAGGGCCAGGAACCACCTAGTCACCCGACTATTTTTCTCCCTGTTGTCACACATCCACTTCAGGTGGGCATGGTCGATGACTAGCATAAACAACCTTCCTAAAAGGTAGTACTTCAGCATCTCTAAGGTCCACTTGATAGCCAGGCACTCCTTCTCCACAATAGCATAGTTCCTCTCATGCCTGTTAAGCTTCCTGCTTAAGTAGACAACCGGGGGCAACTCACCATCTCTGATCTGGGACAGAAAAGCACCTAGTCCCACCTCAGAGGCATCCGTCTGTACAACAAACTCCTTTGTGAAGTCTGGGGTCACAAGCACCGGTTGTACACAAAGGGCCTGTTTCAACTTCTGGAATGCCTTCTCAGCTTCAGGATTCCACTTAACCATGCCCGAACCTCTCCCCTCCGTCAGATAAGTCAGAGTGACAGCGATGGTAGCAAAGTCTGGTATGAACTGCCTGTAATACCCTGTAATCCCCTGGCAAGGCACAAACCTGTTTTTTATTCACCGGTTGGGGCCATTTTTGAACTGCTTCAATCTTATTGGTCTGGGGCTTGATCAGTCCCCGACCAATAACATACCCAAGGTATTTGGCCTCCTCCAGGCCTATGACACACTTTTTTGGTTGGCTGTTAACCTTTACAGATCCGCGCTATAGACGAAAGACGTCTACAGCGCGGATCTGAATCTCCGGATGGACGTCCATGGACGTCCGCCCCTTTACACGCCCCCTGCGCGCACTCACAGGCGGCGCGAGGCCGCCGCACGCTGTGTGGGCGTGCCCGCGGGTTGGGCAGACTCGATGCGATCGCCTGCAAAGCTGTAGAACGGGGAACCGCCAATGTAAACACGGCCGTTCTGTGAGAGGAGGACAAGCAGATCTACTGATCCCTGCCACTGGGATCAGTTAGATCTGTTATGTCCCGGCCAACCCATCCCCCCCACAGTTAGAACACGGCCAGGGAACACTGTTAACCCCTTCACTGCCCCCTGCAGGTTAACCCCTTCACTGCCAATGACATTTATACAGTAATCAGTGGACATTTAAATTTCTGATCGCTGTATAAATGTCATTGGTCCCAAAAATGTGTCAAAAATGTGCGACATTTCCCCCCCTAATATCGCAGTCCCGATAAAAATCGCAGATCGCCGCCATTACTAGTAAAAAAAAATAATAATAATAAAAACGCCATAAATCAATTCCCATAGTTTTTAGACGCGATAACTTTTGCGCAAACCAATCAATATACGCCGATTGCAATTTTTTTTACCAAAAATATGTAGAAGAATATAAATCGGCCAAACCCAATGAATAATTTTTTTTTGGATATTAGAGCAAAAAGTAAAAAGTATTGTTCTTTTTTCAAAATTGTCGCTCTTGGTTTTGTTTATAGCGCAAAAAATAAAAACCTCAGAGGTAATCAAATACCACCAAAAGAAAGCTCTATTTGTGGGAAAACAAGGACATCAATTTTAATTGGGTACAACGTCGCACAACCGCGCAATTGTCATTCAAAATGCAACAGCGCTGAAACCTGAAAATTGGTCTGGGCAGGAGGGGGGTTTAAGTGCCCAGTAAGGAAGTGGTTAAACCTGCTACCCTAAGAGAATCTATGATTGCTTGTAATCGGGGCAGATGGGATTCCCAATCTGGACTGTGGATGACCACATCATCCAAATAGGCAGCTGCATAGGGGCGATGCGGCCTCAAGGTTTTATCCATCATTCTCTGGAAGGATGCAGGGGCCCCCTGGAGACCAAACGGCATTCGCTTGTACTGGAAGGACCCCTAGGGGGTAGAAAAGGCTATTTTTTCCTTTGCTGACTCTGTTAGGGGGGATCTGCCAGTAACCCTTAGTTAGTACCTCCCAACCTGTCCACAAGTTCGTCAACCTGCGGCATCGGGTATGCATTAAACTTAGACACGTTATTCATTTTCCTGAAGTCGTTGCAGAACCTGGGACCAGGACTATAGGGCTCAACCAGGTGCTGTGGGACTCCTCTATCACGTCTAACTCCAACATGGTTTTTATTTCCTTAGCCACCCCCTCCCGTATAGCCTGAGGTATTCGGTAGGGCTTTACATTTATGCTGACCCCTGGTTCTGTAATTATGTCATATTGTAGTACAGTGGTCAGTCTGGGTAGGGGAGAGAAAAAATCTCTATTTTTACTGATAAATTCCTTAACGTCATTTTGTTGCATCAGTGACAAGGACTCATGTCATGGATAGCCTGTCTTCTTAAAGAGCGGGCACTGCCAATAAAGTCTCTCTGTCTTTCCACGGTTTTAAGTGGGTAAATTTGCTCTGGTTTTCTTTTCCCTGGCTGGTAAACTGTGTAGTTCACTTCCTCTTCTCTTTCCCTAATCTCAAAGGGTCCCTGCTACTTTGCTAGGAATTTACTTTCAACCGTGGGGACTAGCACCAGCACTCTGTCTTTGGGGTTAAAAGTCCAGGTTTTGGCACCCTGATTATAAACCCTTCTTTGGGCTTCCTGTGCTCGCTCCATATGTTCTCGCACCAGGGGCAGGACTGCTGCGATTTGATCCTGCATTAAGGAAATATGCTTGATGACGCTCCCATATGGGATGGCCTCTCCTTCCCACATCTCTTTTGTGACATCTAGCAGCCCCCTGGCATGTCTATCATACAAGAGTTCAAAGGGGGAATACCCCATAGACACTTGCAGAACCTCTCGTATGGCTAACATGAGATACGGCAGTAACATCCCAATCTCTCCCATCTATTTCCACTACCTTTTTCAACATGCTTTTGAGCGTTTTATTAAACCTCTACACAAGTCCATCCATTTGGGGGTGGTAGACCGAGGTAAGGAGATGGGAGATTTTATACAACCTGCACAATTCCTTGGTTATATGGGACATAAACGGGGTGCCCTGATCCGTTAAGACCTCTTTAGGGATCCTCACCCGACTAAACACCTGGACCAATTTCCTGACGATAGTCTTAACAGAGGTGTTCCACAACGGTATGGCTTCCTGATAGCGGGTTGCATAATCTAGTATTACCAGGATGTGCTGGTGTCCCCGGGCAGATTTTACTACGGGTCCCACGAGATTCATGCCAATTCTTTTGAAAAGGCACTTCAATTATGGGCAGAGGAACAAGTGGACTACGGAAATGGGGTGAGGGTGCAGAGAGTTGACACTGAGGGCAGGATTCACAATACTCTCTGACATCTGCATGCAACCCGGTCCTGAAGAATCTCTGGGTTATTCTCTCCCTGGTCTTATCCATACCCAGATGTCCCCTCATTACATGTCCATGGGCTATATCTAGCACCATCCTGTGAAAGGGTTTAGGAACCACTAGCTGTTCCACCTCGCCCTCCCCTCATTTCACTACCTGATTCAACAAATTATTTTTAAGAGCCATGTAGGGAAAAGACACCCCCCAATTAGGGTCCATTGGTTCCCCATCCATCGCCTTCACGTTTTCTCTAGCTCTAAGGAGAGTGACATTCCGTAGTTGCTCAGTACAGAAGTACTCTCTCCGGACCTCTAAGTCAGGTACTACAGTCTGTTCACTCTCACAGTCAGGGTCAGAGACATTTTCTGGGATATTAGCCCCAGCTGGGAGCTATCTTCCAGCTCCTCCCCAGTCAGTACAGGTAAAGGAAGAGGGTCTCCCCCCTCCTTGGTCCTGCCACCAGTTTCCCTTTCCATTTGGCAAAAAGGGTCTGGTGAGAGTTCCCATGCTTCCACAGCAGGGGGAGCTCTATCCTCCAGACTCCCTGTGCCTTCCCATAACCTCCAAAAATGGGGAAACCCCTGCCCACTAGGGCGTCATAAAGCAGTGAACGTATTACCTCTACTGAATGAGTCACACTGTCCCAAGGGGTGTCAATCTCAACCACCGCCATCTGGTAGTCACGAGGGTCCCTATGGATGCAAATGACCCCGACAGTGCTAGGGTGTAACCTTGCAGGATTTACACAATTGCTTTTTACCAACGTTATCACACTACCAGAGTCAAGCAGCGCAGTGACTGGCTTTCCATCAACAAAAATCACACACATTTACTTCTCCATGTGACTTGAACATGATGCTGTATATGTGACCTGTGCAAAAAGAGAAATGCGTCTGTTCACATAAGTATAATCGCAAATTGGCAGCAACATGGCCCAATGCATGGCATTGGTAGCACTGTATATGCTCTATACCCAGTCCTCCTCGGGGTCCCCAAGACCTTCCTGGCTTCTTTGGCCAGTCTCTAGGTTTAGAGCTCACAGTCTCTTTAGCCGTAGCTGTTTTATCAAATTTCCCCACGCCCCTGAACCCTGGAACAGTCTTACCGGGTCCGCCGGGTGATCTTTCACCCCTAGATATATTGGAGTGGGGCACAGATGGGTGCAATAAGTCCTCAACAGCAAAGTATCTCTCCACCACGAGGTCCACAAGTTGGTTGGCGGTTTTGGGGTCCCCATGACTGACCCATTTCCTCAAAGCAACAGGGAGCGCACGTTGATAGCGGTCTATGACCACGCGGTCCACAATCTGGGGACCTGGCAAGCTCTCCGGCTGTAGCCACTTCCTGGTGAGATAGGTCGAACATCTGCGATAGATAGCGGGATCAATGCTCGAATCCTCCACCACATGTGGGAGATTAGCTTGTGGGGTTCATCTTTCCACAGGAAAATAGTCAGCGTACAGGCAACTTTCTTTCAAATCTGGCAGCTTGCCAGGTATATTGGTAAAAGGTTGCAGGTTAAAAAACAAACAAAACAGAAAATAAGTCCTTGCCGTCCAGCGCTAAACTAAACAGTACAGTTACCTCACTATACAGTGTGGGGCTGGCCCCCACACCCACAAAACATAAGCCGAAATGGAAACCTTTTATTTCCAAATTCCAAACAGACACAGAGCTCCCTCAGATTCCCCTCTGAGTTCCAGGTCAGAGCTCAAGTGAGATCTCTTCCTGATTATTTAAGTCACCTACTGGTGGACTCCAGTGGACCATAAACTCCGGACCGGAACCAGCCCTGCCATGGTGGCTGGTAAAATCCGGGCCAGATTCTCTTTAATCCAGTCCAAAGGAACGCATCTACCACTTCACCTCGCATACCGTCACATATCATAATTGCTGTTGCTAATATTGTGAACATTTGATATTTTATTATTAAAATATCTGGTGGCAGAGTAAAGAGTTAACCGTGTAGTTAACGAAACTCAGCTATGATCACTCTCAGTCGGCTGACACTTAAATTGTGGCCCCGCAAAATCTTTGTGCAGGGAGAGGCTGAGAATGTCATTGTTGTGTATCAGTGACAGCGTGGTATAAGTTTGACCAGCTATTTGTCACAAGTTGGTGAAAGTGGTCAGGGTTTGACAATTTGTCCCTCACACCCCCATTTACATTTGAGCATCTTTCCACCCATAATGTGGTGGTGCACCATCTTGCTGGAAAAACTCAGGGAATGTGCCAGCTTCAGTGCATAAAGAGGGAAACACATCATCATGTAGCAATTTCGCATATCCAGTGGCCTTGAGGTTTCCATTGATGAAGAAATTATGCACTGAAGCTGGCACGTTGACTGAGTTTTTCCAGCAAGATGGTGCACCACCACATTATGGGTGTCAGGTCCGAGCATTCCTAGATGAACAGTTTCCTGGAAAGTGGATTGGTCGTCGTGGGCCAGTTGAATGGCCCCCAAGGTCTCCCGATCTGACCCCCTTAGACTTTTATCTTTGGGGTCATCTGAAGGCAATTGTCTATGCTGTGAAGATACGAGATGTGCAGCACCTGAAACTACGGATACTGGAAGCCTGTGCTAGCATTTCTCCTGCAATGTTGCTATGCGTGTGTGAAGAGTGGGAGAAGAGGGTTGCATTGACAATCCAACACAATGGGCAGCACATTGAACACATTTTATAAGTGGTCAGAAACTTGTAAATAACTCATGAAAGAATAAAGTTACGTTAAAACCAAGCACACCATTGTTTTTCTTGTGAAATTCCCAATAAGTTTGATGTGTCACATGACCCTCTTCCTATTGAAAAAACAAAAGTTGGATTCAAAATGGCCAACTTCAAAATGGCCGCCATGGTCACCACCCATCTTGAAAAGTTTCCCCCCTCACATATACTAATGTGCCACAAACAGGAAGTTAATATCACCAACCATTTCCATTTATTAAGGTATATCCATATAAATGGTCCACCCTGTAGTATGTTTTTTTCTGAAATACGTTTCCTAGACCTTTGCGGTAATATCAAGTGACATAAAAAATTGGAACTACCACTATTTTATTCTCTAGGGTGCCTGCTTTCAGGAAATATATAATGTTTGGGGGTTTTATGTAATCTTCAGGCGTAAAATGATTTAAAAAAAAAGGCCATGTGCAAAAAAGGCAGCGAAAAGTAGGAATGACAGTAAATGTACAATACACGTGTTTCTGTGGGTATTTTTATGCCTAAAAATACAGAAGAATTCCTCCTATAGAAATGCTCTCCTTCCCTTGCCCTGCCCAGAAACAAACTCCTGAAGCTTGATACATGTGCAAAAACGCCTGTAATATGCATGAAAAAAAAAAATGTTTTAAAACCATCAGGAATATGTTGTGCTCTGCTCAGGTGTGAATGCAGGCTAAATATGCTAAAAAACCCTCAACTACTTTAATAGGCGTAGGCTGTGTGGAGCATAGGCTAACTGAGCATACATATGTGAACAAGCACAATTAGAAAGAGATGGGATTCTGCATAGTTAGGTATAGTCAGGCATAGTCAGATGAAGGGAAATGAGCAGAAAAACCCTCCAGTGTGAATGGGGGTTAAGACTGCATGCAAACTACAGTCAGCACAGAGGGAAAGAACATCATAGACAATCCCTGTGATGTTTGTTGAGTCTTTATTGGGTTGTTGGGTTTGGTAATAAAACAATATATATTAAATGTATGTTTGTTACACACAGACAAGAAGCATTGTTGTAAATATCATTGTAAATAAATAGGAATGGCATTTTTTTGTGTTGACGGTTCCCCTTTAACAATTTCCATATTGATGTGGTTTGCTAGTAAAATATGGACACTGTAAGGTATGTTCTTTTAATGAATCGTAGTTAAGCATGTGTTGTTCATCTGGTTGTGACATAAATGAATTTAATAAAATCTTGCTTTTTAGTTTAACACCAACTCTAGCCAAATGTGGTTAGATTAGTTTTTATATATATCCGTTGCATTAGTTCTTTTTTTTTTCAGATGCCACTTAAAATTTTAATTGAAGAAACCCGGTGACTACAGTACAGCTGTGATTTTTTTTTTTTCAAAATAATCAACACAATCTGTATTTATTTAATAATTATGTCACAATGTATTAATATTTTTTCATTTAAAGCCACTTAAACACATTTTTGTCTTCATGGACGCAGCTGTACAGTGTGCAGAGCCGGTGTAATGCCTTCCCTGGGACCTGCTGCCACTGTGTACAGTCCCCCATTGAGATGAATGGGAAGAGACAGTTGTGCACCGGGGTTTGTGTACAGCACCGGCATGCACACTGACAATGCTCCAAACACAGATAGTGTGCGTTTGGAGCATGGTGCATACACAGTCCACATGCAGGTGGCTTACGCAAACCCCAGCGCACAACTGCATACAGCCATCTCTTCCTATTCA
The DNA here is from genome assembly GCA_018402905.1 of Glandirana rugosa. NCBI lineage: Eukaryota > Metazoa > Chordata > Amphibia > Anura > Ranidae > Glandirana > Glandirana rugosa. Next base: position 1,117,668 of record BLSH010044232.1, read on the forward strand.
TCTCAATGGTTGGCTCTGTGTGGTGGCAGTGGTTCCCAGGGAGGTATTACGCAGTTCTGCATGCTGTCTGGCCCCTATATGGCCATGTGCACGAAGCTCTAGGCCCCTTTCACACTGGTGTGCTTTTCCAGGGTGACAAAAGTGCATGAAAACTATTTTTTTTTTGCTGTAGGTGCGCTGCAGTTTGAAAAGTCCTGTATGCTGCATCTTTGGTGCAGTTTTTCAAAAGTGCACCAGTAAGGCACCTTCCATTGTAAATCAACGGGAACACATTTAAACTATATACAGTAACTTCCGAACTCAATTTTTTTCTATTCTTTCTTTATTATTTTCCAAGTTTTAAAGAGTCTACCATTTTTATCATCCCACAATCAAAAAATCCTATGCCTTCTACAATCTATCTCCGTCCCCTTTACCCTCTTCACCCTCATGGTCTCCCTTCTTCAATCCACAAATTATCCCACACAGACTGATTAAAGTTACTTTACATAAACATAGGTTGAGGACTTCTCATTTCTTTTCCCATTCCTCCTTTTCATATATTATTTCCCTCTTTTCCCTTTACATTTTTAGTCCTTATCTTAAAGCGTTTGTTAACCCAAAAAAAAAATGCTGCTCCTGTCTCTCTCAATTAGCAGCATGGTGCTTTTGCTTTTTAAATTATCCCTGTGTATCCCCTAAAATATCTGTTTGATAATGTTAGGTCTTGACTCCCCCCTGAGTGGAGGCTAACCTTGTCAGATAGTTGATCTTGAGAGCCCGTGGACTGTGCAGTCTGTGTCACTCCCAGCTCTCCCATGCCTGCTTTCAGCTCCTCCTCCTCCCCCCTCCCTCTTCCTCTTGTAGCTTCTCCTCTCTGCTCTCATAATTAACTCTAAAAGCCCCTATTTTCTCTGTATTAGAAGAATAAGTTCCCTATGTCAGTGTTATATCATAAATATTCTTATCTATATAGATAACACAGCGGCTCTGTCTCTCCAGCTGACATCAGCAGCAGTGCTCAGCCCCACCCCCAGGAATTCTGAGCTGAGAGAGAAGGGCAGAATGACAGCAACTGATCATAGTAAGAAGGTGTGTTATCAGTACAGATAAGCATGTTATAAGGCCCCTTTCACAGGATCAGACTGCTCGGATCTGCCTGTCTGTTTTTCAGGCGGATCCAAGCGGGCCACCTATAGACCTCTACGGGCAGGCGGATGTCAGCAGAGATGTGTCTGCTTACACCCGTCTGCCATCCGATCCATCAAGATCCACTAAAATAGACGTATGGGTGATATGTTCACCATCCATCTAGCGGATCGGATTGGATGGGATAGGATGAAAACGGACAGGCGGATCCGGTTTCATCCAATCTGCCCATAGAAGGCAGCGGGAGCTGACAGGTCCATCCCTGCACAGTGTTGCGAAATGGAGCTATCATCCGCCGACTCAGCGGAGATCATCGGAGAGATCTGCTGAGCTGGGGGCCCCGCTGAGTGGATCCCCTCAGTGTGAAAGGGCCCAAAACAGACACAGGGCAACTTCTTGTTATTCTTGTTTTCTGATGCTTGAATATCAACCACTCCTTCCAATTTATTATAAACTTATCCAAGGTATCCTCATATGTATGCATTATTTCTTCTATGTCACAAATATAGTCTACTTTCACAATCCAGTCATCTATACTAGGATTTTTATTTTCATTACCAATACTTTTGAATCAACCGTTTGGCTGTATTCAATAGATATCAGGCAGCTGATATGTCTCTTTTATGAAACAGGGGTCCAACCATACTCTTTTTTCCCATTGTTTCTTGATTAATGTTGGCAATTTCTCCCCAAAACACCCGTATTCTAGGGCAATGCCACCAAATATGCCCAAAGGTTACAAGTTCATCACAACCCCTCCATCACAGAGAAGGCATCCCTACCTAGAACCTGTGGGCAGTAACCGGAGTGGTGTACCATCTCACTAATATTTTAACTCTCTGAGGTTCATTCTCCAGCGAACCCATTTCTTGTTCCCATTTAGCTACATAAGGTGATATTTTGGGCTCTGCTTTTCCTACTAATTTTTCTATTGTATATATTCGTGACATATAGTGCCTCTGGTGAACTGCATAACTTTTCCATTGGTATTAGGCTCCTGGGCATTTAGGCTGGAATAAGGACTTTAAAAAGTGTGCTTTTTGTGCATATCTCCATTTATCTAAGGGTATCATGCCCCATTTCTCCCTTATATCATGTACTGAACATAAATTATTCTCCTTCATAACTTCCCACAAACTGTAGTGAATTTCTCCCTACCCATTAAGTAAATACGGAAAATTGTTATAAATACTCACTGTAATTTTCCTTTCCTGATCCATCCTCACATCAGCACACTATGGGTTAACTCTCCCTGATTAACCCCCAGGACCCTTCTTCCAGCGTAATAAATCCCTGTCCTCCCCTCCCCCTCGTATTCTTTTGTTTATCGGCTACAGGCTACTTAGGGAGGGAAGTAAACGTTGTGCTGACGTGAGGACGGACCAGGTAAGGAAAATTACGGTGAGTATTGATAACAATTTTCCGTTTTCCTGGTCGTCCTCCCGTCAGCACACTATGGGATATATCCAAGCCAATATAGGGTGGGAAAGAAAACGGCAACTCGCCCAATTCCATGCTTCACCATACTTTAATTGAACAAAGAAGCTGACACTCCGAACATCGAAGGACTAGCTACGACTACATTCAATTTGTAGTGCCAAGCAAAAGTCTCACAGGAACTCCATCTAATGCTCCTGCATATGTCCTCCACCAGGACCTTTGCCATGGATGCCCACAAAGCTGCCATCCCTCTAGTAGAATGATCTTATATAGTCTGTGGAGGGGCAAGGCCCTGCTGTTTGTATGCCTAGGAGATAGTACTCGTAATCCAGGTGGATAAAATCCTTGAAGGTGCTGCCTCCCTGGGTCCCAACGGGAAGATGAACAGATTACCCGACTTGCGTATCTGTTGTCAACAGAATATATGTGAAAAATCAGCGCAAATATGTATCAAAATAAATTAAAAATGAAAAAAAATGTAAAAAAAATGAGAATATAATTATAAATCAATAGGTTGAGCTGCTGACACCTGCAATGTGAAACCACCCTATTTCCACCTTAAATCAATAATAATCAAAAAATGGTGCAGCGCTTACAACTCCATATAGGTGATTATAAGGGGCCACCCCTTGCTGAGGAAGTCCTATCTGTGACGATACGCGTCCGAGGGGAAGAGCCGACTATCCCACATCACGCTCCAGCTGCTTGCTTCTTAATGAGGTTTATAGCTCGCACGGCTTTACAGTGCTTTTTATTGTAAGCGCATACTTTACTTTTTTAGCAATCATTAAAGTATTTTAGACGGAGAGCACTAGATTGCCCCTTTATTTTACATGATCTATGCTGAATGGTTGGGGAGATTGGATGTCGGAAAGCCACACTGTTGGGGAGAAGGAGACTGGAAGGGAGACATAACCCAGAGATCATCAGTAACCCCAGGGTGGGTAAAAAGCGCTGCTTTATCTATATTGAGGAGGCTCATTCACCTGGTGGAGGATTTAACCACATGTGTGCTGTGAATATCATTTGGTCACCACTGGGATTTATTTAAAAGGATTTTTTTCTTCTATGGATTGACACTTTTGATTTATTTTTTCACGGATTATCGTTTATTGTATAAACACTATTGCACTTATATGTGAAGTTATTTTTTGTTTTTTTCACCAGTGAATTATTTTTTGGTTATATTTAGTACTCATTTTTCACTGAATATTATTTTCCCTATGAACACTAGAGCACTAATCTGTGAAGGCATGTGAAGTAGTTTTTTTGCTTGTGCGTTTTTCATATTATTGAAAGTGGTCACAATATTTAGAGATACAGAGTTTGAATACAGGTATCGTGACATTTATTCATGCACAACACAATAATCACCTATATGGAGTTGTAAGCGCTGCACCATTTTTTGATTATTATTGCGTATCTGTTGTGCCCACTGAAGGTATGTTGATATTAAACCGGCCCAGTCTAGAGGTCCCAAATCTAACTGGCTCTTTTGATCTGGAGGTTGCGTGAAATGAGGTAGCACTGACTCTCAGTTTACCTGAAATTTTGAGACCACCTTAGAGGCTAAGGCTGAAGCAGGCCACAGGATCACTCTGTCTGGATATACAATCCAGAACGTTTCTTTACAGGAAAAGGCTGCTAATTCCGACACTCTTCTGGCCGTTGTAATGGCCTTCAGGAAGAGCAATTTGATTGTTAGAAAGCCAAGTGTACATGATTTCGCTGGGCCAAATGGGGGCTGCAGCAGTGCCTTTCGGACCATGCCCAAGTCCCAGGTTGGGAAGAGGCTCCTCCTTGGGGGGCACACCCTTATTGAGGAACTGCTTTATTAGAGGTTCATTTGCCCATCTATGTCCAGTGAAAGAAGACAGGGCCGACACCTGCACTTTAATAGAGTTATATGCCAAGTCAACATTCAGAGCCATTTACATAAACTCTAAAATGTTCGCAATACTTTGAGTTAATGGGGAGAAACTGTTGCGATGCAAAGTCTGCAAACTTTCTCCAAATTCTGGAGTATGCGGCATTTGTTGTAGCCTTCCTTGCCCCCAGTAATGTAGCGACTACTTCCTCTGAGAGGCCTTGTGCATGTGATCTGGCTGATTCAACAGCCAGGCCATCAGCTGCAGTCTCCCTGGATTCGGGTGAATCCGCTGTCCTTGCTGTAGTAGATCCCTTCTTAGAGGTAGGCGTACTGGTGGGGCAGACGCCCTCTGCAAGCGCAGAGGAAAACCCTGGTCTCCGGGGCCTGAAGGGTACAATTATGATGGTATTGTTAGAAAAAGACTGTGCTGAGGGTTAATTGCATTTGATTGTGGTTTCCTCTATTTCCTGGATGAGCAGCTCTATTTAAACTTCCTGCTTCCTGTAGCAAGTGCTGTCCATTCTACAGTGTTGGAGTGTATCTGGAGGACTACCTATCCTTTGAATCTGTATCCTGACCTGTTCCTGAGACCCGGCTTGTTTGACCTTTGATTGACTTCCGCCTGCACCGACCGTCAACTTGCCCACGACCATTCTTCTGCCTGATCCCTTTGTACCTCGCTGCTTGCTCGTTAACGACCCTGCCTGCACCTGACGACCCTTTTGCCTGATCCTTCTATACCCCTTGCCAGCCAGTTGCCGACCTCAGCCTGCCTCACTACTCTACACCTGCACGAGCCTCTGACGGACCTATCTTGCCACCAGTGTTCCAGTACAGCCCTCATGCCCCTCTGTGCTCTGGAACCCTCTGTCTGCTATATCAGGGGTTCCCGAACCAGGGTCGTAAGAGTGGTTGCTTCCTGCACAAGACAGACTCCACCATCAGGTGCGTGACAGCAACGGACAGCCATGTCTGAGTCTGCGCAGGGAGCACCCTCTGCGATGGATGAGCTGTGTGTTCATCTAGTCGGCCTGACACAGGCAGTCAAGAGCCTTCAAGATGGCTACACCCGGTTGGAAGAACGGGTCTTGGAGCTCTCAGCACCCACCGCTTCTGGGGGCACTCAGGCCGCTAGCCGCACCATTGTGGCCCTGCCATCAGAGCCCAAGGTCCCCCTGCCGGACAAGTTTTCGGGAGACCGCCGCAAGTTCCGGGCTTTCCGCAACTCCTGTGACCTCTATCTTGGCCTCCAGCCTCGCACGTTTTCTTTAGGGGCTACTAAGGGGGGTTGATTATCTCCTTACTGCAGGAAGAGGCCTGGGCCCACCGGTTGTGGGAGCAGAGAGCCCCCGAAGTATCTTCTGCAGCTCTGTTTTTTCAAGCCATGGCCCGATTGTATGAAGATCCGCATCAGGTAGCCACAGCAGAGGCCGCACTGCACACCCTTCAGCACGGCCACCGCTCCGCGGAGGATTATGTAGCGGAGTTCATACGCTGGGGCGCTGACACGGCATGGAATGATGCCGCTTTATGCTATTAGTTCCGCCTTGGATTATCTCACCCTCTCAAGGATGAGCTGGCTCGGGTGGGGGTGCCTGCTACGTTGGATTCCCTCATCAATCTGGCAATACAGATTGACCAGCGACTCCGTGAGCGCCGTGCTGAAAGGGCTCCGGGTCTCTCACGGCCCACCTGGATGCTTCCCCGAGTCCCTGCCTACCCAAGGCCAACTCAGTTTACCTCAGCAACCTCCTCCTCCTCTCCACAAGACACCACTGAGCCCATGCAAATAAGGCTCCTACGCCCGTCTCTGACCCCTGAAGAAAGGCAGCGGAGGTTCACATTAAGCCTGTGCCTTTACTGCGGAGAACCCGGTCACATGGTGAGATCCTGTCCCGCTAAGCGCCGTAAGTGTTTGCCAGCCTCCTTCAGTGATGTGTCCAGCATTCATCACCCTGTCTCTCACCTTGTGCTCTCTCTCTCCCTTTAGCTTCCAGGAAGGAGTATCCAAGTGGCAGCCATTATTGATTCTGGAGCGTGTAGCTGCTTCCTGGATGAAAAATTTGCAGCATCGCAACAGATTCCCCTTGGGCCGAAGACCCACAATTTCACCATCCACCTGGCCGACGGATCGCCCATTAAGTCGGGTGTGGTGACCCAGGAGACCGCCCCACTACCTGCCACCACCGCTGATGGCCACCAGGAACTCCTTTTGTTGGATGTGATCGCATCCCCTCTGTTCTCCATCATCTTGGGCCTACCCTGGCTTCGGGCCCACAGTCCCGACATAGATTGGACTATTGGGAGCATCCAGTTCCGATCTCCATACTGCAGGCAGCATTGCCTAACATGGGTCCAGGAAGTTGCGCCCACATTGGGTTGTCTGGACATGGACTCTGACCCTGAGACCCGTCTGGCTGTTCCGTCTGTTTACCATGAATACCTGGATGTGTTCAGTAAAAAGGGGGCTGAAAAACTTCCACCTCACCGCCCCTACGACTGCCCAATCGAGCTGCTACCCGGAGCAGAGGTGCAGTTCGGAAGGATTTATCCTCTGTCAGAGCTAGAGTTGGCGGCCCTCAAGGCCTATCTCGATGACAATTTAGGAGAAGGATTTATCCGACCCTCCACATCCCCCGCAGGAGCAGGTATCTTTTTCGTAGAGAAGAAGGATCATTCTCTACGACCCTGTATAGACTACCGGGAATTAAACCGGATAACGGTCAAGAACCGTTACCCCTTACCCTTGGTTCCTGAACTTTTCCAAAGACTGGGATCTGCCATCATCTTTTCTAAACTAGATCTACGGGGTGCCTACAACCTAGTCCGCATCCGAGAAGGTGATGAGTGGAAGACCGCCTTCAGTACTCGTTTCGGGCATTACGAGTATCTAGTCATGCCCTTTGGTCTGTGTAATGCCCCCGCTACATTTCAGCACTTTGTAAATGATGCCTTTCAGGACTTCTTGGATTTATTTGTGATTATATACCTAGATGACATCTTGATCTTCTCGTCCTCCCTTGAGGAACACAGAGTGCATGTCACCAAGGTCTTAGGTTCTTCAGGACTTTCCGTAGTAAATGTTTCACGACTTTACATCGCCCCCGTAATGTGTCTGGTTTCCCGTACTGATCTATGAGCATTACGGGCTTTGCTCATGACTTCCGCCAGAAGGTGAGTAGTGGAAGAGCCTACGCCTGATCCAACATCCGTGGGGCATCTAGATCAAATCTTTTCTACTACCGTCTAGGGTCAGAAACCTTTTCAAGTCCTTGGTTCCCATTCCCCATTGCCAAGAACTGGCAATAGGCCAAATTAAGGGCCATCAGATATGTCCCAGCATCTCTTACTAGGAAGAAG
>BLSH010044232.1:1150163-1160295 GCA_018402905.1 Glandirana rugosa
CACACAACCACAAAATGTCTAGTCATTGAGTGACTAGGGTCGAGAAGAGAGGAGTGTGGGGATTGCGCGCGATTGGGTGCACACATCCCGGCTCTGTTGGTGTCGGCGTGTCCCCAGGCCCCCGACGAGGATGAACAGCCATTGGCAACGGCTGATCACAAATGGCACTTTCCCCCATTCGCACGGTGCATGCGCGCGATTGGGAGCCAATGCGTGTGCTTGTCTGTGGCGGCGTGTTCCCAGGGAACACTGCCTGTCACCGACACTGGCATCAGCCGCCGGCCGGCAACTGTTACCTTGTGATCGACTGTGATCTACTTCACAGCCAATCACATGTAATGTAAACAGAGCGGTAACTCACTGTTACCAGCTCTTCTCTCCTCACACAGTTTCCAGTGTGAGGAGAGAAGAGCTGGGATCAGTGAGTTACTGATCTGTAAAACACCAACACACACCTGTCACTTCACTCCTGGCCCCCCCCCCCCAATGCACTTGTCACCCAACAGTCACCACATCTGCCCCCATAAAGTGCACCTGTCATCATAAAGTGCACCTGTCATCATAAAGTGTACCTGTCATCATAAAGTGCACCTGTCATCATAAAGTGTACCTGTTAGGAATGCTTTCACCAGTTGGTGGCACTGTAGCCCCCAGACCTAGGGGCTGCAGTTCCAGTGTCCACCAGCAGGCGTCTCTTCGCAGTCAGGACCTGATATCATCTCCTGCAATCAAGCATCACCTGAGACTGTTTGCAGGAAGTGTATTTAAACCTGAGAGTGCTGTGCTAGCTTGCCTTGGTATTGTTCCTTGTGCCTCTGTATCCTGACACCTGCACCCCGAAACCTGCATCCTTACCCTGAATCCCTGCTTTGTCCTGCTCCCCAGTTCCCTCTGACTGATCTCCCGTGGATGACCCTGGCCTGGTCTATGGTCTAGTTTATGGTTTGGACTTTCCTTACTGCTCTAGTTATATGCTTTTGGTTAGCTTCACTGTTTCTATTTTGGTTGTGCATTTTAGTTCACTGTCACACCTTATAATAAATCCTCTTAGTTACGCTTTTGTTTGGTATTTTCTGTGCAGTCCACACATTTCTGGTCACACCAGTTTTCTGACATAATACCAAGGCCATTCCTGACCAGAAGTGGCTGCACAGAAAAGCAATCTTGTTATGGCTGGTTGTGACAATATGCATTTGGAAGAGGTTATTTATTTTTCTCTGCTGCTGACAGAGGATCATGACCATTGCTGCCAGGCATTAAAATAGTGGACCAGTGACCAGCTAATGGAGTGTATGCGTCTTGCTCATTCCCTGGTTGATCAGGGCAGTGTGACATTTGGAGAGGTTCAGCCTTTGATTCAGCTGTGTGCAGAGTTTTCTTTATCAAATACGGCTACCGGCGGCGATAATTGTAAACTGCCCTTCGATGTCTGTCAGGAGGCGTCGCTTGTCTGGCTCCTGGAAGACGATAGAAGTTATTTTGTTGAACATTACTCTGCATTTTCACAAAAGGCTCTGTTAGACTGTATCAACAAAGTAAACTCTTTGGTCAGATGAGGAGAGTGTAAATTGAAATTTGTTCAGCCTCTACTTCAAGCCTGATCGGATTTGTCCTCCTCAGTATCTGTTGACATGCATCCATCCAATAGCCACCAGTTTGTCCAGAGGTCTCTCTCTCCTTCACCTACAGCAACCACAGTCACAGCCCAATATACTCTGCTACCAACCAAATATCAGTACCCCACTTCCACCTGTTGCACCTACCCTGCCTTTAACCCACCTACCTCTTCATTGCTGCTTACAACCAGTCCACAAAATCCACCTTAGCGACCGCTCCCTCTTTCTTACCATACTACAGCCATACTCTCCCATCAGCTGCACCCCCTACTTACATCCCTGCAGACACATACAGAAATTCAATGGTTAAACCTAAAAAGAAACTAAAGTTTTTTCCAACCTGCACAATTCAGCCAATATCCAGTCCTGCTTCCACACCAGCCAATCTGTTCCAGTCTGCCTCCATACCAGCCGATCCGTTCCAGTCTGCCTCCATACCAGCCGATCCATTCCAGTCTGCCTCCACACCAGCCGTTCCATTCCAGTCTGCCTCCACACCAGCCGATCCGTTCCAGTCTGCCTCCACACCAGCCGATCCATTCCAGTCTGCCTCCACACCAGCCGATCCATTCCAGTCTGCCTCCACACCAGCCGATCCGTTCCAGTCTGCCTCCACACCAGCCGATCCATTCCAATCTGCCTCCACACCAGCCGATCCGTTCCAGTCTGCCTCCACACCAGCCGATCCGTTCCAGTCTGCCTCCACACCAGCCGATCTGTTCCAGTCTGCCTCCACACCAGCCAACCTGCTCAAGCCCGTCTCCACACCAGCCAATCTGTTCCTAGCTACCTCCACAACACCCAATCTGTATCTGTCTGATCCTGTGCCCGATAACCCGGTGCCCTCTGATCCTGTGCCCGATGACCCGGTGCCCTCTGATCCTGTGCCCGATGACCCGGTGCCCGCTGATCCTGTGTCCAATGACCCGATGCCCGCTGATCCTGTGTCCGATGACCCGGTGCCATCTGATCCTGTGCCCGATGATCCTGTGCCCGACGATCCTGTGCCCGATGACCCAGTGCCCGCTGATCCTGTGTCCAATGACCCTCTGCCCGCTGATCTTGTGCCCGATGACCCGTGCCCGCTGATCCTGTGCCTGATGACTCGGTGCCCGCTGATCCTGTGCCTGATGACCCGGTGCCCGCTGATCCTGTGCCTGATGACCCAGTGCCCGCTGATCCTGTGCCTGATGACCTGGTGCCTGCTGATCCTGTGCCTGCTGATCCTGTGCCCGATGACCCGGTGCCCGCTGATCCTGTGCCTGATGACCCAGTGCCCGCTGATCCTGTGCCTGATGACCTGGTGCCTGCTGATCCTGTGCCTGCTGATCCTGTGCCCGATGACCCGGTGCCTGCTGATCCTGTGCCCAATGACCCGGTGCCTGCAGATCCTGTGCCCGATGACCCGATGTCTGCTGATCCTGTGTCCACTGTCCAGCCTGCTGTTTTGGTGCCTGGTGTTCTGATGCCCGCTGTCCAGTCTGATCTGGTTCCTGATTCCCAGCCTGCTGTTCTGGTGCCTGCTTTCCAACCTGCTGATCCTGTGCCCACTGTTCAGTCTGCTGACCCTGTGCCCACTAGCCAGCCGGATGTGCCCAAGTTTGTGAATGACCCATGGTACCCCAGCATTGAGGTACCTAACCTGTTACCAGACCCAGGCGGTGGAATTCCTGGAATCTTTCTGGATCCCGACAGCAGGGCCTCTGATCTGGAACCTGGCATTCCTTGGACTCGTAAGACACTGTCATTCGGGACTCTTGTTGCTATGGCTGGTTGGAGCATCCGGAGGTCGCTCCTTCGAGGGGGGGTACTGTTAGGGACTCTTTCACCAGTTGGTGGCACTGTAGCCCCCAGACCTAGGGGCTGCAGTTCCAGTGTCCACCAGCAGGTGTCTCTTTGCAGTCAGGACCTGATATCATCTCCTGCAATCAAGCATCACCTGAGACTGTTTGCAGGAAGTTTATTTAAACCTGAGAGTGCTGCGCTAGCTCGCCTTGGTATTGTTCCTTGTGCCTCTGTATGCTGACACCTGCACCCCGAAACCTGCATCCTTACCCTGAATCCCTGCTTTGTCCTGCTCCCCAGTTCCCTCTGACTGATCTCCCGTGGATGACCCTGGCCTGGCTTGAAGTTTATGGTTTGGACTTTCCTTACTGCTCTAGTTATATGCTTTTGGTTGGCTTCATTATTTCTATTTTGGTTGTGCGTTTTAATTCACTGTCACGCCTTATAATAAATCCTCTTATTTTAGTTACGCTTTTGTTTGGTATTTTCTGTGCAGTCCACACATTTCTGGTCACACCAGTTTTCTAACAGTACCTGTCATCATAAAGTGCACCTCTCACCCGTTAGTGACCTTGGCCTGTCACCCGTCACCCATCACTGACCGTGGCATGTCACCCATCAGTGACCGTGGCCTGTCACCCATCACTGACCATGACCTGTCACCCGTCACCCATCAGTGACCGTGGCTTGTCACCCAACACCCATCAGTGACCGTGGCATGTCACCCATCAGTGACCGTGGCCTGTCACCCGTCACCCATCAGTGACCGTGGCTTGTCACCCAACACCCATCAGTGACTGGTGTGTCACCCATCAGTTACCGTGGTGTGTCAAGCGCCACACATCAGTGGCCTGTCACCCATCACTAGTCAGTGACCGACACCAGTCACCCATCAGTGACCACCGCCAGTCACCGGTCACCCATCAGTGACCATCGCCAGAAACCGGTCACCCATCAGTGACCACCGCCAGACACCCGTCACCCATCAGTGACCACCGCCAGTCACCCGTCACCCATCAGTGACCTCCACCAGTCACCCGTCACCCATCAGTGACAACCACCAGACACCCATCAGTGGCCACCGCCAGAGACGCGGCACCCATCAGTGACCACCACCACTCACCCATCAGTGACCTCCAGCAGTCACCCGTCACCCATCAGTGACCTCCAGCAGTCACCCGTCACCCATCAGTGACCACCACCAGTCACCTATCAGTGACCACGACCCGTCACCCATCAGTGACCACCACCAGACACCCGTCACCCATCAGTGACCACCGCCAGTCACCCATTACTTATCAGTGACCACCGCTAGTCACCCATCAGTGACCACCACCAGACACCCGGCACCCATCAGTGACCACCGCCAGTCACCCATCACCTATCAGTGACCACCGCCAGTCACCCGTCACCCATCAGTGACCTCCACCAGTCACCCGTCACCTATCAGTGACCTCCACCAGTCACCCATCAGTGAACACCACCAGATACCCATCACCCATCAGTGACCACCGCCAGTCACCCATCAGTGACCTCCAGCAGTCACCCGTCACCCATCAGTGACCACCACCAGACACCCGTCACCCATCAGTGACCACCGCCAGTCACCCATCACTTATCAGTGATCACCGCTAGTCACCCATCAGTGACCACCACCAGACACCCGGCACCCATCAGTGACCACCGCCAGTCACCCATCACCCATCAGTGACCACCGCCAATCACCTGTCAGTGACCGTCACACCCATGAGTAAACATCACCTGTAAAAGTCTCACACATTTGGCATCGCCATACTCAGGAGGAGTAGAAGAATGTATTTTGGGGTGTCATTTTTGCTATGTACATGCTATGTGTTGGAAATATATAAATGGACAACTTTTTGTAAAAATAAAAGGGTTTTCATTTTTTTCAAAAACTACTGGAAAAAAATGACATGTTCAAAAGACTCATTATGCCTCATAGATTATACGTTGTGGTGTTTGCTTTCCAAAATGGGGTCATTTTGTCCGCAATTCTATTGTCCTGGTGCTCCAGGACCTTCAAACCTGTAATAGGTAGGTGGTTGAGAAATGAGATGTGTAATTTGTGCTCGTAGAACGCCTGAAGGTGCTAGTTCAATGTTGGGCCTCTGTATGTGGCCAGACTGTGTAAAAGTCTCACACATGTGATACCGCCATACTCAGGAGGAATAGCAGAATGTATTTTGGGGTTTCATTTTTGCTATGTACATGCTATGTGTTGGAAATATCTTATAAATGGACAACTTTGTGTAAAAAAAAGCGGTTTCATTTTTTTCCCACATTTTCCAAAAACTACTGGAAAAAAATGAACCGTTCAAAAGACTCATTATGCCTCAAAGATTATTTTTTGGGGTGTTTGCTCTCCAGAATAGGGTCATTTTGTGGGCAATTCCATTGTACTGGTGCTCCAGGGCCTTCAAAAATATGATAGGTTGTCATGACATTAGATGTGTAATTTAGGTCCCTAAAATACCTGACGGAGCTCCCTGCATGTTGAGCCTCTGTATGTGGCCAGGCTGTGAAAAAGTCTCAGACATGTGATATCGCCATACTCAGGAGGAGTAGCAGAATGTGTTTTAGGGTATAATTTTGACAATGACAATTTTGTGAAAAAAAAAAAAAAAGAAAAAAAAAATCTTCATTTTGCAAAGAATTGTGGGAAAAAATTACAACTTCAAAAAATTCACCATGCCTCTTGGAATGTCTACTTTCCAAAAAGGGGTAATTTGGGGGGTATTTGTACTTTCCTGGCTTGTTAGGGTCTCAAGAAATGAGACAGGCCGTCAGTATATCAGGTGTGATCAGGTGCGATCAATTTTCAATGATTGGCACCATAGCTTGTAGACTCTATAACTTAGGCTTGGTTCACACAGGGGCGATCCGACTTCAGGCAGGACTTTGCCAGGCAATTTCAAGGCAGCTTGGAGGCAACTTCAAGGCAACTTGGAAGCAACTTCAAGGCAACTTGGAAGCAACTTCAGGCAACTTGGAAGCAACTTCAAACTTAACTATGCCAGGCGACTTTGCCTGTGGCCAATCAGAGAAGGGAGGGAGGGGCTGCCCCAAAATAAATTCTATTCTTTTCACTGACAAAGTTTAAGGCTCCTAATGTGTCTGAAGTTATATATAGAGTAAGATCACAATATTTGTATGAAAAAAGTTTTGCTATCAGGGCTGGAACAATCTCAAAATTCAATGTCTATTGGAAGGAATGGGCTAGGTGTTATCCGGAAGACCAATGACAACTTTAAAAGAAGTAGTAAGGAAAGAGACCACTATGTCTCGTTATTTTCCTATTTGGTACTATTATTTGTTTTTTCTTTTTCTGTTTTCGTTATTTAAGTTAACATATGTTAGCAAAGATGCATTCAACTTATTCCATATTAGCCTTGAGCACAATTTACCTGGGTATTCGATCCTATTGAGTACTGAAAAAGGGACAATACTATTATTATTATTATTATTATTATTATACAGGATTTATATAGCGCCAACAGTTTGTGCAGCGCTTTACAATAAAGAAGGGACACAGTACAATTACAATACAGTTCAATACAGAAGGAATAGGAGGGCCCTGCTCGTAGAGCTTACAATCTAAAGGGAGGGGGAGGTGGTACAAAAGGTAATGGCTGCAGGGGATGATCTGATAGAGCTGGCTCAAGCACGGGTCTTAGGTGGAGGTGGGGTAGGCTTCCCTGAATACAGGCGGTCCCTGGGTTACAAACAAGATAGGGACTGTAGGTTGGTTCATAAGTCGAATTTGTTTGTAAGTCGGAAGAGGTATATTTTTTAAGTGTAGCTTCAGCAAAAAAAAATATTTTTAAGCTTTTTGGATAGCATAGGGAAGGGATAACACCTCTGTAATGTTTGTTTTGCTGTCTAGCTTTCTGTTCAGAAGATTTCACCTCACCTCCTGTCCCAATGATAATTGGATTTTGAAAATGTTGGGTTGTTGTGGAAACAAGGATTAGTGATAAAGCATCAGTGGAGACCCCTTTTTCCCATAATAACTATTACAGGAGCGAATTTTCCTTCCTAGGGGGAGATTTCCTCTCACTTCCTGTTGTCTCCCTCCGTTTGTAAGTAGGAGTCGTTCATAAGTCGGATGTTCATAACTAGGGGACTGCCTGTAAGTGAATTTTCAAGGATCGCCTAAAGGCGGACAGGGTGGGGGCTGTCCGGACATTCTGGGGCAGGGAGTTCCAGAGGATGGGAGAGGCTCTGGAGAAGTCCTGTAGGTGAGCATGGGAGGAGGTAACAAGGGAGCTAGAGAGAAGGAGGTCTTGGGAGGAGCGTAGAGGACGATTGGGGTGATATCTGCGGATGAGATTGGCGATGTAGCTGGGGGCAGTGTGGTGGATGTTGTGATTAGTATTTTGAATTTTATACGGTGGGGTAGGGGAAGCCAGTGAAGGGATTGGCAGAGTGGGGCAGCAGACATGGATCGGTTAGTAAGGTGTACAAGTCTGGCAGCAGCATTCATGATAGACTGAAGGGGGGATAGCCTGTGTAACGGTAGGCCGGTGAGGAGGGAGTTGCAGTAGTCAAGGCGGGAAATAACCAAGGAGTGAATAAGTTGTTTTCTGGCGTCATTAGTCAGGAAGGGGCGAATTTTTGAGATGTTGCGGAGGTTGAGGTGGCAAGATTTAGCCAGTGATTGGATATGGGGGCTGAAAGAAAGGTCGGAGTCTAGGATTACGCCCAGCACCCTGGTATGTGTGGAAGGACCAATGGTTGTGCCATTGATCTTAATAGTAAAGTCATGAGGAGGGGACCGAGGAGGAGGAAATATTACAAGCTCAGTTTTAGAAAGATTGAGCTTGAGGAAGTGGCGTGGCATCCATACCGATATGTCATTCAGTAAGTTTGTGATGCGTGAGGAGACTGAGGTGCAGAGTTGAGGAGTCAAGAGATAGATCTGGGTGTCATCAGCATAGAGATGGTAGTTGAAGCATGGGAAGTTATCAACTGGCCCAAGGAAGAGGTATAGAGAGAGAATAGGAGGGGCCCAAAGACAGAGCCTTGGGGCACCCCAACAGAAAGAGACAGAGGAGCGGAGGAGATGTTGTTGTATGTGACACTGAAGGTGCGCTGAGATAGGTAGGAGGAGAACCAGGAAAGGGCAGAGTCACGTAGGCCAAGGGAGTGGAGTTTAGTGAGGAGGAGTGGGTGGTCAACTGTGTCAAAGGCAACAGAGAGGTCTATGAGTATGAAGTACTGGCCATTGGTTTTAGCAGTATGTAGGTCGTTGGTGAGTTTGAGTAGGACAGTTTCAGTTGAGTGTTGTGGGCGGAAGCCAGATTGTAGGGGATCAAGAAGGCTGTTGTCAGTGAGGTAGCGACTCAAACGGTTGTAGACGAGGCGTTCAAGAAGCTTGGAGGCAAAAGGGAGCAAGGAAATGGGTCTTAAGTTATTCAAACAGGTGGGGTCCAGTGAGGGTTTTTTTAGTATGGGGGTAACCAGCGCATGTTTGAGTGGAGAGGGAAAGGTGCCGGAAGAGAGGGAGAGGTTGAAGATGTGAGTTAGAGAGTTTAGGACAGAGCAGGAGGGTGGTTGTAGAAGTTGTGAGGGGACAGGATCCAGGGGGCAGGTGATGGGGTGGGCAGTGGAAAGGAGTTGGAGAACTTCCTCAGAGCTAACAGGTTTGAAGGAGGAAAGTGTTGAGTGGGTTATTGGACTTAATGTGTTGGTTGGTGGGGGAAGCTGGACACAGGCTATCTCGTCACGAATTGTGTCAATTTTGTTTTTGAAGTGATTGGCAATCTCCTGGTAAGTGAGCAAGTTGGTGGGTGGAGGCAGTGGGGGGGTGGAGTAAGGAATTAAGGGTAGAGAAGAGTTGACAAGGCTTGGATGAGAGGGATTTGATGAGAGTGCTGTAGTAGATTTGTTTAGCGGAATGGAGGCAGGAGTTGTACTTGAGGAGGGCAGATTTGTAAAGGGTGAAGTCTTGTAGGGTTTTCGTTTTAAGCCACACTCGCTCAAGAGCGTGGCTACGTTTCTTGAGGCTTCTGGTGTCTTCTGTTTGCCAGGGTTGTAGCAGACGAGGCCTGGTTCTGCATGTGGCGACATGGGCAAGTGTGTCCAGGGAAGATGACAATATGTGGTTGTAGGAGGGAGGTTTGAGGGGAATGGGACTTTATATGAGGCCATGATGTGGTAGAGTCATGCGCCTCCATCCCTGGTACTAGATAAATTATATAAGGGGTTTGGGACTTTAAATTAGTACAACACCAAAAAAAGACACAAACTAATGGATATATGTTAAGTATGGGATAATACTAATACAATGGAATTGGAAATTATTTTATTAAAAACGATGGTAGAATGTAAACGAGGGGTGGTGCACACAGTAAATTTCAGGGTTTGGGGAATATATTAAATAGATCATGGTCCCTACCTCCGCGTACTGAGATGGTGTAGTACCGGAGTATATTTCAGGGTAAGGGGAGTTTGGAGGGAGGATGTTGGTGTATAACAGTAGAAGGGACCTGTGTGAACGGGTACAGCGGTGTACGTCTTGGTCCGGAGCAGACGATGTTGGGACCGTTTGTCTTCTGTGGTCTTCGGAGTTCTTTGCATCGGTGCGAGAACTCGCTCACACCGAATTTTGCTTTTGGGATGTTCTGAAGTGGGAAATGTTTAGACGGGAGGAGTTCATGTTGAGGACGGAGGTAAGGCGATTTGTTTAGATGATGTCGTGAGAGTAGTTT
>BLSH010044232.1:1160305-1172236 GCA_018402905.1 Glandirana rugosa
ACTTAACATATATCCATTAGTTTGTGTCTTTTTTTGGTGTTGTACTAACCATGTTATTTATTCATTGTCATATCCATTTAAGTATATACATGTGATTGTATATTTAACCATTTTTATATATTTATTTAAGTATATACATGTGTTTATCTCTAAGGGGCTAGTTAACGTATACATTCGTCAAAATGATGTGTCTATTACTAGACATATAAGGTACCGGAGAGTTACGGGGGACTTCGCCCCTCACCCTCACCGCCGCGGATATAGTCCGTAGTAGGCCGCGGCCAGATCTGTGAAGGCCGGAAGGTTATGTGTCGTGTAGGCGGTACCAAAGACCGTGAGGTGTTAAGGTGTCCATATGATACCTGTGGAATTGTGGAGTGCCAGAAACCATGGCGGATGTGCTGTGTATTGGAAGGCCGGAAGTGTCTAGACCGGCGCCGGATGATGCCTGATATAGGCGCCGCCACTCCCACTCCCCGCTTCAGGGGGCATTGAGAGGCCATGGAATATACAGATCATTATCTGTGTAGTAAAACTGCTTACATATGCAATTGATCGGGGAATCTCTATTTGTGTACATATATGAATTTATTTATATATTTTTACCAATTTATATGTTAGTGTACATATATGAATTTACCTATACTGTTACTTATTTATTGTACCAATCATGTTGTGGTTTTTTTCTGTGTTTGATTACCTATATACAATTCATACCCTATTATGATTATGTTACCTTAACCTTTAATAAAATAATTTTTGCTACCATCTTACATTTGCTCCCCACCACGTGTGTCATTTAAAGTCCCAAACCCCTTATATAATTTATCTAATATGTGGTTGTAGACAGAAGTGGCTTTGTCTGGGCAGGAGAGGGGACTGATTTCATCATAAAGGCAGTCAGTAGCAGAATGAAAAAGGGGAGGGTTGAGTTGGCAAAGGTTCCTTCGGGTAACTATTTTCAGGTTGGCGTCATGGGAGGTAGGAGACAGGGAGAGTGTGAAACTGATGAGGTTGTGATCGGAGAGAGGAAAAGGGGTGCTAGAAAAGTTGCAGGGAGTGCAGAGGTGGGAGAATACAAGGTCAAGAGTGTTGTTGGAGTGAGTGGTGGTATGTGTCCATTGTGTTAGGTTGAAGGAGGAGGTTAAATTGAGTAGTTGGGAAGTGTCTGAGGTTTTAGTATTGACTGGAATGTTAAAGTCTCCAAGGATGATGACAGGTACTTCAGAGGAGAGGAAGTAGGGTAGCCATGCAGAGAAGTCATCAAGGAAGAGTGACACAGGGCCAGGGGGTCGGTAAATGACTGCAACCCTCAAACAAACAGGAGAAAATAGGTGAATGCAGTGCACTTCAAAAAAACAGAGGGAAAGAGAGGGGGGTGTAGGAAGAACCTGGAAGGTGCTTTTTGGGGAGAGGAGAAGTCCAACACCGCCTCCTTTTCGTCCACTGTACCTGGGTGAGTGAGTCCAGAGGAGGCCACCATGGCAGAGGGCCGCTGGAGAGGCAGTGTAGGATTCCTGGAGCCAGGTTTCGGTAATAGCAAGGAAGTTGAGGAAGTTGGAAAGGTAAAGGTCATTGATGGAGGCAAGTTTGTTGGAGACAGAGTGGGCATTCCAGAGGGCACACATTAGGGGGGGGTGGCTGACTCTTGGAATCAGGGAAATTGAGGTAAGACAGCGGGAGTTACGGCTATTGTCATAGAAGCTAGACTGCCGCTTCTGGGGGTAGGAATTGGCTAGAGGAGGGCCAGGGTTGAGGGCAATATCCCCAGACATAAGGAGTAGTAGGAGGATGAGGGCAGTAAGGTGGGAGTGTGACCTAAGCGAGGACTGGCGCATGCAGTGAAGTGGAGGTGGTGGTATTGTGTTGGCTCAGAATGAGTCGGAGGTGATAGGTGCAGTAGTGTTTGGAGGGCAAGAGTGAGGGGGATATATATAGGCTGTGTGGCGGTGAAGGGGGGTTAAGAAGTGAGAGTTTGAGGAGAGAGGGTGTTACTGCAAAGAAGAAAAGTATGAGCATGTTGGAGGGTAGAGAGAGGGGAAAAAGTGAAGTAGAAAAGAAAAGTGAAAATTTACAGACTTGGAAATAGATAGCTATTGTTTGTACTTGCCTTTAAAGTAGTGCCATTTTAAAAGTGCCCACACTTAAACGCGCAGTGGCACTTTAACCAAGCAGTGGCCAGCCTATCCCCTCGCTAGCCGTCCCAAAAATTGAACTGAATTTATACTGAGATGGGGTTGGGGGAGGTTAACAATTATTCAATTTAGAGCTAATCAAAAGGCACATGGAGAAAGTGGGGGCTTTCTCTCCTATAACAAATTGCTAAGGAAGAGCCAGACTTTGAAAGATAAGCATAGGTGTTTGATCTTGGCCAGAACACCACAATAAAAGTAAGTGTAACCTCAATAGACAAGTATAAACAACAGTTTGAGAGTCTTCAGCAAGGCAGTGTTTGATATCAATCATGCAATGGAGCCCAGTTTTCTAAGAGTTTAGTCAGTGGTTACTGATGGTTACAGCAGGCAGATATGTATGCAGACAGTCAGGATGGCTTTTAAGTTGCAGGGAGAATGAAAGCAGTTACCGATGGTTACAGCAGGCAGATATGTATGCAGACAGTCAGGGTGGCTTTTAATTTGCAGGGAGAATGAAAGCAGTTACCTGGAAAAGCAGAGCAGAGAGGACATGATGAGAGGAGGACGGAGATGATGTAATCTAGGGTTGCCACCTGTACGGGATTGACCCGGGCAATCCGGGTTTTGAATCATGTGCCCGGTTTTCAGCCTGCTCGGGACCCGGACACATGATTCAGACCAGACTGTGGCAGCTGGGGGTCGGGGGAAGGAACAGAACAAGTGCTTTTTGGGCAGCAACAAGGGGCCGCTGAGGAAGGAATGTAATTAGTTAATGCTCAGTGCACTGCAGCTTAATAATTCTTGTGCAGGGCTCCCGACAATTAAATTAAAGTCCCGGCCCGCTGTCTATATTAATCCGCCGGCCCATGTAATTGCTGGGGACCATGGCACAAGGATTACTCCACTGGGACTATTTAATGATATTCGGGCACAGGTGGATAATCCTTGTGCCGCGGTTCCCAGCAATTACATGGGCCGGCGGATTGATAGAGAAGTGGATGTCAGGACCGCTGCACTGGATTACTCCTCTGCTGCCAACTACTCCTGGTAAGCTGCCATTCACAACTTTAGCATCCTTTGTAACCTTAGATGCGCTGCAGAGTAGTCCCTTGGTTTGTTTACAATGGCTGCCTGGAGGGGAGCGTGCGTGGCTCCTGACCCTGCCATCAAGATCTCAATGATTCCCCACCTCCCAGCTTGTACAGATGAGTTAACAAGGAGGTGAGGAGTTGCTGCCTTGTCTGTCTGTCTGCGTGTGAAGTGAGGTACTGGCAGTAGTGTGGAAATCTGGTGACACTGGAAGCAACACTACATCTGTACCTGTGTATTATCATAGCACATGGCAAGCTGTGGCACACTATGGCCAAGATTTACTAGCCTCACTTCCCTAGGATCTCCCACAACTGCTCTTCACAATTTATTGAGATTTGATTCAGCAATATAGTGGATTAATACCTGTGCTGGGTCCCACTACTGACCCCATTACTATTATAATGACACTGCTGAATGTATGATGGTTAAAGTTTGCGTTAGTGGCTGAGATCATCTGAGTGTGTTTTTAGGTCTATGACAACGTTGCCCCAATTTTATTGGTGTTCTGGAGGATTGCTGGTGATTGGGATTGGCAGACTGTACAATATGTTATTGATGCTTAAATTACAATAATGTTTTTATATTTTTTGCTATGCCGCTGTTGGTTTTATGGTACTTTCCAAATAAGTGGTCTTTCCTGACCCTCTGTCTAGATTTGTGTTATATGTTTACCGTTGGTAAACAACCCCACCCTGTCGGTGAGTTGGTATTCAATACGCTGTCATCGTGGAATACATTTGTTCATATATCCAGCTAAATTTGGTCCCATTATTTGTTTTTATGTGATTGAGTCCTGGTAAGATGGCTAAACAACTTCAGCATCCTCTGTTATCATAGAAACGTTTAGGGAATGTCAGGTTCCTCCCTGTCCTATTTTTCTTGATGTCAACCTCCAGTACTGTGCGGCCCATTAGCATATAAACTGTACAAGGAACACAGAGCACTAACAGCTGGTGCCCCATAAACATCAAGGCTACATTCACATAGAGATGGAGTGAATGATAGCAGCAGGTATCAGGGATTCCTGTTGCCGCTGTCAGCGGGTATTTGCGGCCGCAGGCCCTCCTCGCTATAATGACCGTTCGCCAGCAGCCACAGATATTTGCGGCTCTCTGCACGGCCAGTGATTACCTGCGGTGATTGCTGCCGGACGCACTTTGTGTTCTTCCAGCAGCAATCACTGCAATTAATCACTGGCTATGCAGAGAGTTGCCAATAGCTGTGACCACCAACAACTTGCCATTATAGTGGAGGGGGCTAGCTGCTGAAAGCTGCAGCAGGAACTGATGCTAAAATTCGTGCCAGCCCTAATCAATGGCGTGAAAGTAACCTAAATGGCCCTGTTTCTGCTCCCAGCTAAGCAGATGAGGCTCAGAGAAGTTTTTTTATTTTTGTAATTGCTGGAGACCATGAGGTTATTCAGCAGTGTCTGGAAGTAAACAATAGCCTTGTCCCTGTCCCCAGTTCCCTGCTGAACTGACAGAAAATACTTGAATGGCTGAACAGACTTAGGGCTCATTTACACTTGTGGTGCCATCTGAAGAGCAAGCCACATTTGGATTGCTCTTCAGAAGGCATTTGACAGGCAGTGAGGAGGTGTTATATATTGCTTCCTCATTACATTCAATTAAATGGGTTGGGTTAAAGGAGCAGTAGCATAGTGTGCCACATTACTACTTTCCTTGGGGCATGCAACAGTGCCCCAGGTCTTTTACGATCCTGTAGTGTATACTACAAAAAAAACGCCGTGAGATACTAAAGTGTTCGGGTTTGGCTTGAAGAAAAGGTGGCAACCCTAATGTAATCGCTTGTTAGAAGTATTGAACTGAGTTGGCCTCTGGTACAGGGGGGTCTCCTCCGGAAGCGCAGTTTGACCCCAGATGGGGCGCCCTGGGGGGGAGGCTCTCTGGGACAGGGGAGGCATCCAATAAATCTTATTAAAACTATTGTATTCCAGTTTACCAGGATGGTTAATCACTGTATTGTGTATATAAAGCTCACACCAATGTGAATCCAAAAATGTTATGTTATAATATGATTCCACTGTATTTGTGAAACCCAATAAAAATTATTTGAAAAGAAATTTACAAATGCAGTAATTTAGAAATTGGATAAAAGGTTTAGCCCAGGGAAACACTTTTTGAAAGATAAGTAGTGCATTTTATATACAACTATATAGATCAGACCAAAATGAGGGACAAATGAGGAGGAAAAAGGGACATTGTTCCAAATCAAGGACAGTTGGGAGCTGTGTGGATGACATACATTTAGATGCAGGAAACTCAGTACTTCTTGTGGACATGTACATTTTTTTCATTTACCCCACGTGTTTTACAGGTTGATAGTACCGTTTTAAACAGAACAGGTTCACTTTAAATCAAACTCTCGTGTACAGGAAATAGTTTTTACTATGTCAAACACTGCAGTGTGGGAGTGCTTCCCTCAGTAATGATGGCGACTGCTGGTTCCTTGTCGCACCTATAATGGCGTGTTTCCCATAGGTCGCCCGCCTCCTCTGTATAAATATCAGGGCGGAGCCTAAGCACGTTCTCTTTGAGTACAGCCAGAGGAGTGTACGCACGCTTCGGACTGACTGCTCCTGGCTCACCGCTGTTCGCTCGGCAAGTCTCACGAATAAGTCGGCCAGGAAGGTGATCAGTCATGGTGAGTGTGTGGCGGCGACCCTCTACTCCTCCATCCCTACTCACACCGCCCCCGACATTGTACGAGTGTTGGCGGGGTTTGCTTTGTATGCTGGTCACCCGGGTATCCGGACTATTCAGCCAGTCTGCTGTGATATATGAAGGCCTACCACTTGGCTGCAGATACTACAAGGCTGCTTTTTATATAAAGGGCCTATAGACTACAATGAGGTCATTCACATGGGGGTTAGTACAGTGTGTCTGTATGAGGGCTGTGATTCCCTGCATGGGGGTGTGCTGGGGTTCTGCGCTTTCCTCTTCCGGGGTTCCATTGATTACTGCAGATCGCTGCATAATCCTTCTGATCTGCGCAGTAGTGATGTCACTCCAGTTGATCAGCTGGTGTGATGTCAGCACTGCGCATGCGCAGCTTGTTGGAGGCAGAATCTGATCATCAGATTATGCTGCGCTCTCTGCGCATGTGGGACTTCACTGATGTCACCGCTAGAAGATGGTGGAGCCCCACTAGAGTTGGGTTTTGCTCTGGGATTGTCAGTCTATAAGTAGCTTAGTACTGAAGAGGTCCTAGGAGCCCATGTGGTTCTCTGTTAACTACTTGTAATAGAAACTTCCTGTGTGCATGCTTTGCTGATCGTCAGATCATGCCTCAGATCTGTGTGCAGTGTTGTCACACCAGCTGATTGGCAGACCAGTAGGCGTGATGTCACTACTGCGCGATGCCCAGATCGTCGGAGGCATGATCTGATCGGTAGTAATCGACAGAACACCGACAATCCCATTCATATCAATTGGGACACAGCTGCTGCTCCCAGTTTGATGTGGGTGCATGGCCCTGTATGCAGACAGTGTGCTTGGGACTGTACACATGGCAGACTGGGAGGAGCTGCTGTGTCCCAATTGACATCAATGGTAATGCATAGACTACCTGTACATTCCTATGGGTAACCATGGCCTTTGCATGTGTATATGCTGTAGTATACCCATGTTAAAGTGGTTTTAAAGGCACAAGGTTTTTTTTACCTTCATGTGTTCTGTGCATGAGTGTAAAACCTTGTGTATCGGCCCCTCTAATACTAACCTGAGCCCCCTCTCTAACGATGTTCACAGGAGCCTTGCCTCTCCGGGGACTCGCATTCATGACTGGCTTTTGGCAGCACTGGGAGCCATTGGCTCCTGCTATTAAAGCATTAACCCCAAAACAATGCTGCTCCTGTCTCTTTAATGTGCAATTAGCAGCATGGTGCTTTTTAAATTATTCCTCTATCCTAATATACCTGTGATAATGCCAGGGATTTAGTGATGGTGAAATGCACTGCCCCTACACAATGTATAAATTGACATGTAAATGCTTGCAGGTGTGAGCTCTAATTGGGTTTTTGCTGCATGGACACAGACAGCTGCTGACATGTTCCATACGGCCTGCCTGTCAATGACAGGCTGAGATGGGCCGGCTGTCGATCTTCCCGCACATCCCAGTGTTTTTGTTTTTACAGAGCTGGATATACAACCTGGGCAGATTTTCCCAGGCTGTGAATTTGGCCCTGTATAAATGAAATGGTAGTTTTTTTGTGAAGTGGCCTAATAAAAGCTTTTCATTTGTCTTTACCTGACATGATTCGCAAGAGTAGAACTCATGTAAGGGTTTTTTTTTCCTCAGGCATTTAAAGACACAGGCAAAGCACCTGTTGAATCCGAGGTGGCTATCCATCGCATCCGTATTACACTCACCAGCCGCAATGTGAAATCTTTGGAAAAGGGTATGTTTACATTTAAAGCATTTTTGTAAGACTCTTGGGCTCTGTTCACACCTAGGCGATCTGACTTCAGGGGCGACTTAAAACACTACCTCCATGCCAGGCGACTTTGCCTGTGGCCAATCAGACGAGAGGGAGGGGGTTTGCCTTCAAAAAAATTTTCATGTAGTCGCTTTAATGTAGATGGGTAATCCAACTTGGTGGCAACTTCCATTTGAATTATAGGGGCACAAGTCGGATTGGAGTCTCCTTTTAGTACAGGAACTTTTTCTGACATCTCCTTGAAGTTGGAATGACTTCAGTAGTGTATATTAAGATGGCTCCCATTCATTTCAATGGGATTTTGAATGTCAAGTGACTTGGGGCGACACAAGCTGGATCACAAATTGCCTAAGTGTGAACTAAGCCTTAATGTTTTCTTGTGACTTATTAAATTTGAGCAATAGATCTAGTCCTTGATGCATACCTCTGGTAAACATTTTACTATTGAGATGCTTGTGTAATTTCTTGCACAGGGATATGAATAGTTTTATCATATGGATTATAATCTGGTTGGCAATGAGGATGATCTTTTTCAATGAAGTACAGTGATTGATTTATACGCTATTCTGAGCTGACCATGGAAATGTTGCTGGGTTAACCTGTAATTTCCTTAGTGTTGTGTCACTTAACAGTTAATATCCATAGAATGTGTGATGTATAGTAAATCTTACCTTGATGGCACTCTAATGATTAATATGTCTTCTAGTCTGCGCTGATCTTATCCGCGGAGCCAAGGAGAAGAACTTGAAGGTGAAGGGACCAGTGCGCATGCCCACTAAGGTAATGGTTGATATGGTGAAATCTTTCTATGTATGGGGAGCCTAGGTTCACACTTGTGCCGCTCTTTTGTTGTGCCTTCAGAAAATACAGGGAACATGTCCCTGCACCTCTTCTGAAAATGCGTCTAGCACAAACCGCTCGGTGCTTTGTTCTGTGCTGGTGGTTACCGCTGTGAAACAGGTGCAGACCCTAAGCAGCAATCACCACACAAGTGTTAACCTAGCCTAAATGTATGGTGTGGAGCAGGACTTGTGCTTTAGAACACATTTTAGAGGAATATATGGTAGAGATTTTGAGTTCTAGCTTTAAACTGATTGTAAAGTGTTAACTAAGGGAAAAATGTTCTACTTGATCTGTGTAGTGGATTTGCACAGAGCAGCGCAGATCCTCCTCTTGGGTCCCTCTTCAGCTCTCCTGACCCCACCTTCTGGTTGGGTGCCCCCCACAGCAAGCTGCTTGCTATGGGGGCACCCAAGCAGTCAATGCTCCCTGTCTTCAGACATGGAGCTGTGGCCTGGTCCTACTCCTTTCTCTCATTGGCTGACTGGCAGGAGCCAATAGTGCTATGCTTCTGTGTCAGCCAATGAAGAGAGAAGTCCTGGGCAGCCAAGACATTCCTGCAACACCTCTGGATCTAGAGCAGTGTTTCAACTTTTTTGCCTTTGGGGAAACCTTGGCAAAAAAGTTTGAGATCTCAGAACTCCTGAAAAATTCAGATCTACAGCTCATAAAATCGTATCAAATAGAATAGATATTGTAAGAACGCTTCCTTTAATGTGAAACGTAATTGCATTCTTCCCAGCAGGTGGCCCCCCCCCCCCTCAGCAATATGCTCTGGTGGCTCTGTCCCTCCCGCACTCTGTAGTGCCGCAGCTATAACTTATAGCTATGGGAAACAGCCATCGGAGCACAGTGCAGGGTGAAGGCAGAGAGCTGCTGAGCTTCAAATTGAGCCTTGTGTTCCTTCCTGGTGAGTGCTGCCATAGAACACCTCCTTCAGGTCCTGTTCCTGCTCTGCGCTCCGCCCCCTAAGTCTGAACTAAAGAGATCAGGTATCCATGTGCGCTGAGGGTCAGCCACTCAGTGCGCATTAAGGATGATATTGATATACATCCACCATAACCCTGCAGAACCCCTGGGGACTTCCTGTGGAACCCTGGTTCAGAAACACTGATCGAGAGGCCTTAGGTAAGTATTAGGGGGCTGCTGCACACAAGGCTCTATCATGCATGGAATGCTTTAAGATGCAAAAGAAACCTGCCTTTACAATCACTTTAACCTTTAAAACAGAAGTAGGCTTAAAAATTGCTAGCAGTTTAAATATGTAAGTCTTTTGCCTAAAAATTTTGCTTTCCTGCAAGCAAATGTTTGCATAGTATGTGTTTAGTCTGGCATCTTATAACATGCTAGTGGGATGGTGGATGTAGGTAGCTTGATGGCTCCCCATGATTAAGCTCCAAGGGACGGAGTGAAACATGTTGTGACCTGGCTGGAGTCCAGGGTGAGGCTGCCATTCACTTGCCCTCATGCATGCAGGTCTGATCATTGATGTGCAGCTAATGGATCTTTCCCTCTGACATGCAGCAGCTTGGATGCGCTCCTTGTTCCTGCCTGCACTCACAGCAGTCTTTTTTGGGTCAGTGAAAACCATTCAGACCCACATGGACTGATTTATTTGCACCTGCTTGTCAACATACAGCCCCATAGCACTGAGTGATTTACTGTTATGAACAAGAATGTTGGGGCTGTGGACAGCCATACAGTACTGCCTATACACAGTAATACACAGCTGGTGCTGTATTTACAAGCAGTTCACACAGCCTGCTGTGTGATCTGTGGTTGAATGGTGTCACCACCAGAGTAGCCACTGCTGACCAGTGCTGTTGCTCAAGATTCAGTCTTGTGAGCAGTATGTTGGACAATGGGGGGCAGGCTGATCATGCTGCATAGCAATGGAGCAAGGTGGACAGATTGTAACATGATGATAAAGTGCACTTGGTCCCCTGGAGGAATTAAAGCCCAAGTTTAGCTAAAAGCAAACCTAATCAGCACAAGGGGCTTGGTATCATGTGATCCATGTCTGTCTTTTTTAAGGAAAATCTTCCTCTGTCCTACCCCTCCACACAAGAATTTCAGCCGCAGGTTAATGCAGCTAAAGAGCTGCCAAGAGCTCAATTAGGCCACTGTTTGCTCTTTACACCAGGATGCCTTTACTACTTTTTTAAACACTTGAGGTCAAGCTTTGTACAGGTGCATCACTTGGCTGGTGGCTAAACAATATTGGAGGTTGTAAAAGATGTTATAGTAACATGATATACTTTGTGCAATGGTTTTGCAGAGCAGCCCTAAACCTCCTGGGCTACCCAACTGGTGCTCTAGGCCAGTGGTTCTTAACCTCAGTTCGGGTACCCCAACAGGCTATTTTTCAGCTTTTCCTTTATCTTGTACAGGTGCTTTAAATCAGTCAGTGGCTTGGTTTTGGACAGCTAAATTCCCAAAACATGGTCTGTTGGGTACTTGAGGACCAAGGTTGAGAACCACTGCTCTAGGCTCCCCTTCTGTGTCTGCTCCATAGAAAGCTGCTTGCTCCTGAGCCAGGCTGTGCATCCATAAAGCTTGGCTTGACCCTGCCCCCTGACATGATTTGACTGACAGCAGCAGGTGCACTGGATTGATATAGGACTTGCAAGGGTGGGCAGGGGGCCCTGCTATTGTAAGGTCTTTACCTTAATGCAGAGAATGCTTCAAAGTATAACAAAGGCAAACTGACTTTACATACGTGGTGATCGGTTTAAAAATTCCTGGGCTGTGCATTTTGAGTATAACAATTCTGTAGTGTTTAAGTATATTTGATGGGTGAGAAGAGTCCAGTTGATGCCATGACTTGCAGAGAAAAGATTTACTGTATAAAAGTAAAAAAAAAGACTTCAGCTTATGATGAGTTTTTTTAAAGTGTAAATTTTTTGTCTTAGACTCTGCGCATTACTACAAGAAAAACCCCTTGTGGTGAGGGTTCCAAGACGTGGGATAGATTCCAGATGAGGATCCACAAGCGCTTGATTGATCTACACAGTCCCTCTGAGATTGTAAAGCAGATTACTTCAATCAGCATCGAACCTGGTGTAGAAGTTGAAGTGACCATTGCTGATGCATAAATACCAACTTTGAATAAAAGTGACCACCATATTCCAGTATCTTGTGTTTAGTTTTTTGTTCATTACTCATTTCAAATCTCCAACCAAATGTGTTGATGCAAAAATGTTCAAAATACTCAGAGCGGCGACTAGATTTAATAGGGTCCAGTTGAGTTTTTTTATATATTGGCCAAAGTCGGTCAGTGAGGGCTCACCAGGCCATTTACTCAGAGCTTGTGCTTTTTAGAATAAGACAAAATAAAACAGAATAAGATTTTTCGTGTTCGAGACTCATTTACCGGACCACTCGGGAGTGACTGGCTGAAACCGG
>BLSH010044233.1:3733-15979 GCA_018402905.1 Glandirana rugosa
GAACCCGGACTTTTTTTGAAAAGTCCGGGTCCGGGTCCGGGTCCCGGACACCCCAAAGTTCGGTACGGACCCGAACTTTACAGTCCGGGTTCGCTCAACTCTAGTCTCTATTCACTAAAACAGATCGCATGCAGGGTTTAGGTGATCTGACACATATTTTCCAAATATTGCATGCGATGCTGAAAATGCCAAATAGAGATTTTTTTTTAGTGGTATTTGATCACCACTGGGTTTTTTATTTTTTGCAAAAAAAAGACCGAACATTTTGAAAAAATATTTTCTACTTTCTGTCATAAAACATCTAATAAAATCTAATTTTGGCCAAAATGTATTCTGATACATGTCTTTGGTTAAAAAAAAAAATCCAAATAAGTGTATATTAATTTGTTTGTGTGTAAGCTATAGTGTCTACAAACTATGGTATAGAGCAGGGATAATCAATTAGCGGACCTCCAGTTGCAAAACTACAAGTCCCATCATAAAAATTTAAAAAATTAAATGTGTGGTTGTGGCGCTGTTCTCCTGAAAACAATGTTAAAAAGAAAACTAAGGCTGCTGCCCCCACTGGAAACCAAGGACTGGTATTAAAATAATTGATTAATAATTGTGGGAAGTGGGGCAGCTAAAAGCTAATAAACAAAGTGTATTCTTTTTCATAAAAAACAATAAAAATCATATCAAAGATAACTGTAAAAACTCACACTAAAAGTGCATATGATCAATTTCATTAATAAATAAACGGTGTGATATAAGCGTGAACCGTGCAATAAAGTGACTCTGGTGCAAAAATTATGTACCCATAAAACCTGTGACTTATGTGTTGAACAAAATTAAAAACTCATGTGTTTAAAACATAGACAAGAAGATCTGCTTACAGTGAAAGTGATCGAACAAAGTGACTAGTGCTATACCATATCCCAGGGGATTCAAGAGAACAACCCTGGGTTTGAAGCGGGGTGGTCCTAGATATTGCACAGATAAGTGTGTGCTAATCATACAACAAAGAACAATGTCCAGGGATTTCTGAATAACCAGGCGAGATGCTGACAAAGTGAAGAGTTCACTGTGGGAACAATCGTTCCAAAACTGGGTCCACTGGACTGGTGAAGTGTGGGGGGAGTGAGGAGAGGAGCTCCGTGGGTGGACTACAAGTGCTCCCCTCCTACCAATTCCCCACTCACAGTTCCGTATCAGATCCAACGTTGTTATTGTCGGCGGCGTCAGTCCTCACCGAATATGTGGGTATAGATGTAGGATGGTATTAGGGATAGCTAGATGTAATCCTGAAATGGCATTGCAAAAACTTACGTTTGGTTAAGGGAACATGGGTGTTCTGAGCGATGTGCGATGAACCGGAACTTCCATGCGTTCCACTGCATTCCAAACAACCGGAAGTATGTATTGACGTTGGCCAAGGCTCCACCTGACGCGTTTCGTCACATAGGACGTCATCAAGGTTCCACATGAGAACTCTTCAGATGTCCTTCCTGAGACAATGGGACGGCTGGTCATTGGACCAGAAGATCTGGTTGCCAGCATGGGGGTGATGGAATCTGATCTGGCCAGATAGCAGACCAACTGAGCCGGAGGTTCCCAGCAATGGAGAATGGTCAGTCAACGGACACTATATTCAGTCTTTGCCAGGGGGGGATACCCAGCATAGACCTGATGGCAACACCAGGGAATGCCCAGGTGCCAGAGTTCACAGCAAAGTACAGATACAACAAGGCGATAGCCCAGGATGCCTTCTCAATCTTATGGCAGTTCCCCCTAGTGTTCCTGTTTCCTCCAATCCCATTAATCATGAGGGCTTTGCTGAAAATTGTGGAGGAGGTGCATACCATCATAATTGTACCCTTCTGGTCCAGGAGACCAGGGTTTCCTCCGTGCTTGCAGAGGGCGTCTGCCCCACCAGTACGCCTACCTCTAAGGAGGGATCTACTACAGCAAGGACAGTGGATTCACCTGAATCCAGGGAGGCTGCAGCTGATGGCCTGGCTGTTGAATCGGCCAGATCGCATGCACAAGGCCTCTCAGAGGAAGTAGTCGCTACATTACTGGGGGCAAGGAAGGTTGCAACAAATGCTACATACTCCAGAATTTGGAGAAAGTTTGCAGACTTTGCATCGCAACAGTTTCTCCCCATTAACTCGAAGTATTGCGAACATTTTAGAGTTTCTGAAAACGGCTCTGAATGTTGGCTTGGTATATAACTCTATTAAAGTGCAGGTGTCGGCCCTGTCTTCTTTCACCGGACATAGATGGGCTAATGAGACTTTAATGAAGTAGTTCCTCAGAGCCGAAATAAGGATGTGCCCCCTAAGGAGGAGACTCATCCCAACCTGGGACTTGGGCATGGTCCGAAAGGCACTGTTGCAGCCCCCATTTGGCCAGGCAGAATCATGTACACTTGACTTTCTAACAATCAAACTGTTCTTCCTGAAGGCCATTACAACGGCCAGAAGAGTGTCGGAATTAGCAGCCTTTTCCGGTAAAGAAACATTCTGCATTGTGTATCCGGACAGAGTGATCCTGTGGCCTGCTTCAGCCTTAGCCTCTAAGGTGGTCTCAAAATTTCAGGTAAACTGAGAGTCAGTGCTACCTCGTTTCACGCAACCTCCAGATCAAAGGAGCCAGTTAGATTTGGGACCTCTAGACTGGGCCGGTTTAATATCAACATATCTTCAGAGGGCACAACAGATACGCTGAAGTCTGGTAATCTGTTCATCTTCCCGTTGGGACCCAGGAAAGGGGAGGCAGCACCTTCAAGGATTTTATCCACCTGGATTACGAGTAGAGTTGAGCGAACCCGGGCTGTAAAGTTCGGGTCCGTACCAAACTTTTGGGTGTCCGGGACCCGGACCCGAACCCGGACTTTTCAAAAAAAGTCCGGGTTCGGGTAATTTTACTAAAAGTTCTGAAAATTGCTGTAAAAAAGTCCCGGAAAGTCCTAGAGGTCTGCAAAAGGAAGGAAAATGGGGGTAAGGGTGGGACAAGTGCCCTACAAAGAAATGGGGACAGGGAAATAACTAAAAGCATTTTTAAAAAACAAATCACATAAAAAAATCAAAAATGGAGGTGGATGTGGACCATCTTCAAACTGTGTGTGAAAAGTATTAATTAACGGTAGAAGCCATATACCTGTTCTAAAATCATCTGGAAACTGTGTGTTAAACTTAAACTATAACCGGGAGAAGCCATATACCTGTTCTAAAATCATCTGGAAACTGTGTGTTAAACTTAAACTATAACCGGGAGAAGCCATACACCTGTTCTAAAATCATCTAAAAACTGTGTGTGAAAATATAGCAGAGAAAAGCCATATCCCTGTTCTAAAATCATCTAAAAACTGTGTGTGAAAATATAGCAGAGAAAAGCCATATCCTTGTTCTAAAATCATCTAAAGTCTGTGTGTGAAACTATAGCAGAGAGAAGAACAGGGATATGGCTTTTCTCTGCTATATTTTCATTCCTGTACCTTTAAGGAGGGATGGGCTCCTCCAGTCACCTGTCCTCCATCTATCCATTAAATTGCATGTGCTTCCATTGTGAAGCCTCATTTATAGAGTTAGGTCTGCAGTATACAGGGAGCCTTGACGGGGCCTGCAGCTTACGCATGCACTTGCAAATGTGTGTAACCAATCCCCTGCCTTTTAAACGCTACTGTTAGACTGGTGAATTTGTTTGGTGACAGACTGGTCGGTAAGTTGAGCATTGGAATTCTTTGTTGTTTGTGAGGAGTACAAAGACAAGTGTGTCTTGCCTACAGTCAAGCATGGTGGTGGGAGTGTCATGGTCTGGGGCTGCATGAGTGATGCCAACACTGGGGAGCTACAGTTCATTGAGGGAATCATGAATGCCAACATGTACTGCAACATACTGAAGCAGAGCATGACCCTCCCTTCAGAGACTGGGCTGCAGGGCAGTATTCCAACATGATAACGACCCCAAAAACACCTCCAAGAAGACCACTGCCTTGCTAAAGAAGCTGAGGGTAAAGGTGATGGACTGGCCAAGCATGTCTCCAGACCTAAACCATATTGAGCACCTGTGGGGCATCCTCAAACGGAAGGTGGAGGAGTGCAAGGTCTCTAACATCCACCAGCTCTGTGATGTCGTCATGGAGGAGTAGAAGAGAACACCAGGGGCAACCTGTGAAGCTCTGGTGAACTCCATGCCCAAGAAGGTTAAAGCAGTGCTGGAAAATAATGGTTGCCACACAAAATATTGACACTTTAGGCCCAATTTGGACATTTTCACTTAGGGGTGTACTCACTTTTGTTGCCAGCACTTTAGACATTAATGGCTGTTGAGTTATTTTGAGGGGACAACAAATTTACACTGTTATACAAGCTGTACACTCACTACTTTACATTGTAGCAAAGTGTAATTTCTTCAGCGTTGTCACATGAAAAGATATAATAAAATATTTATAAAAATGTGAGGGGTGTACTCACTTTTGTGATACTGTAGGAAGAGTGTCCTTGAAGATGTTACTGAAGTTTTGCTAAAGTCAAGTGGGCATCCCATAATTTCCCATCCCTATCCAAGTTATTAACCATCAATAAACCACAAAAACAAAGCTGCAGACTGAGTTCTCTGGAGTGCCTGTGAAACACCAGTGTGCCTGGTTGGGCAGGGTGGGGGATACCAGTTCATCTGCAGGCCTTAAGATGGTGCGCTACCTATTCTGAAGTCACTCTGGTCCAGTCACATGATCACTCATGGCTTCAGTGTAGAGGAGAGAGTAGCAACAATGGCTGCAGAGCCTGGACAATGATGTCACCCATAGGTTTACTATGGGGCAGCAATTGTCGGCTGTCCCTCCTCTACACTGAAGCTAGAAGCTGGTCACATGACCATACTGGATGACAGAATAGGTATGTATACACATCTTTTCTTTTACAGGTGTAGCCAAGTGCTGACTAACTTACCTTTGTTATTATAGATGTAGCACTGCCCCCTCAGGGGTTGCTTGGAGTTACCTGTTCATTTGTGCCTCCGTGACCCTGCAAACCTTCCAACCCACCTGACACTCTGGGTTCAGACATTTTTACATACATAGTTAAAGGACACACCGACACACTGCAAGATTAGTAACTCTCTGATTTTACAGGTTCAGAAGGAGAGTTTAGTAATAGAATTTAGGTCAGCTGAGTCCTAACCAAACTGTCAAGACTCAGGTGAAAAGATCATCAAAAGCAATTGGATTACAGCTTAAACTCACAGGTACAGGCTAATAGTTTACTTGGAGACATACAGCAATAGGATGAATGAGTAATTCTGAAGTACAGGCGGTCCCCTAGTTACAAACATCCGACTTACAAATGGAGGGAGAAAACAGGAAGTGAGAGGAAATCTACCCATAGGAGGGGAAATTCACTCCTGTAAGAGTTATTATGGGAAAAAGGAGTCTCCACTGATGCTTTATCCCCAAGGTTTGTTTGCACAACAACCCAAAATTTTCAAAATCCGACTATCATTGGTACAGAAAGTGAGGTGAAATCTTCTGAACAGAAACATAGACAGCAAAACAAACATTACAGGGGTGTTACCCCTTCCCTATGCTATCCAAATAGCTTAAAAAAGGTTATTTTGAGTGGAGCTACACTTATAAAATGTACCTGTTCCGACTTACAAACAAATTCAACTTAAGAACAAACCTACAGTCCCTATCTTGTTTTAACCCGGGGACCGCCTGTAAACCACTAATTACTATATATGATATCACCACTAAAGGGAAATCCCAGGCCGGCCTATTACACCTTGAATCCTAATGAGAGACCAGGTTTAATAAGTATCAGGGGTGGGTCCCTTTAAGTAGTAGCAAACAGTAGTGTCCAGAATGTAAGGCCTGCAATTGTCTTCACTGGCAGTTGCAGCTCAAATAAACTGTATCCTGATTATGGCACAGTGGTGTGTAGGCAAAGAAGAACAATTTAATCTGGCTAGCAGTAATCTTTAAGGTAATTCCAGGGGTAAGATGTCTGTTTTCAGTCTCCTATACCATGTAATGATTACTATCCCAAGAGCAAGATGTCTGTATATAGTGTCCAATGCAATGTAACAGAGCAGGGTTTGTATTTACTGGGCAGATGCCCTCTCATCAACAGAACAACGTAGGAACCTCCTGAAGAGCGATTCTGGACAAGTTGTCCCCCTGATGAATGAGCGGAGATGACTGA
Organism: Glandirana rugosa; assembly: GCA_018402905.1. Taxonomy (NCBI): domain Eukaryota; kingdom Metazoa; phylum Chordata; class Amphibia; order Anura; family Ranidae; genus Glandirana; species Glandirana rugosa. Next base: position 9,919 of record BLSH010044233.1, read on the forward strand.
CTGGCTGCGAGAAGCTGTATGTTGTCTGGTTCGTCTAGTAACAGACACTGCGGCGATATACCTCAGACAGAAATCAGCGTTGGGCCCGCCTGGGCCGGGCTGGAGTCGCCATTTCGCCGCCTGGTAGGCCGCAGCACTCTCGCACAGCAACAGAGAGGTGTTCACCTGATGGAGCCTGGGAAGAGAGAGAGCATGGGTCGGGCTGGTGGCCCTTTTACAGCCTCTCCCAGAATTCTTTCTTGGGTAGCAGATGGCCTGCTAGGATGTGTGGTCCAGGAATAGCTCTGCAGCCCCAGGATGTCTAAGAAACTACAATTCCTACTGTGCTCTCCACTTGGCTCAGAGAGATGATGTAAGTAATTTGAGCCCAACACTAGAGGGACACAGCAACAGTCTAAAATGGACAGGGTAAGTCTGCAGTGCAGATAACTGTAGTCCACTATCGGCTACATCAACATTTTGTAACAACAGCTGCAGTGAGCTTGTTTCCCCCTAATGCTCAGCCTGGGCATTGTGTCATCATTTCCTTCATGCAGAGCAAGCAGAGACCACAGCTGGGAGCAGGGGATCATGGGATATGTGGTGCAAGGGGCAGGATTTGCATGGGTATCATACTGCTACAGACTACAAGTTACAGCTGGCTGGGAGAGAGAGGGAATGCTAGGAATGCTAGGAGAGATATGGTTGGTTTGGGAAGGAGTCTATCTCTTGGGACTACGGCCTTCAGCGTGAAGCAGGGATCCGGTCGCTCGTGAGCTGCAAGCAAATGGTGAGGCTTGTGTGGAACATGTGAGCTGTGTGCCTGCTCCAGACCCATCTTTGTCAGCTTCCTGTCGGCAGAGTGACTATCCAGAGTCACTCTCATCATCATCATTACAGCTGCCAGCTGAATCCAGACGAGCAGTCAGGTGTCTTCTACTGGTTGCAGATTGTTTATGAGCCTGTTCTCGGACATCCTTTTCTCTTGAGCCTTGGTTTCATCAGGATTGGTGAGCGGGCAGAAGCCCATCCTGTGTACCCCTAACACCTTTATCTCATTCTTCACAATAAAGCCACATAAGTAGACACTTTACTTTGCTGTTCTTGTTGCTGGCCGCCATTGCAGAGCAACACTTCTGGGCCCTGGTTGAGCTAACTGAAGACACCGGACAACTACAGCACAAGGAGTCCTCCTTTCTCCCTCCATTTAAAGGATTTTGTGCATTAAGGGGAATCCCACGCACATTAACTGCTTGCCGACCTGCTCATGCAGATATACTGTGGCAGGTCGGCTCACCTGCGCGAATCAATGTATCCATACGTCAGCTCGTGCAGGCGCAGTTGCAAGCGGGAGCATGCTCCTGGCTGAGTGCACCCGCTGCATTCTCCGTGAGCGTGCGTGCGGTTCGGGTGGACTTCATGTCCACCGGCGACCCGCGATCGCCTGTTAGAGAGGAAGAATGGGGAATCACCGATGTAAACACGGCGGTTCCCCATTCTGACAGGTGGCATGACAGAGATCTAATGATCCCTGTGATCAGGATCAGTTAGATCTGTCACGCCCCTGCCAGCCCAGTCCCCACACAGTTAGAACACAGTGAGAGTACACAGTTAACCCCTTGATCACCCCCTACAGGTTACCCCTTTCCTGCCAATGACATTTATACAGAAATCAGTGGGTTTTTTTTTTAAATCTGATCGATGTATAAATGTCATTGGTCCCAAAAAAGTGTCAAAAATGTCCGATCTGTCCCCCACAATATCGCAGTCCTGCTAAAAATCAGCAGATCGCCATTACTAGTAAAAAAAAAAACAAATAATGAAAACGCCATAAATGAATTCTCATCCTTTGTAAAAGCAGCAACTTTTGCACAAACCAATCAATATACGCCAATTGCGTGTTTTTTTTACCAAAAATATGTAGAAGAATACATATCGGCCTAAACTGTTAAATAAATTTGTGTTTTTATATTTTTTTTTGGGATATGTATTATAGCAAAAAGTAAAAAATATAGATTTTTTTTCAAAATTGACGCTCTTTTTTTGTTTATAGCTCAAAAAATAAAAAACGCAGAGGTGATCAAAAGAAAGCTCTATTTATGGGAAAAGAACGACGTCAATTTTGTCTGGGTACAACGTCGCACAACCGCACAATTGTCAGTTAAAGCGACTCAGTGCCGAAACGCAAAAAGTGCTCTGGTCAGGAAGGGGCTAAATCCTTCCGGGGCTGAAGTGGTTAAGGGGAACCCCACTCAGAACTTAGTATACTATTTCTTATGACCTGTTGTTATAATATTGCTACAAACTTGTTGGATCTGTGGCATCAGGACTCTAAGCAGTCTGACACCAAAGGTCACGCTTTTCCCTTTTACACCTGGAGTTATAGGGGTTGATTTACTAAAGCTGGAGAGTGCAAAAATTGGTGCAGCTGTGCATGCTAGCCAATGAGCTTCTAACCTCAGCTTGTTCAATCAAGCTTTGACAATAAAACCTTGAAGCTGATTGGTTTCTGTGTGGAGCTGCACCAAATTTTGTACTTTCAAGCTTTAGTAAATCAACCCCATAGGCGCTTGCAGGGCATATTGTTTATTACTTTTTATGTGTGGCGATTCTCTGTTGCACTGCTTACCTTTTTCATATCTTTCAGAAGTGAGAGTGTCACACTGAATGATATTTGCCTAAGATATTTTTGTGCTTATCTGCCTAAGGAACTTAAAGTGGATGTAAAACTGATTCATGAAATTTGACCTAAGCACATGCTGTATATCTGTAGTGTTTTCTTATGTCTCTCAAAAGCCCAGAGTCCCATGTGTCTCTGCTGTTTCTTTGCTCTGTTATTAGCAAGATAACTTCTGACAAGTTCTCCGTCACCCAAGATAAAACCAGCCTGAAATTTGTGTCCTGGGAGGTTGCTATAAACAGATTAGCAGAGAGCTGGACTTGTCACAGCACAGCTCCGCAAGTCTCTGCCATGTGGAGAGGAGGTGTGTGCCTTTCCTCCAATCAGCTGCCTTGCTTGTATGCCAGGAATCCACGCCCAGTGCTGAACAGGAAGAGAAAATCTCTAACACAATGTGCATCTTCTAAAGAATATATAAAGCTGAAGACAGCAGATATACATGTAAAACTTATGTAGGGAGATTTGTTTCATATCTGTGTATCATCTGAGGCTGTTCACTTCACTGCTTATAGGAGAGCGTTTACATACAATTTAAAGTAAAGAAATACTCCTTTACTTTGCTTCAATTTGATGTCTGTGTAGTGCATTAACCTTTGAAACATATCCAAACCCAGGGTGTGAGAGGTGTCAGGTGGCTTGCAAGGTTAAGGCAACCTTTGGGGGAGTCTTCTTCTAGCGGCCCCAACTGGGGGTTAGCGCTACACAGGGTAGATAGAATAGTCTTAGAATGGGGGTGGGAGTAGATTTAGCCTTAGAATTCGACTGGAATTATAATTTAACCACTTGCCGACCGTCAACCGCAGGTTGAAGGCGACAAAGTGGCTCGATATCGCAAACCGCCGTCATACGGCGGCTGCGAGATCGCGCACTGTGAGCGCGCTCCACCGGAGGCGCGCCCGCACGCTTACTGTGTTCGGGGGGGCCAGGGAGCGGGTGCGGCGGACTCAATCGCCGCCGGCTACCCGCGATGCCCCCCCCCCGCACTGAAAGAACGGAGGTCCGTGTAAGTAAACACGGACCTCCGTTCTGTGAGAGGGGGAAGGACTGTGATCACAGCCTTCCTCTACATGGAAGCTGTGATCACTTCCCTTCCCCTGCTAGGGCAGCCCACACACAGTAAGAACACGCCCTGGGAACACAGTTAACCCTTAGAGTGCCCCCTGCAGGTTAACCCCTTCACTGCCAATGGCATTTACACAGTAATCAGTGCATTTTTATAGCACTGATCGCTGTATAAATGCCAATGGTCCCAAAAAAGTGTCAAAATGGTCCAACATGTCTGCCCCAATATCGCAGTACTGCTAAAAATCTCAGATCGCCGCCATTACTAGTAAAAAATTAAATAAAAATAAAAACCCCAGAAATGAATTCTCATCATCCGTAAACGCGGCCACTTTTGCGCAAACCAATTGATAAACGCCGATTGCGATTTTTTTTTATCACAAATATGAGGAAGAATATGTTTTTTTGTATTTTTTTTTTGGATTTGTATTTTAGCAAAAAGTAAGACATTTGTTTTTTTTTGCAAAATTGTCGCTCTTCTTTTGTTTATAGCGGCGATCAGAAATGATGCAGCGATGATCAAATACCACCAAAAGAAAGCTCTATTTGTGGGGAAAAAAGGACGCAAATTTCATTTGTGTACAACGTCGCACAACCGCGCAATTGTCAGTTAAAGCGACGCAGTGCTGAATCGCAAAAAGTGCTCTGGTCCTAAAGTGTGAAATCCTTCCGGGGCTGAAGTGGTTAAGGACTGAAGAGGTTTTTTTTTTTCTTTTCCAGTTTGCATGTCTTCCAGTAATTTCTGGAGAAAAAGCAGAGTATCCTTATATTACAGCGGTATTACACCCAAAACCAAAATGTAATACACTGCAGCTTACCAATCATTAGATGTGGTGGCTGCATTCATTGTCTTTTCTTTGGCTCTTTTATCTCTGTTTTCACTTGGTGATGTGGACAGTAACACCTCCTGTATTAGTGGGACATAGCTCTGGAGTAATGGGCACAGGAGGCATAGCAAACAGCTTGCGGGGGGAGGGTGGTGTTAAATGTATTAGCAGATTTAGATACACTAATAAATTGAAGGCAAACTTTAGCTCACACTTTATAATCAGTTATAGCAAATCGTTTTTATTTCTTTTTGGGATAAATATTTTGCATGAATAAATAAAATCTGATCTGGATTACCAGATGAAAATAGAAGAAAGAAAGCCTAAAAAAGAAAAACGAATGCAGACATCCACAGATTGGTAAGTTTCAATATAATACATGTTTGCTTTTAGGTTTAATACTGCTTTAAAGATTAACAGGTAAAATATGGTACATTTAAAGCTGAACGTCAAAAAAAAAAAAATCACTGAGTTTAAATGTATATATTGAAGCTATTTTACCTGCCAAAGTAATTATGTTTTTGATCAGCCAGTCAAACAATTTACACAACCAAAGCCACCTTGGTGGCATGAGGTTATTCCATGGCAGTTAAGCTGCAGAGCCTGGCAACCTCCTGTTATGGTGGCCCCTGGCAGGTGACACGGGGCTCATCAGAAGCACAAAGTCTAAATACCGTTTGGTCATCACCTGAGCTCCTGATGGTGGAGGTGGGCTGGAAACCCTAGTGGTCACTGGTTTTACTGGTTTTCTTTTCTGCAAACTGGCACCTGGCTGCAGCATTTAGGATCGCTCCACCAAGGGGTTGCCAGGACAGAAGGCATGCGGTACGGAGATTGTGCATGATACAGTAGACAAGAGAGTAGTTGGGTCCAGGCAGAGGTTGTGGCAGGCGGTAATTTGGAGAGTAGTCAGGTCCAGGAAGAAGTTGCAGCAGGCAGGGCTGGACTGGGACAAAAATTTGGCCCTGGACTTCATCCAGACCGGCCCAGGGCACATCAGGGTACAGTGCACATCAAGGCAAAGGGCACGGGACACATCAGGGCACAGCACATCAGGGTACAGAGCACATCGGGGTACAGCGCACATCAGGGCACAGCACACATCACATCAGGGTACAGCACAGCACATCAGGGTACAGTACATCAGGGCACATGGAGCACATCAGGGCACATGGAGCACATCAGGCACATTAGGGCACATCAGGCACATTAGGGCACATCAGGGCACATGGGGGCACACCAGGACACATTAGGGCATGTCAGGGCACATCAGAGTATATTAGGGCACATCAGGGTACATTAGGGCATGTCAGGGAACATCATGGCACATTAGGGCACATGGAGCACATCAGGGCACATGGGGGCACATGGGGGCACATCATGGCACATGGAGCACGTCAGGGCACATTAGGGCACATGGGGGCACATCATGGCACATTAGGGCACATCAGGGAACATTAGGGCACATGGGGTACATCAGGGAAGATGGTACACGGGATTACACGGGACTGCA
>BLSH010044233.1:16405-26678 GCA_018402905.1 Glandirana rugosa
TCCTCGTCCATCCCAGGTGATGTTACAAGCCAATTGGAATGGACGAGGAGAGAGGAGGGGGCGGGGCCGCCAGGGAGCAGCGTGACTGTGAAATGAATGAGAACTTCTTACACAGCCGCTCCCTGCGCTTCTCTGCTGTTGAATCCCCGATCTACCCGTCAGCTGATTGGCGGTGATTGACGGGTAGATCGCGGGCACCCATGCGAGGATGAGGCCGGCCCACTGAGCCATCGGCCCTCCGGGAAACTCCCGGTAGTCCCGATGGCCAGTACAGGCCTGGCAGCAGGCGATAGACTTGTCAGGTCCAGGCAGAAGTCAAAGCAAGCAACAGGCAGGAAAGTAATCAGGCCAATCTTGGTCAGTAACAAATAGGCAACTGGCAGGTAAATATTACAGCTCTTTTATTCTCAAATAGTTGGAGAGAACACACAGCATCAGCCATTTCAATGATTAGAGCTTAAATATCCATCTGGCCAGAGGACAAACCCAGTGTCATTACTGGGAACTCTGAAGGTAGTGGAGGTCCTAGGAATCCTGGTAGACTCCGAAGTGATGCTGAGAGGAATTGTGGAAGATCTGGAAGGAATGCTGGAAGACCCAGCAGGGGTCCTGCAAGTACTGCAAAACCTCACCTCCCATTTTTTTTTATTGGACAGTGAAGAAGCAGCAGCACACTGATGATGCTCTCTCTTTACTCCTTTCAGCACATTGGCATGCAAAAGACCTTAAAATTTAGCTGAAGTTCAGTTTTAATAGTGAACAGTTGCCAATCCTAACTCACTTTCATGCCAAAACTTAAACCAGCTTGTAGGCTGGTTGCCTACAGCTTTGTAAGTTAGTTAGTGGCTGATGTAGGCTGAGGGAGGAAATATTGTGGTAAGAGTGTTCTGTGCCGCGCTATCTGTGTAGTACAATTGGTATTATTTGTGTTAGGTGCAATAGTGTCAGTGATGAATGAGTTTATGATTAAAGCATTTCTTATTCGTGCATTCTAATGATTAAAATATAAAGCCGTGGTGGCTTACATACATATATACCAGGGATATGCAATTAGCGGACCTCCAGCTGTTGCAAAACTACAAGTCCCATCATGCCTCTGCCTCTGGGTGTCATGCTTGTGACTATCAGAGTCTTGCTATGCCTCATGCGATTTGTAGTTCTGCAACATCTGGAGGTCCGCTAATTGCATATCCCTGATATATACCAAACCAAAATTTTCAGGTAAGTATGTGACATATAAAAAAACAGTGATTAGCACTTAATGATTGGTGACAGTTAAAATAAAAGTTGGCAGATGATGCCGGTGATGATACACTTAATAAAATTATACAAATAATAGTCCATAAAAGTTCTGTCAGATGGGTGAATATAAAAATCTCTTAAGGGTGATACATATTGGTGCGCTGGGTAATACATCTGCAGTGATTGTAGTTGTGACTGATCATTGATGAAGTCACGTGAGGCGTGATGTAACGCGTAGGGTGGCGACAGCAGAGGTGTTTGGAAGCTCAGACTGAATGCACACGAGCTCAGCGCTCATAGGAGAAACGCTCGTTCGTTTTACTTGTAAATGTGAGTGTTCATTTTAAAAGTTTGTTTTAAATAAATGTTTTAAACAAAACAATATCACACGAAGGAAAGTCCTCTTTTTTGTACCCACCCGATCGGGAGGGTCTCTCTCCGTATGACTAGTTTTTAAAAAGTCACCAGCAACATAGCTGACAGCGCAGAAAAGGTGGAGACCCCCACAGGAGGAACAAGGAATCACCCAGACAAAGAAACCTTTATGTGCAAGGTTGCTAGCACACCTCAGGGGAGGGATGAGCACACCTCAGGGGAGGGACGAGCACACCTCAGGGGAGGGACGAGCACACACTTAAGGATCAGTCACAACTACAATCACTGCAGATGTATTACCCAGCGCACCAATATGTATCACCCTTAAGAGATTTTTAAATTCACCCATCTGACAGAACTTTTATGGACTATTATTTGTATAAATTTATTAAGTGTATCATCACTGGCATCACCTGCCAACTTTTATTTTAACTGTTACCAATCATCAAGTGCTAATCACTGTTTTTTTATATGTCACATACTCACCTGAAAATTTTGGTTTGGTATATATGTATGTAAGCCACCACAGCTTTATATTTTAATCACTAGTATGCACGAACAAGAAATGCTTTAATCATAAACTCATTCATCACTGACACTATTGCACCTAACACAAATAATACCAATTGTACTACACAGATAGCGCGGCACAAAACACTCTTACCACAATCTTACCTAAATAGTCTTGGATAACTATTGAAGCGCCAGCAGCTGTCTACACTCAACAAAACATTTCTGTCCACAATCAGAAGGAAAACCTGTTTATCAAGTGGCAGGGCAGAGGTACTCCCTCACTCCTTTGAGGGAGGACAGAGTTAATGTGAACACTTCAGTTCCCGAGCTTTTTGGATACATTCTGCCCACCTGTGATATACTGTAAATAGGGGGAAGGCTGAGGTCCAGGGGCTGGCTCTATGCCTGTACCCTACTGGAGATGTTGTGACTGCATTGGAGGAGGACTGCTGAGCCTTGCAGTCTGTTGAAGGGTTCCGAAGAACATCTAAGCATGGGAAGCACCAACATGGACTACTACCTTGTCGAGGTATGCCTGGGCAGCCCTTCAGTTATGGTTAGGATATGAATTCTGTTCACATTAAACTGTATAGTTAACAGACTTATGTAAAATTGCATCAACTGTTCTGAGCCTGGGCTGAAGTTGTTCAAAGGGGTGCATGTTGATTCAGGCAAGCAAGCAAGAGAATCAGTGTAGTTTCTATGGGTAACCAAGCACTAGTTCAAGACCGAAAGCAACACAAAGTTGTTAGGCGTGGTACCTGGTAAAGTAGACAGGTCCTTCGGGAGAGAGGGGGTTGGATGTCCTGGCTCCCTCCCCAGTGGTCAGTTTCCAGTAGCAACTGGAACCGAATCCACATTACGAAGGTCCATGACCTGGTCACATGGGTACAGAAGAGAAGGCGTTAGGCAGTGCACAAATGCATCCGAACTAGGTGCACGGGGGGACCCCATTCTGTTACCAGGAGTCAGGTAACAGAGGTATGCTGGACTGGTTTAATGGACACAGGCTCAGCTGTGTCCCTCCTAATGGAACATACAAGTTACAGTGTGTAGTGACACGGGACAGCACTTATTCAGATGAATTCTGCACTTTTACTGCACACAGTGTGAAGGCTCAACTCTAAGTCAGGAACTGCCTTAAAGCGGTTGTAAAGTCTCATTGTTTTTCACCATTCTATGCATTAAGGTGAAAAACCTTTTCTCATTAGTGACCCCCCCCCCCCCGAGCCCCCCTTTTACTTATCTGAGCACGTTCGTTCCATCGGCGGCTACGAGCAATCCGCTCCAGCCAGTGTCACGGGTCCTCACTGGCTGGATTGATAGCAGGGGAGCCATTGGCTCCCGCTGCTGTCAATCAAGTCCAGTGACGTGGGGGCCAGGGGGCTGGGCTGAGTCCTGCTGTTTGTGTGAATACAAGCAAACAGCAGGACACGGGAGCGCCCCCGCACGTGTGACCCCGGGGAAGCTTTCCCTGATGGGTCACTCTATGCAGAGGAGGGCCTAGGATTGCCGCTGGAGGACCCCAGAAAACGAGGTTCGGGGACGCTCTGTGCAAAACCACTGCACAGAGGAAGGTAAGTATGACATGTTTGTTATTTTTAAAAAATAAAAAATGAACCTTTACAATCACTTTAATGTTAGACTTTTCACATGACTGCAGTCTCCGCCTGGTCCGAGGAGAGGTACCCCCATGTGCAGAGTGTGTAGGCCCTGCTCACAAGCCCATTGGATGCCATGATATATAGTATATCAAAGCTCAACATTTTGGTTTGCAAAGTAGTTATTAAATGCTGACAAAACCATCTCAAAATATTTTCCCCAAATGCATTTCTTAATTTTCCATCTCATTATGATAAGTTACAGCTGGTTTGCGTCATACATAGAATTATTCAGCATTCAGTCACTAACTATGACCTATTATAAAGTCAATAAAAAAAGTAAAATCAGAAAGTTATGCAGCTTGTATAAGTAGTGGGACTTAGGAGTTCTGTTTAGCTGCCTCACATCACTCAAAGCTAAATAACTTCTAATTTATGCCAACAATTAATTACTTGTGAAGGCATTAAATGTAATGCAAATATTTATTAACATTCATTGTACTGCTCCTTACTTATATTGCATTAAAACAGATTAATCACCACCACGTCTGCTCAAGTGGTCCATTAGCATGAAATTAAAGATAAACGCCAGGCGAACGACGTAATACACAGTTGAAATACTTTATGTGTTTACTGGTTTACCTGCCAAGGATTTGTAATTTCGTTCAGCCAGTTACGTGTTCCAGGATGCGTCCTCCACTGTAGCAGAAGAAGCACTGCCTGGTCCTTGACCCAACTCCAGTCTACTAATTGGACCATATGGGAGAAACAGTGGTGAGTCATCCCTCTATTCACCTTGTTGTTAGAAAAGAAGTCAAACTAAGCATTAAGAGGTGAAACTAGACAAAAAAATTACAAACAAAACAAAAACAGAAAATAAATTATTCTGCAGCAGCATTGTTAAAATGGTAAAGGTAGTAAGCCCAAGTCAAGCATCTTATGCCAAGCACCCCTTTCTTGAGTTCCTCCTTAAAACTACTTTTTTTTTTTTTCAATCTGATTATACATACCTCTTTTCTTTCAGTATTCAGGTGGTGCAGTGACCTTCTTCTCCTCTGGTGTTGGGCAGTCTTTACTGCTAGACAACACAACTTCCACATAATGACGTATGAGCACCATCCTTTCTAGCCATGATGGCCTAGTCTCAAAGAAGCTAGGCACCATTCATCCAAGGAGAGGACTGGGACTGGACTAGAGAGAAGTCAAGATTTTTCTGTGGGCCTCTGTTTAAAATAAATAAAGAAATAAATTGATTTTAAAGACATTATGATAGGAAATGTTACATTCCCTGAACACACATAGCTGTTTTCCCAAATGTCCCATCTTGAACTAGAAAAAGCTATACTTACATACCAGACTTATATTGTACAATAAGCTGAAAACTCCAAAACTCTGGTTGATAGACCTTTTCCATCCATTGGGAGTGTCTGCCGAGGTCCTAAAGGGACCTAAAGGCATTCTGAGTATTGGGCCATCCTGTTGTTGCAACCTTGTCCTATGCAGCTGTGTCTGCTGGGTTGATTGTTTCAGCCTGTTGCTGGCAGGAGGTTCCAGTAATCATTGTGGGAAGGATTGACTAGTAGGTCTGGAATGCTTATCAGAATCTCAGATGGTGTTGTTCAGAGATATGGTCTCAGGAGATGATAAATGTATCACTTACTTATTCACATAGGGAGAGGTGGCATCTGGAGGCCCCCTTGTTTTTAAAGAGGCTTTCATATTACAATAAGCCCCCCCCCCCCACCCACAGAGCTCCACAACCACTGGGCTAGGGTTGTGGGAAAGAGACCCCTGTCTTCATTAACATGGGGATAAGGTGCTTTGCCAGGGGGGCTCAAAGGGTTTGGCGTGCACTTGGGGGAGGGAGGGGGTATGTTGTATGCTACTTTTTTGTCATTCTTCAGGATGTACATTTACAAAGAAAAATTGGCAGCAAATCATATTTTATTGATAGCTTTTATTAAAAAAAAAAAAAAAAAATCACACACAGACCCCTCCAAAGGTCCCCCGAAATACATAGCTGACCCCATGTCACATCCCCAGAATGTAAAGGTGACGGGAAGGCTATACAGCTACCCAGATCACTTTTACTAGACAGCCTGTATATCGAACACCCAAAGAGATGAATCTTGATGACTGCTCCCAGCCAAATTACATTTTTGATTTTTTTTCTGCATTGGTACATGTTCCTCACAGCAGCATAGAAAAGCCATATTTAGGAGCAAGGAAACAATGACTGCGTTTAAAGGGTCACCAATTTATCTGGCTGTCCTCTGTCCATCAGCATTTATTTTTAAAAGGAAGACTCAGAGGACCTACTTCAGATTCAGTATATCTGTCCATGTCCAGTTTCCACTCTTCTAAGCACCATCCCTTTTTGGGTCTCAAAATTGGGTCCATCCAAGTGGGTACAAGCTACCTAACATAGGATCTATTTAACTCAGAATGCAAGTTTTAGATCTGAGTTTCTCTTGAAAAATGGAAAATGTAACTTTTCTCATCAATTCTAAATATTTTTAACGCTGTAAAAAACTTGTGAAAGAAAAATGACGGGAGCTAATCAGCCTGCTGTGTGTTTACTCCGCCATTCATAAATATGTATATCCAAGCTAATAAGCCAGAGATAAGAGGTAAACATGGCTTTCTAAGTAAATGCACTTTCTGATCTCCAATACCAAAGGGATTAAATATGCTGAAATTTTGTTTACGGATTTGAAATAAACTCAGTGATCGTGAATTACATAAAGTGGACCTGTCTAAATAAAGTAAAGCCATAAAATAAAGCTACTTTTATCTCTGGTGTGTGGAGATTGCAAAGCCATTTTCATTTGTTTTCTATCACTACAAATCTATTGTAAATGGAGCACAAAGGAAAATACTATAATTAAAGTGGGCCTAGCATAAAATATATATTTATTTCATGTTGAGGGTACATGTGCTAGATAATGTGTATGTTTAACACCTTTATGTATTTATTACCCCTCAAAGTGATCACAGTACTCCCTGACACCTGCTTTTCTCTCCAGAAGAATGGCACCATCTTTGTTCAGGCATAATCCAGGGTCTGCATCTACATTATATGGTCAAACGTATTGGGACACCTGCCTTTACACACATGAACTTTAATGGCATCCCAGTCTTAGTCTGTAGGGTTCAATATTGAGTTGGCCCACCCTTTGCAGCTATAACAGCTTTATCTCTTCTGGGAAGGCTGTCCACAAGGTTTAGGAGTGTCTATGGGAATGTTTGACCATTCTTCCAGAAGCGCATTTGTGAGGTCAGGCACTGATGTTGGATGAGAAAGCCTGGCTCTGTCTCAGGATGGCATTGTCCGGGGCAGTGTCCCGGAATCTGTACTGCACCCTCCTGACTTTTTCTGTTCTGTGCCCTTTGTGTTGATTAGCCTTTGGATTATGGCATGGTTTCTTATTGTTTAAAATAGATTGTATTGAAAGTACTAATAACTGTATGTTTAATTTTATCAACGGTTTATACTTTAATTCTTGAGAGTAGGTGCATAAATTGGGGCAGACTGGTAAGGGCTCCTTTGTATTACTGTGCCCAGGGGCCCATGATGCTATTAAGACGCCCCTGTGCCTGTGTAATTACTGGCTTTGATAAAAATATGTTAAACACAGATTGGACTCATTGGCTGCAGCCTCTCACCTTGTTATTTGCAACAAAGATACAATGATACAATGTTGCAGTCTGATCATTGGGACCAATTCTGTTTCATTTATTCATAAATATAGGATGGGATAAATAGCTCAATCTACATTTTTGCTGACAAAACAATGATAAGTAGGGCAATAACTTCACATCAGGATATAGAAATCTTGCACAAAGACCTGAACAAAATAATGGGGTGGGCAACTACATGGCAAATGAGGTTTAACAGCTTCAGCCCCGGAAGGTTTTACCCCCTTAATGACCAGGCCATTTATTGCGATATGGCACTGTGTCGCTTTAACTGACAATTGCGTGGTCGTGCGACGCTGTACCCAAACAAAATTGATGTATTTTTTCCCCACAAATAGAGCTTTCTTTTGGTGGTAATTGATCACCTCTGCGGTTTTTATTTTTGCCCTATAAACAAAAAAAGACACAATTTTGAACAAAAAACAATATTTTTTTACTTTCTGTTATAATACATATCCAAAAAAAAATTCATAAAAAAACAAATATATTCATCAGTTTAGGCCAATATAAATTCTACATTGGTAAAAAAAAAAAAATCGGAATAAGCGAATATTGATTGGTTTGCGCAAAAATGATAGCGTCTTCAAAATAGGGAACAGATTTATGGCCTTTTATATATATATATATATATATATATATATATATATATATTTTTTTTTTTTTTTTTACTAGTGATGGCGGCGATCAGCAATTTTAAGCGGGACTGCAACATTGCGGCGAACAAATCTGACCCCAGGTAACACTTTTTTGGGGACCATTGACATTATTACATATATAAAAATGCAGTGATCAATGTATAAATGACAATGGCAGGGAAGGGGATAACACTAGGGGTGGGGGGGGGGGATCCAGGGGTTAATTGTGTTCCCTGGGTGTGTTCTAAATGTAGGGGGGATGGGCTGTCAGGGACAACAAAGAGATTGCTGTTCCTGATCACTGGGAACAGTAGATCTCTGAGTTGTCCCATGTCAGAACAGGGATCCGCCTTGTTTACATATGCAGATCCCCATTCTGTCTCTATGTACCGCGATCGTGGATGGCCAGCGGACATCGAGTTTCACATGCATGGCCCAACAACTTGCGCAGGAGATATATACTGCGGCAGGTCGGCAAGTTGTTAATGTGGAGAAATGTAAGGTAATGCACTTGAGGGCAAAAAACAAAAATGCAAACTACTCACTAGGGGGAGACCATCTGGGGGATCAAGGATGGAGAAAGATCTGGGGGTCCTAGTAGATAACAGATTGAGCAATAGCATGCAATGTCAAGCTGCAGCTACCAAAGCTGGAAGAATATTAGCATGCATAAAAAAAGGGATTTACTCCAGAGATGAAACTATAATCCTGCCACTTTATAAAACTCTGGTAAGGCCACATCTGGCGTATTCCATCCAGTTCTGGACACCGATCCTCAGAAGGGTTGTGCTGGAGAGAGTCCAGAGAGGGCAACAAAATTAATAAGGGACCGGAGGACCTCAATTACAAGGAACAACTACAGGCAACTAAATTTGTTAGCGATTTACAAATACATCAATGATGATTCCAACATAGGAAAAAACAATTCAGTCTCAGGGAGTGTATGAGGACACGGGGGCTACACAATGAGACTGGAGGAGAAGCGGTTTAACCTTAAGCTGCGCAGGGGGTTTTTCACTGTCAGGGCAATAAGGATGTGGAACTCTCTTCCACAATTGTTGGTGGCTGCGGGGAGTATTGATATTTGTAAAAGATTATTGGACGTGCATCTTAAAGAACACAGCATACAGGGATATGGGAAATAATTATACACACTGACACATGTGCACCTACACAGGTTGAACTAGATGAACTATTGTCTTTATTCAACCTTACCTATTATGTAACTATACCTACTATGAAAGGAAACTAAGAAAATGCTAACTTTTTCACACCCCACTAAAAGTCAGGATTCCAACCCTAAAGTGAAATGTCAGCCCACCTGACAGGGTGGATTTGATTTAAATCACTAGTAAAAAGGCTTGATTTAAATCAACTCGATTTAAATCATAATTTTTAAAGAGTAACTGCCACCTCTGTCCCGCAGCTCCTCCTCTGACCAGCTGTAACACCGACAGTCCCATTCACTTTAATGGGATGGCACAAAATTGTCATAACAAGTTATTTCTCACACACAGCATATGCATACTTCCAATTACACCCCAAAATGCATTCTGCTACTCGCCCTGAGTATGGCGATACCACATGTGTGAGACTTTTTCACAGCCTGGCCACATAGAGAGGTCCAACATGCAGGGAGCACCGTCATGCATTCTAGGAGCAGAATTTTCACATCTAATTTCCTAATGACCTATTACACTTTTGAAGGTCCTGGAGCACCAGGACAATAGAATTACCCACAAAATGACCCCATTTAGGAAAGCAAACATCCCAATGTATATTCTATGAGGCATCATGAGTCTTTTAAATGGTTCATTTTTTTCCACAAGTCTTCGAAAAACGTGGAAAGAAAATGAAAACGCTTTTATTTTTATACAAAGTGGTCAATTTATAAGATATTTCTAACACATAGCATGCATATTTAACTGGTGAAACATATTTTTATTTTCGCAAAAGTAAAAGAAAGGTGCAAAAAGCTTCTGAACACCTTTTTTTACTTGGTAAATTTTCTGAGTACTACGGAGTATCTTATATGTAACCCTACAAACGAAAGGATTTACCCCAGTAAAACACCCATTAAGATAACAGGACCACGAGGTCCTGGAAGTTTTCACATTATCCAGTAATCCTTTAATCTACACTTTTAAGACGAGGATCTTACGTACTGCCACGAGGGACGTACAACCTGGAGAGATACACCGGTCCGAC
>BLSH010044233.1:27417-46453 GCA_018402905.1 Glandirana rugosa
TCATGGACAGTGGACGGGTAGTCTCATGGGCTCATGGACAGTGGACGGGTAGTCTCATGGGCTCATGTACTCGGGTACTCTGATGGGCAGGTGACAGGTACTCGGGTACTCTGATGAGCTTGTGACAGGTACTTGGGTACTCTGATGGTCTGGTGACAGGTACCCGGGTACTCTGATGGGCTGGTGACAGGTACTCGGGTACTCTGATGAGCTGGTGACAGGTACCCGGGTACTCTGATGGGCTGGTGACAGGTACACGGGTACTCTGATGGTCTGGTGACAGGTACTCTGATGGTCTGGTGACAGGTACTCGGGCACTTTGATGGGTTGGTGACAGGTACTCGGGTACTCTGATGGGATGGTGACAGGCACTTGGGTACTCAGATGGGATGGTGACAGGTACTCAGGTACTCAGATGGGCAGGTGACAGGTACTCGGTTACTTTGATGGACAGGTGACAGGTAATCGGGTACTTTGAATGACAGGTGACAGGTACTTGGGTACTTTGATGGACAGATGATAGGTACTCTGATGGGCTGTGACAGGTACTTTGATGGGGTGGTGACAGGTCCTCTTTATTGGGGGGGTGATCAGTGTGCTTGGTGTACAGTAGGCGGTAACAAGCTGTTACCGCCTACTGTACACGATCGGTGTGTGACAGGGAGAACCGCGGTAACAGCTCGTTACCATGGTTTGTTTACATCACATGACCGGTTGTGATTGACACAGCCGGTCACGTGGTAAGGAGCCAATTCTATTGGCTCTTTACACCAATCAGAGCTGGGCTTTGTCCGAGGGACAAGCCTCAGCCCCGATCGCCGCGCTGCGTGCCCCCGGGGGCGCGCACGAGCGGCGTGCACGTGGAGGTCGGTAGTGACCGGCTGTGATTGGACACAGCCGGTCACGTGGTAAAGAGACAATTTTATTGCCTCTGTACCCCGATCGGGGGGGGGACATGCCCCCCGACCGATCCGTGATCGCCCCCAGGGGCCCGCAGTAGCAGCGAGAAGCGGCCGACGTCATATGACGTTGCCCCGGATCGACGAGCAGTTCCTGCTGACATCATTTTAATATGACTCGGTAGGGAACTGGTTAAATCAAAAAAACTTTCTTAAAAAAAAATCATTGATTTTTATCCACAGAAGGCCCCCCCCCCCCCCCCAGTCTCTAGGAAGTAAGGAGCTGCTACAAAATGAAGGCAAGCTACATACATTTCTTTGCAAACATTGTTTTCTTCGAAAATAATTCCAATCGAATAATGTAAATACAGAATAAAAATGTTCAAACCCAATGTGCAGGATTGCTGGGGCCCATCAGTCAGACGGCCGGATTTAACAAAATGTGCTCATCTTTCATCTTTTGTGTTGTGTTTGTCAGTGAATAGTTGTCCCTGAAAGCCAAGAAAATGAATTTTCAATGTAAAGTAAGAAAATAAGGTTACTGCAGCCCTGCAGACAAAGTCACGAGTGGTTTCTGCGGGACTTGCTAATAGCATTCGATTTTGTAGGAAAAATAAATATTTGATGAGATATTAATCAGACTTCTCACTAAAGGGCTGTGGAATAGTTTAAAGTGGATTTTCCTAGTCATGTTATTTCAGTATTACTAAGCACTTATTATCCCAGGAATGAATCAATGCTGGTTAACTAGCGCATGCTAGAGCGCCATTCAATATTTCTCTGCAGGCCTCTGATTGGTAGGCAGTCAAATAAAAAAGGTTAGTATCCAATAGACATAAGCATGTTTTCTTAATGCTAATGTGTATCTAAAGCCAAAACATTTTTTTGTTTTGGGGGAGGGGGCAGGGCTGTAGATAAGGGGGGGGGGGTTTGGGGTGTTCAAACCCCCCCCCAGAGCATCCTGCCAAAAATAAAAAGTGTCTCTGCCCCGTCGTCTCTCATGGCGTCAGCACCGCAACAACAAACAGCGGAGCACAGCAGTCAGTATTGCGGGCGAAGTGGATGCAGCAGGTCGGGTGTAAGGCACACTGCCACAGGCACTTACGTTACGCTGTTATGACCAGGCTGTGCTGGGTTCCCGGCAGACAGATCATAGACACAGTGGGAGCGGGCGGCGTCTGTAGTCCTGCCCCCTGTGCTCGACTGTCTCTACACTCTGTACTTCTCGCCTTGGACTTCGGAGGAAAATGGAGCGGAGAATGCACAAGGTAGCAGTACTGCTGCTAAGAAGCTGAGCCTCCCTCTTCCTTTGGCTTGCTTGCTGCCTAAGAGACGATCATCACAGACCACTTACCACCACTGCTGTGCTGCCATTGAGGTAAGTGAGTCTGTGGCAACTGGCAAAATTATTCACTAATCACCCAAGTCGTGGGTTACCTTTTTCCACTGCTTGGTTGGTACTGACAGTCCAGCCTGGCTCTGTCAGCAATGTTGTGGTGCTGACTGCAGAGCCAAAGGGCTGAGGGGTTACCAGGCATAACAACATTGCTGCCAGAGCCAGGCTGGACTGTTTGCTGCCCTCGGTGCCCTGGCCCTTTTTTAATTGTGTTGAAAAGGCAATAATAAGCCCCGGTTCACACTAGGATGTGGTGCAGAAAACCTGCAATGCATCTCCCTCACAAGGCTGTCTTTAACGTCATTGTTGTGGGGCACAAAGCAGCTGCCCCTTGCACCTGCGCTGGCCATAAATAAGATGGCGGCCAAATACTACTGGGGCGGAGTTGGACTACAGCTGTGCCGCTTGGTTCCCGGCTTGGTGCTCCATCATCTTTTCCAATTCCCAACTAACCACTGCCTGACCTGCCGTCACGTGACTTCCACATCCCCCTAACAGCCAATCACTCCACCCTCTAACAAGCAGACCTGTGATCAGTGGGGAGGAGAGGTAGGGATGGCTCCTCCCTCCTCTGTAAAGTCCATGCTGAAAGTCTGGGACCTGTCCTCATTGTCGGTGTCACACAGTAAGTAAATGACATGTGTGGGATGTGGGGACACTGACAGCACCTGTTATGGTGATCAGGAAGGACCATTGCTAGTGTTCAGCAGACAATGTACAGGGATAGGATATCAGACAGTACATGGATGGTCTCTGACCATCTCCTGTAGTACAACTGCAGTCTCTGACCATCTCCTGTAGTACAACTGCAGTCTCTGACCATCTCCTGTAGTACAACTGCAGTCTCTGACCATCTCCTGTAGTACAACTGCAGTCTCTGACCATCTCCTCCAGTATGTCTGCAGTTTCTGACCATCTCCTGTAGTACACCTGCAGTCTCTGACCATCTCCTATAGTACAACTGCAGTCTCTGACCATCTCCTGTAGTACAACTGCAGTCTCTGACCATCTCCTGTAGTACAACTGCAGTCTCTGACCATCTCCTGTAGTACAACTGCAGTCTCTGACCATCTCCTCCAGTATGTCTGCAGTTTCTGACCATCTCCTGTAGTACACCTGCAGTCTCTGACCATCTCCTGTAGTACAACTGCAGTCTCTGACCATCTCCTGTAGTACAACTGCAGTCTCTGACCATCTCCTGTAGTACAACTGCAGTCTCTGACCATCTCCTGTAGTACACCTGCAGTCTCTGACCATCTCTTGTATGACTGCTGTCTCTGACCATCTCCTGTAGTACATCTGCAGTCTCTGACCATCTCTTGTACACCTGCAGTCTCTGACCCTCTCCTGTACTATGTCTGCAATCCCTGACCATCTCCTGTAGTACGTCTGAGGTTTCTGACCATCTCTTGTAGTACATCTGCAGTCTCTGACATTCCCTTGTACGTCTGCAGTCTCTGACCATATCTTGTAGTACGCTTGCAGTCCCTGACCATCTCTTGTATGCGTGCAATCTCTGACCATCTCCTGTTTATACACCTACAGTCTCTGACCCTCTACTGTACTATGTCTGCAGTCTCTGACCATCTCCTGTACTATGTCTGCAGTCTCTGACCATCTCCTGTAGTACTTCTGTAGTCTCTGACCATCTCTTGTACGCCTGCAGTCTCTGACCATCTCACGTAGTATGTCTGGCAGTAAATGATATGCACAACCCTTTGGTGTGTCAGGGGCTGCAGTTGACCATCACTGGGATGCAGTCTCAAACCAAGCTATACATCCACACAATAAATGAAATAAATGAAGTGTATGAGAGTCAAAACAAACTATTCTGGTTTAAAGTAGACCTTTCACCATGAAGGCCTCTTTCACACACACAGTGCAGTCCCTACTTTCATAGCTGTGTGTGCTCTGCTCATTGCTAATAACACCTTCTAGGAGTTTCCTGTCTATTGGTGAGTCCCCCACCTTCCCAGTCCATGGTGTGCAGGCAGTGAGATGATGTGCTGCAACCAATCAGTGAGCAGTCATGATGTGAATGGGGGGGGGGAGAAAATGTTTGCCCAGGGTCCAATCAATATTAAAGGTGGCCCTGGTCCTGCACCACATTCAGATTGCACTGCCCTTGCAATCTACAGAGGGTGTCAGTGAAATCTTATTGACAACCCAAATGCTCTGTGCAATTGTTTTGCACAGAGTGACCCTGATCCTCCTTTTCTCTATGTGCCACAACAGAAACCTGCTTGCTACGGGGCACACAGTGCATGCTCTCTCCTGTGCTGTGTGGGTCTATGGAGCCATGCTCCATAGACCCACACAGCGCTGCTTGCTTCCCCCCCCCCCGCTTCACCACTTGGTACCTGCTGCTGAACCCCCCCCCAGGACAAAAAATTATCTACGGCCTTGGGAGGGGGGGGGGGGGTGTTGTTAGAACCCGGTCCTGTTTCCATTGTGTCTCCACTAGGGAAATTTTTAGTTGTCACCAGAAGAGTTTGAAGAATATGTTCCAAATCCCCCAACTGTGCCCCCTGTGATAACAGCTGTCCAACTCCAATTACTGAGTCGCGTCTTAATAGACACAGCAGCCACAAGTAGATATGTGCAGACCAAAAAAATCTGCTACGTTTCATTATTTACATAAATTTGTTCAGTTAAATTAGTTTAATTCTTTTTTGATATTCATTTATTTGAATTAATTCACAATTTTCAAATTCCATTTGAAATCAAATTTATTCTATTCGAAATTTGAATTTTGGAAGACGGTATTCTATTTTGTTTTTTTCTATTTTATTTTTTTGTTTTCTATTCTGTTCTTTTCTTTTCTATTATATTTGATTCTTTTATATTCTATTCAAATTGATCCTATTCGAAACTTGAATTTATTCTATTCGAAATTCAAAATTATTCTATTTGAAATTCATATTTCAGAAAACGATTATATTGTTATATTCTTTTTATACTCCCGTGTTTATTCTACGCTATTCTTTTCTATACTATTCTATTCTTTTGTGATCTTTTCAAATGTATCCTAATCGAAATTTGAATTTCAGAAGATGGTTATATTCTTTCTATTTTATTCTATTCCTGCAGTTTTTATTCTATTTTATGGTATTCCATTCTTTTATTTTCTATTCTATTTTGTTCTGTTTTACTCTATTCTTTTTATTTTCTATTACAGTGGTACCTCGGATTGCAAGTAACGCGGTTAATGAGCGTTTCGCCATATGAGCAGTTTTTTTTCTAAAATCCTCTGTTTGCGAGTGCTGTCTTGTGAAACGAGCAGGATTAAGCCTCTGTGCATGCAATACCGCATGTGGCCAGGGCTGCGGGGGCGCTGGTGAGGCTCAGAGATGCCCGGAAGCATTCGGAAACACTCGGAAATACCGAAAGTGTAAACAGTTCCCAAGCGTTTCCGAATGTTTCTGAGCGTCTCCGAGTCTCACCAGCGCCCCCAAACCTCTGGCCACATATGGTATTGCATACACCAGCGCTGTATAGATAAGCAGTCACTGTGGAAGGAATTATCTGAGTTTCCATCGTTTGGGGAAACTTGCTTTGATATACAAGTGATTTGGATTACAAGCATTCTCCTGGAACGGATTATGCTCTTAATCCAAGGTTTCACTGTATATCCCTTTTTTCTATTTTATTTTTTCTATTCTTTTATTTTGTATGCTGTTCTGTTTTACTCTTTTTAATTATATTCTATTATTTTCTATTATATTCTTTTATACTCAATTCTTTTATTCTCTATTCTATTTTATTCTCTTCGGAAATTCAAATTAGATTCAAAAACAATTCAAATTTGGTTTGAAAACTATTCGAATTCAAATTTCATCCGAAATTTTGATTCATTATTTCGGATTTGTTACTATTGTAATTCGGAAATTCAGATACATCTTAATTTCTGAATAACAAAAAATGTGTCCAAATTTCAATTCGGAAAGGAAACGAACCGCACATGTCTAGCCACAAGATAATTTTTTATCAATGTCATACTGCATATTATTGCTGTATGACACCTAGGGGTGTTTATTTGCCATTGGCATATCAAGTTGCCAAGTGAACTTGTACATACATTTGTTCTGTGTGAATGGGGCAAAAAAGAAATGTTATTAGGCTATTTCCTGTGTTGTTCAAATGTTTTTTAATTCATTTAAACAGGAAAATACTGCATCTAGCCACTAGATGGCATCAGATATGATATCAATTTCCATCAAGTGGCCAGTTGCAGTAAAAAGTTGCAGGTAAAAAGGCTGCAAAAGTTTGCTCAAGCCCCTACGTCATAAGAGAAGGACCCAGCTATAATTTAGTGGTTGAAGTAAGGTAGCAATGTGTGTGTGGGGGGTACGGGCATCTGACACTTCCTAACATGTCTAATGCTAAATAGACTTAGGATCAGTTCACACCAAAATGCTGAACGGGAAAGGGTTCAAAACGCACTGCCTTTGCGATCTCCTGCGTGTGCCAATACATTGTTAATGGAACCTCAAATGCATGTCGCAAATGCAGTGCGTTTGCGGGCACCAGATCACATAGGACTGCAGTACCATGCGATTAGGTGTGGCGCGTTTTTAAAACAAGTTCATGAAGTACTTTTTTGTGCGTTCCAATGCGGTTTCAATTGAATGGGCTGAAGATCACGCTGCAGGGGACTGCACAGAAATCACTCAGGGACGCACCCCTCATTTCTCTTTTTCTCTATTCTGGCATTAATTGGCCCCGAAGGAGGCTGCTGTGCTGGAGGTAGGAAACCTGGGCCATCGGGGATGTCAGTACTGCCCTTTCTATTCATTTAAATGTAGGTGAGGGTAGGTAGGTGGTACTCCCTCCATGCTACCTATTAACTGGCTGAGTGCCAAATCTGGGTCACATTGGAGTGGACTACTCCCGGGGTGGGTTCCTCTGGGCTATGATAGGCACTTGTATCAGGGTCTCTCTGCTCCACACATGGGGTACCTTTGCTCTGTGCCATTTCCATCAATGCCCTGGGACAAGGCTGAGGCCGCTGTGGGGGAATACTTAAAGCGGTTGTCTACCCAATTTTACTACTTTTACCTACAGGTAAGCCTATAATAAGGCTTACCTGTAGGTAAAATGAATATCCCCTAAACCTCTACGGTTTATCAGATATTCCCTCTCCAAAATGCTGTGGAGTTACGGCACATGCGCCGTGTATGTCTCGGCAAAGGCCCGGCAGTAGGGGCGGACACTGCCAAGGAGACAGGTCCCGTGGGCATGCGCGGTAGTGACGTCTTGCGGCTCCGGCCAGTCACAACGCCGGAGCCGCGTACCCGGAAGCAAGATCCGGGGGAAGATGTCCGCTCCCACAGAGTGGACCGAGCAGCCCGGTCGGATCTTTGTTTCAAGGTAAGTATTTCATAATGAGCTAGTATGCGCTGCATACTAGCTCATTATGCTATTGTCTTGAAGGCTGTCATTTTTTTTTTTTTTTTCAAATGGGTAGACAACCGCTTTAAAGCAGAAGTAAACCCATCGATTTAACAGTTTCAAAAAACAGTTACATTCCTGGCACATGCCGGGAATGTAACTGTCACATTGGTTGTGCTCTCAACCAAACTGTCAAACCATCCAATGGCTGGCATCATAACTGATCACATATGCAGCATTATGGCAGTTAAAGATTAATTGGAGGCCAAGATGGAAGCTTCCTTGGCTGAAAACTATAGGAGGGTTTACTTCCACTTTAAGGTGGGCCTCTACTATTAGGCTTTGTTCGAACCAAGGTGCATGGGTGCCAGTTTTTCTGCACGGGCACAAAAAAAACATTGAATTGAAGTGTTGATGGTAGCAGATAGCTATGATAACCCCTGTATCATTTTTTTCAGTGGCCGAATCTGTTTCAGTTAAGAGTGGTCTATGTGGCAGATTCGCCGCAAGATCACTTTTATTGGCGGCGGGAGAGGTGACCACCCCCTCCCGCCGTTTTCCCGTCCTCTCTTCTGCTTACCGGACGCACCGGTAGCAGCGGAGATGATCGGGTCCGCTCCTCTCCTGCACTGGAGTGAGTGGAAGATGCCGCCCACTCGGCTTTATAGCATTGACTGGCGGAAGCGACATCAAACGTCACTTCCGCATTTTTCAAATTTTTTAAAAATGTTTAATTGCATTTAAGTGTAAATATGAGATCCGTAAGACCGCTGCGCAAATGCGGTGTGACAAAGTATTGCAACGATCGCCATTTTATTCTCTAGGGTGTTCAAAAAAATATATAATGTTTGGGGGTTTAAGTAATTTTCTAGCAAAAAAAATGATTTTAACTTGTAAACACCAAGTGTAAAAAATAGGCCCCAGTCCTTAAGTAGTAAGGAGCAATCCCCAACTTGGATTGGCAGGGGGCAGGCCTCCTTAACCACTTCAGTACTAGGCACTTAAGCCCCTACCCGCCCAGACCAATTTCCAGCTTTCAGCGCTGTCATATTTTGAATGACAATTGCGTGGTCATGCCTATCCAAGTTCAATATCCCCCAAATAAAAAAAACAAAACAAAGCAATAGACTGTTCTATGTCTCTGAGTGACTGAGAGATGGATGTCTGACTGGGCAGGGTGACAGGTGAACCACTACTTTCAGCAACCCCTATTGAGGCATGGCTACACTCCTTTAATATTTTCAGACCAGGCAGAAGGCAAAGCTGAAAACTTTACTCTAGTAAAGGGTGCAAACATGTTTTCCAAGCACAAATGACACAGTTCTTTTCCCTACATCCCTACTCCCTAACTAGGCTGTGTGCTGCCCTGGCATACCTCGGCTGATGTCTTCAGGAGGACTACAGGTCTCAGAAGCCCATTGCATATTGGCCGCTCCTCTCTGCAGGCGATCTCCAGTGATGACAGCTGGATGAGAAGGTAGCTGAAGGAGAGACGAGCAGAGCCACCCAGGTGGGTGAATGCTGTAGGATTGGGTTACACCTTCAGCCAAAATATTACCAAAAATATGTAGAAAAATACATATTGGCCTAAACCGATGAAGATATTTATTATAGCAAAAAAGTAATAAATATTTTTTTTTCTTCAAAATTGTCGCTCTATTTTTTTTATAGCGCAAAAAATAAAAACCTCAGAAGTGATCAAATACCACCAAAAGAAAGCTCTATTTGTTGGAATAAAAAGACATCAATTTTGTTTGGGTACAACGCCGCACGACCGCACAATTGTCAGTTAAAATGACGCAGTACCGTATCGCAAAAAATGGCCTGGTCATTAAGGGGGTAAATCCTTCCGGTTAAAATCAGTATTTTTTGCTAGAAAATTATTTAGAGCCCCCAAACATTAGATATTTTATTAGCAGAGACCCTAGAGAATAAAATGGCAATCGTTGCAGAATTTTATGTCACACTGTATTTGTGCAACAGTCTTTCAAATGCTTTTTTGTTTTTTGAAAAAAACACACTTTAATGAGTTTACAAAACCCAACAGTAAAGTCAGCCAAATTTTTTTGTATAATGTGAAAGATGATGTTACGTCAAGTAAATAGATACCCAACATGTCACGCTTTAAAATTTTTAACAGTTACATGTTTAGAGTTACAGAGGAGGACATATTTAAATACTTACATTTTTAAAAATCTGGCGCCTTTAAGGCTCCAGTAAACCGGAACTGATGTAATTGATTTCCTGCGGGAAAGAGGCAGAACGGGGATCTGTCAATATAAACAAACAGATCCCCATTCTGTCAGGGAAGTAGAGAAAGATCTGCTGTTCCTAGTAATCAGGAACAGCGTTCTCTCTACTCCCTGTCAGCCCAGCCCCCACAGTTAGAAACATCTCCCAGGAAACACATTTAACCCCTTGATCACCCCTAGTATTAACCCCTTCCCTGCCAGTGATATTTATACACTAATCAGTGCATTTTTATAGCACTGATCGCTGTATAAATGTCAATGGTCCCAAAAAAGTGTCAAAAGTGTCCGATCTGTCCGCCGCAATGTTGCAGTACCGATAAAACTTTCTGATCACCGCCATTACTAGTAAAAAAAAAAAAAGAATAATAAAAAGTCCATAAATCTATCCCCTATTTTGTAGACGCTATAACTTTTGCGCAAACCAATCAATATACGCTTTTTTTTACCAAAAATATGTAGAAGAATATATATTGGCCAAAACTGATGAAGAACTTCGATTTTTTTTATGTTTTTTTTTTTTCTTGGATATTTGATATAGCAAAAAGTAAAAAATATAATTTTTTTTAAATTGTCGCTATTTTTTGTTTATAGAGCAAAAAATAAAAACCGCAGAGGTAATCAAATATGACCAAAATAAAGCTCTATTTGTGGGGAAAAAAATGACATCAATTTTGTTTGGGTACAATGTCACACGATCGCACAATTGTCAGTTAAAGCCACACAGTGCAGTATCGCAAAAAATGGCCTGGTCAGGAAGTGGGTAAATCCTTCCGGGGCTGAAGTGGTTAAAAAAGGGTGGGCTCGGGGCATAAAGCACTGCGCTCCGCGCCCACCCAGTTGTGTGAGAATAGCGAATAAGTATTTGCTATCACCACACTGATCCTCCTCCCGGCCAACCAAGAAGCGGGTCTTGAGACCCATCACCCAATTGGCTGACAGGACAGGTGATCCTATTGAACGGAAACTGCCGTGATGCAGAAGAGGAGGAGATGACACAGGAGCCGCAGCCTAGATGGGGCAAGTGCTGTGCTTGATGGCTGACCGGGGGGATGGGGGTGCGAGTGACCCGAATGTCGACCGACCGACCGACCTACCTTGAGCAGGCAGGGGGTGGTTGTTTGCCGCCCCCACCCCAAAAAAAATAAAGAAAGAAATACCAGCCGCCACTGCTTTACCGGTGTGAACACTGACAAGCAGCAGAGGGTGGGGGGTGGACCCCTCCCGCTGCTTCTAAAAGCGATCCAGCGGCTAATGAGCCACTCAAATTGCTTTTACGAGAAACAGAATTGCCGGCTGAAAAAAAAATGACCAGGGCTATAGCTGATAGCTTCAGCCATAACCCCAGCAAACCACTTCAAAGCCGCAACGTATATATACGTATTGCAGTCAGCAAGTGGTTGGTACTTCCAGGTGGATTCTTCAGGTAGGTTGATATTTATTGATCATAAAAACAAGTTGAAACACCCCATCAATGTGTTATGCGGCTCTTTTCATTGGATAGACATAGATTTTTGTAAAGCCTTGCAACCCTTTTTGGCTTGGTGTTTTATAAGTCTGTAGGACCTGCGGTAGGGACATTAGACCGCAGGCTTCACCACGGCATAGGCAGGTCTCTAACAGCTCTGCAGTCCATAAAGCAAGCAGATTGAGCATTTTTATATTTCATGCAGCGGAAAGAACTGAATTTAGTGCACAAACACAGTATGAACTCCAAATTAAATTATTTATAAGCCTTAAGCAAGAATGAGCTTGAGCACAAGTGTTCCTAGACACATCAAGCCATTAACATTTCTCAGCTAGTGACGTCTCCCGGCAACTCTATGAAAGGCATGACGCGGTCTGGGCACGGTGACAAGCAGTCTTCCCAAGTACGGGGCGGATAGGAAGTCAGCCCTTGATGAAGCAGAATGTGCTTGTGTGCATCACCATGTGTGTTTATCCTGGAAGGGTCCCAGAACCTGTTACAGCGAGATCATCGGTTATCATAGGATGTAGATGCTTCCAGAGCATAGCAAATTCTGAATCCCTCGTAAGAAGCTTCATGATAAGTCAGTGCTGGACAGATAAAAGAGGAAACCACTCTTTATTATACAGAAGGCGATCTTTATTGCAGAAGGCGGCAAACAATCCACGATTCATAACTCGGCATATTATTGTTGTAGAGTAGCGCTCTTAAAAGAAAAACGTCCAGCTAAATTTTTTCTTCTTACTTTTGGGGAGTGGGAAGAGTTTAGAATCAAATAAGATTTTTACTGCTATCTGGAGCTTTATTAGAGAGATTTCCCCTCATTTCCTGTTCCGTTGACAACATTTTACCAGACAGGAAGTGGATCTCTTCAACAGCAACACAGACAGTAATCAGACAGTAATTAAAAAGTTTTCCTTTAGTAGAATAGTCAAAACAGTATATAAAACGGTAAATGTGCCACTGGTTTTTAACTAGGTCCAGCAAAGTTTACTTATCTTGACAACAAGTCACAGAATATACCCAACGCGTTTCAGATCCTTGCAGCTCCCTCTTCATTGGGGCTTAGAGGAGTTGTAAAGTCTCATGGTCTTTCACCGTAATGCACTATGCATTACGGTGAAAAACCAACTGTGCTGCAGCTTCCCCCCAGAGCCCCCCTTTTTTGTTACCTGAACCCGATGAGCCCAGCAGCTCCAGCCGCTGTCTGGGGTCCTCATTGGATAGATTGATAGCAGCAGGAGCCATTCGCTTCCACTGCTGTCAATCAAATCCAGTGACACAGGAGCCGGGGGCGGGGCCGAATCCTGCTGTCTGTGTCAATGGACACAGCAGCAGGACTTGGGAGTGTGCCCGCATGGGTGCCCCCATGGAAATCGTCTCTCCGTGTGGGCACCTGATGAAGGGGAGGAGCCAGGAGCACCACCGGGGGACCCCAGAAAAGGAGGATTGTGGCTGCTGTATGCAAAACCCCTGCACATAGCAGGTAAGTATGACATGTTTGTTATTTTTTAAAAAAAGTGCTGGTAATTAAAGTGGAACTTTATACTAGATCATAAAAATGGGCGGACAGGCAGAATTTTTTTTTTTTTTTAAGATATTTTTATTAATTATAAAGACATACAAACAAAAACAATCAGCCATCGTTCGGGCAACATGCCCAGCAATTAAGTACAGATATTGGCGAGTTGTACATGGTCAACAGAAATTGTTCAATCACAACTTTCAATAAATGACATTAAGGTATATCTCTAAGTAGTCCTATTAAAGCACATTGGGTATATAACATGGTATAGTTCCATTTACAACAGTTTAGGTGGGTCAATGCCCACCTGGGGTTTGTTAATTGGCATTGCTCCCTAAGGTAAGGCGGGACATAATGTAAGAGGGCTGGCCAGCCACCCGCCCCAAATCTTATGAAATCCTTTACTCCGTTTTCGGAGATCAAAGGTGATCTTGTATAGGGGTAAAGCTTCATTCACCAATTTTAACCACAGGTTTTTATTCAGTGCTTGTGGACTCTTCCACGTCAGCAAAAGAGATTTCTTCGCGTAAAAGAATAGGATACGAAGGAGCCTCTTTGCCGAGGCAGACAGTGACAAGTCTCCAAAAATTCCTAAAAGGCAATTCCTGGGGTTAATAATAATGGGAAGGCCCAAGGCTGTTGAGATGAAGGAGCCTATGTCCCTCCAGAAGTGCTGCACTATCGGGCACAACCAAAAACAGTGCAGAAAGTCTGCTTGTTGGCCACAGCCTCTAAAGCATGTGTCTGTAGACGATAAGCCCATTTTATATAGTCTATGAGGAGTGAGATGAGATTGGTGGAAAGCTTTAATTTGAATCACTCGATCTCTAGAGGAGATTACTGATGATTTGAAAGTATCATAGAATTCTGACCAGTCCTTCTCTGTAATCTCTATATCTAGGTCAGTCCACTTAATTTGGGCATTTCGGAATCTGGGGTTGATGTCCGCAGCCAAGGCCGCATAATAGGTTGAGATGAGTTTAGTGGTAGCCGGGTCTCTGAGCAATTTTTCTAAGGGGGGCATGTGAGGTATGTTATCTAATTTACCAAATTGTGCCCTAATTGCATGTCTTAGTTGGTAATAGTAAAATAGATAGGAGTTTGAAAGATCAAACTCCCTCTGGAGTTGTTGGAATGGTTTAAATCCCTGTGCGTCAAACAAATGGCACAGGTATTTAACTCCTTTTGATGACCATCTCACAGGGTCTGGTGTAGACGCAAGTTCCCCAAGAGTGCCATTGTACCATAAGGGTGTATTTGGCGAGGCGTCCCATGACTCCTGGGTGAATTTGATTTTAATTGTTCGAAAAAGAGAGAGGGTCATATGAATTATAGCCATCCCCGGCCCATTGGGGACACAATTTCTATAGATCACATTGTGGAGTGTTTCCATGGAGGAGACAATGGCCCCCTCCGTGCTAGTACAGGCATTAGTATCACTAGGGTGTAACCAGTCATGTACGGATACCATATGTGAAGCTAGGTAATATAAATAAAAATTAGGGAACGCCAGGCCAGCCAGGTGGGAGGGAAGTCGGAGTGTCTCAAGGGGTATTCTGGGGGACCCTCCTCTCCAGAGAAATGTGGTGCACATGGAATCTATGCGTTTAAAAATGGATTTAGGGACCCTACATGGTGCATTGGCCAGGACATAGAGTAGCTTGGGAAGATAAATCATTTTAAGAATATTAGCCCTGCCCATGAGGTCCAGCGGGAGATCCATCCATTTCTGAGTGTGTTCTTGTAATTGTTTTAATAAAGGGCATATGTTATTCTCAATATATCTAGGGAGCGGTAGTTGTATCAACACACCTAAATACCTAAATGAGGAGACGATCTGTAATTCCGACCCTGTATAGACCACTGAGGTGGCTGCCTGGTCTAGGGGAAAGAGGATAGATTTTTCCCAGTTCACCCTAAAGCCCAAGTAGTCTCCAAACGTATTGATAAGAGTTAATAGGTTTTTAAGGGAGTCTTGTGGGTCCGCTAAATATACCAGGGTATCATCAGCATAGAGTGATATACGTTCCTCTATTGTTCCAATAGGAAAACCTTTTATTTGGGAAGTGGTACGAATTTGTATGGCCAGGGGCTCCATAGCCAGGGCAAACAACAGGGGGGACAAAGGACACCCCTGTCTAGTTCCCCTGGTGATCGGAAACGCCTCCGTCACCGAGGAGTTAACCCTGATATGGGCTGTTGGGGAGCAGTATAAGAGTTTAATCCATCCTATCATACGTGGGCCAAAAGCATATCTTTCTAAGATTTTGAATAAATAGGGCCACTCCACACTGTCGAATGCCTTTTTAGTGTCAAGTGACACAATTACCCTGGTAGGTGTACAGTCATGAGGGTATTGTAGATTATGAAACAGTCTGCGTATATTCATTCTAGTGGATCTTCCCGGTATAAACCCGGCCTGGTCACATCCTACCAACCTTCCAATTATTAAATTGAGGCAGTTAGCGAGCACTTTAGCAAGAATTTTAACGTCCACGTTTATTAGGGATATGGGGCGGTATGAATCGCAAAGTAATGGATCTTTTCTGGGTTTTAGTAATAGAACAATTAATGCTTCCCGCATGGATAGTGGGAGGGTACCCTGTTTAAAAGCTTCATTATAGGTATTAAGGAGGAGAGGGCCCAGTAACGAGGCAAACTTTTTATACCACTCAGCCGGGAAGCGGTCCAGGCCTGGGGTTTTATGATTTGGCAGTTGTGAAATTGCCATCTGAATTTCCTCTATCCTGATGGGGGCCTCAAGATCCTCCATTTCCTGATCAGTTAAACGCGGAAGCGGAATTTGTGCAAGGTACTCAGTCAAATGTGTATCTGAATAGTGGGCCCTTGTAATGTATAGGTCTTTATAGAAGGACAGGAACGCGTCCACAATATCCTGCGGGTCGTCACTAATCCCTCCTTGTGGGGTAAGAATTCGAGGGATAGAGACAGGGTTTTGATTTGGTCTAACCAAGTATGTCAGGAGTCGCCCGGCTTTATTACCATGTTCAAAAATGTTCTGTGTTACGTGTAACATTCGTTTTTGAGTTAACTCCAGTAATTTGAGTTCATATTCTCTACGTTTAGTCAACCACGAATCTCGTCTCTGGGGTTCCGGGTGGGCAATATACTCTGCCTCAGCCGTCACCATCACTTCCTCCAGTTCCCTAGTACATCGCACAGCATTTTTACGCAGAACACCTGTCACAGACATAAAGGCACCCCGCAATACAGCCTTGGAGGCCTCCCAGATATTGGAGGGGTCTGTAGACCCTCTATTGGTCCTCCAGTAGTCCACGATGTCTCTCCCGCAAGATTTCTGTACAATTTCATCCTCCAACCATTGCGGACCCATGCGCCACATGGCGGGCCCTTGTGCAGGCAGGAGGAGGAGATCCACCATTAGTGGTGTGTGGTCAGACACCCCCCTGGGCAGATATGACACAGACGATACCAACGGGAGAGCATCGGGAGTAACAAATGCTAGGTCAATACGAGACATTGTATGAAATGAATCAGAATGGCATGAATACTGGTAATCAGTGGGGTGTTTCCACCGCCAGACCTCTGTGAGGCCATATACTCCAACCCAATCTACAAAGGAGGGGCAAGATCTACCTCCTCCCCCCAAGCGGTCCAAGGAGGGGTCAAGCACAGCATTAAAGTCACCTATGTACACTACCGGCCCAGGGGATCTGGCAACAAGGTTAAGAGACAATCTGGAGAGAAGATCTGGAGCAAATGGGGGAGGCATATAAATATTGACCAGAGTAAAGGTCTTTCTAGCAATTTGTATAGTGAGTATAATAAATCGACCCTCGGGGTCTGTTGTCACGGATACAATTTCAGCTGACAGTGATTTTGCTAATAAAATTGAGACACACCTAGAGTATGTGGTATGGGTGGCATGGTATGAGGAAGTCACCCAGGCTCTTTTGAGCGAACGTATCCGTTTTTAACTAAATGCGTCTCCTGGAGGCAAATAATGTGTGGTTTGTGACGTCTAAGGAATGAAAAATTTAAGGATCGCGTGTGAGGAGAGTTTGCCCCCCTTACGTTCCAAGATATAATTTTTAGAGGCCTAGCCATTTATGAAATAAAATGTTTCCTATGTCATAGAGCAGGGGTGTCAAACTCCATTTCATCGAGGGCCGCATTAGCCATATGGTTGCCCTAAAAGGGCCGGTTGTATCTGGGGTGCGATACGTAAAAAGTGCTGGGTTCAAGAGTACATTCTGTACAGAGTGCAGAACCGAGGTTTATGCTATGTACAGAGTAAAGGGTTCAGGAGTGCATTACATACAAAGTTCAGGGGTGTGCTGGGTACAGAATGCAGGGTTTAGGGGTGCGCTATGCACAATGTGCAACACCAATCCCCTCACCGAAGCGTCCTTGCATCTCTCTCCTACCTTGCCTGGCTCTAGTACCTCCCTTTGTAGGTGGCTTTGTCTCACCTTGCAGGGAACTGAAGCTGAGGGTGAAAGTTGGAGGTGGCAAAATGGAGTTCTGCCACATTCTGGCTGCAAAACTGGGTGCGAGGGCCACATGACAAGGCCTGGAGGGCCACATTCGGTCCGCGGGCCTTGTGTTTGACATATGTGTCATAGAGGATAATACAGGAATCAATATCACAGAGAGCAAGCCACAGAACACATTTTAGGTATACCCATATGTAGCATAGAAAAATCAAAAGTCTCGCCAGCAGTGAACAATAGGTAAAAAGTAGTATTGGAACAGAAAAAAACCCACCCGACCTTGACCGGTCAACAGATTCCCCCCCTCCCCCACCCAGCCCACCCCGCTCTACCATCCCCAACTTAGCGAGCTTGGATCCCAAACCAATTGGAAGTTCAACATAAAACCTAAAAAGAAAAAAACAATTAGAAAACAATTCCCATGGCTGTGCCATGTAACGGAATGGGGTTATTGAAGTGCATATCTAGCTCCATTGAAACATGACCAATGTTCCTGAAGGGATGATGTGATGCGCTGGATCGGCCATGTGACCACCAATGTATTTGTTCTCATCAATAACCCCATTAAAGAAGAGGTCTTGGACAATGTAAGTGCTTTTGGATGTGATTTGGTCTATTGCAGTGTGGCCACCGGGTCGGTCAGATGGAAGAGCAGTCAAAGGTACAGGCCCCCTATGGACTATGAAAGGACCGTATAGTCTGATGAAGGATAGGCTGCACCTGTGCAGTCCCTGGATCCCAGGGTGATGTAAGTATAAATGAGAAACGTGTCAATAACAGCTCACCCTTCTCAAAGTTTGGAACCCCAAGTGTAGAGTCGGTGACCGTTGAAAATCCTTCCCAGGGGCACCGATCGGAGGATAAATGCCTGGGCCCAGCAGGGGTCCAACCATATGTGCCACCAGGGACCTAGTAGAATAGCTGTAATCCTTGAAAGAGTAGCAGACTGGCCACTGCTATTGACCAGTACGTCCCCGTCGGCGTTGCGGGCCAACATGATCGTCGAGCCACGCCATGGCTTCTTTAGGTGAATTGTAGAAATGGGCCTTACCGTCCCAAATAACCCTCAATTTTGCAGGGAAAAGCATAGCATATTGCAGGCCTTCTTGTCGGAGACGGTTTTTTACTGCAGAGGAGGAGACCCGTTGGCGTAGGACGTCTGCTGAGAAGTCAGGATAGATGGATA
The DNA here is from genome assembly GCA_018402905.1 of Glandirana rugosa. Lineage (NCBI taxonomy): Eukaryota > Metazoa > Chordata > Amphibia > Anura > Ranidae > Glandirana > Glandirana rugosa. The sequence goes on from BLSH010044233.1 coordinate 46,007, forward strand.
TGATGTTGCCATTATACAGGGAGTGCAGAATTATTAGGCAAGTTGTATTTTTGAGGAATAATTTTATTATTGAACAACCACCATGTTCTCAATGATTCCAAAAACTCATTAATATCAAAGCTGAATTACTCAAAAACCTTAGTAACTCTTGTACCACCAACAAGTTATTATTTTAATAAGGAGTTTTTATGTTGAACGGATTATTAAGACGTGAGGGACATATTACCGTTGTAGTATAGGTAGATAGGACTGAAGAGTCGTCTGCAGGATGCGGTTGCCCAGAGGAGGAGACGTCATTTTTTGGCAGAGGCTGTTCTTCCGGACGTTATACGATACGAAAAGGGACGTTTTAACTCCCAATAAACCCTGCCATTCCGGGTAAAGATGTTAAGTGGATTTCTTCGGTACCGCACCGAGCTGCTAGTACAACCGGGCGTTGCGGCTGCC
>BLSH010044233.1:79567-108484 GCA_018402905.1 Glandirana rugosa
AATCTCCAACTCAAAGCAGCGGTATGTGAAATCTCTAATTTCTGCTATCTGTCCTCAGAGCAACAGCACAGACAGCAGTAGTAAAGTAATCTATCTCAGGATGCAGGATCAGGTCTTAAAATGGCTAAAATCTGTCCCTCACGCCGTCAGCTACCTTTCCCTATACTAACCCAAGGAGCATGTGACTGCAGCACTGTGACTCCAGCTTATAAAGAGGCTGGGTCACATGATGCACCGGCCAATCACAGCCATGCCATTAGTAGGCATGGCTGTGATGGCTTCTAAGGGCAAACCAGTGAAACGCTTGTTGATTGGCTGCCCTGCAGCTTCTCAACACGTGGAGTAAAATAGCAGAACCCCGGACCGAACCCGAACGATTTTTGAAATGTCCGGGTCCGGGTCCGTGCCACGGACACCCGAAAGTTCGGTACGGACCCGAACGTTACAGTCCGGGTTCGCTCAACACTACCTAGGAGTAAAGAGACGGGGAATGTATCTCTTCTCAGACTTTTTAAGATATTTCAGTGTAGAAATCACTTTTTCACACAGTTTAAAAGCAGATTATCTTTAAAGAATATACCGCATATTTTAATACAATTTAGGGGATCAGATCATGCTCCAAACATTATTTCTATTTGCACAACTCCAGGTCTGGACTGGAATAAGGAGTTGGCCATTATCTGTGACTTGGTAGCAATAGTGAATTCCATTTTGGCTGTTATTTACCACCAGCGCTATTGTGAATACCGGTTTAGCGATATTTACCGCGAATCACAGTAGTTTTACCGCTATTTTGCGGCAGTGCTATAGTAAATGACCCCCCAGTGTGTTGTAAGCTACATACAGGAGTAACTCTAACTCCACGATAGAAACTGCTCCCAGCTCTACCTCCTGCAGGAACTACCAAGCCCACCTGGCTGATTGTCCACCAGCCCACCTGGCTGCTCCAAAGATCTCCCAGGGCAAGGGATAGGATGGGTTAAGTACAGCGCTGTCCTCCAGAAAGCTTGCTATATGTGGCATTCTCCCCTTTGAATCCCTGGGTTTTCTGATGTACTCAGACTGTCTTCTTTGCTCCCTGCTGCTCCTTAGGCAAGACTCCTTTCCAAACCGTGATGCTATTAGGATCTTCCCAAGCCAGCCTGAGCCCAGCCTGGAGGCAGAGCCCCCCTCAGCACTCCATCTTCCACCTAACTCTCCTGCTGTCATGGCTCTCCCATATTTAAGGGCTGACCTGGCCCCCTGCCAGGCCCTCTGCCTGAAGATTGGCCAGGTTCCCTCATGTATGCAGATCAGTCCTCCTGGCCTCTGCCCACTAACTTCTAGACATTTCTCCAAACTTGCAGATCCAGGGGGAGGTACCAAAGGTCTGCCTCTTTGAGTCATCCAGTCTGACCTGCAGTAACCTGACCCAAACCTGACTCATAAACTAACCACGAGTCAAACATAAATTTACCTGCACTAAACTAGTAGCACACTAGAGGGTGCTACATATCTGTTCATGAATGTCCATTACAGACATTCAGACTGCATGTCCATAATGGACGTTCATGGAAAGATGTAAAAATCACAGGTTTTATCTGCAAATTTACTGACAGTTGGCAACCCTAAACTCATCAATTTTACTGTTTCCCAGAACAGTACATTCAAGGCATGCTGTGAATAATCTCTGTCACAGTTGCTTGTGCTCTCCACCAAATAGTCAAAACATTAAATGGCTGGTGTCATAACTGATCACATGTGCAGCACCAGCGCAACTGCATATCAAACAGAGGCCAAGATCACAGCTTCCTTGGCTGCAGTGGCTGCTGGTGCTCATTATTTTGGGGGGACGGCACAAAGTTACACCAACACCCCCCGCGACCACGCGCATGGGGGAGACGGATGATGGTGGTCACATACCAAATGACCACCCGTGGGAGACGGACGGTGGCGATCACCCCCTGGGGAGGACGGGTGGTGGTGGTCACCCGAGAGGAGTACTGGCTGCCTTACCTTATGGAGGCATGAAGGTAGGGAGAAGGAAGAGCCGGGGCCACTCCGGCAAGCACACAGGGAGACATTCCTCTTATAGCCAAACAGAAACAGAAGTGTGTCCTGAGATAGGGGCTTCCTGATTGGCCTCTGGCTCTAATCACTTGATTAAAAAAAACAAAAAACATTGGAATCCATGCATCCAGCGCCCCATATGTAGACTAGGGGGCCGGGTGTATGAATGGGAGGGGGCAGCGCCCCTTATGGAGCGGCCGTCACTGCTTGGCTGTAAATAGTGGAGGGTTTTCCACTTTAACACTGCTTTGCTTGTTTTGCTAGTTCAAGGACTCTTCATTATGATTATAACACACTGACTGACACTGCCAGGGAAGCATGCCTATCAATGAGAGTGCCCACTGCTGAGAAAATGTGAGCTCGCTGCATTTTTCCAATAATCCTAGATGTGTTTTGCAGACAATGCAGTCCAGTAATGTATGCCGTATTACGTGTGTGAGATCTGCAGGGGGACTGACAAGGGTATTTTTCTGGCATCTCTGCAGTGAAAGGGATAAGCCGTTTCACCTTCACATTACAACTTGGCGTGTACGCCAAAGGGTGCAGCGCTGGCATAGAAAGGAACTGCAGAGAGCAAATAAAGCACCATAGTATAATCTGCCCAGACCCCCTATGAGATAATGGGGAATTTCTAAATGGAAGCTACATCTATATGGTTACTGGGTTAACAGGGTTTTGTACATATTTTCTTCTTTTTATTAGACAGGACTAAGAAAAAAAAGAAACAAACAAAAAAATATAAACATAGGTTAACTTGTTGCCGACCGCCCCACGTATATGTACTGCCGAGCAGCTCCTAAAGGCAAAATCATATACCTGTGTGTGATTTTCACCTTCGGATTTGCGAGACGCCACTGGCAACCCGCTCCCACTGTGATTGGACACAGCGGGAGCCAATCAGCAGAGACTCATCGATCATTGCAGACAGAGGCAGAATGGGCAGGTAAACAAGGCAGATTGCCGTTCTGTGACAAGGTAAGACAGAGATCTTGTGTTTCTGCTAAGCAGCAACAAGGATCTCTGTCATCCCACAATACAAACACCTCCCCCACAATTAGAAAGCACTCCCTAGGGGCACATTTAACCCTTTGATTGGCCCCTTACAGTGTCATTAGTACAGTGACAGTGCATATTTTTTGGTACTGATCACTGTATTGATGTCACTCGTCCCAAAAAAGTGTCACTTAATGTCCAATTTGTCCGCCGCAATGTTTCAGTCCCGCTATAAGTTGCTGAACGCCGTCATTACTAGTAAAACATAAAAATATTGGGTTTTTTTTTCAATATAAACCGCAGAGGTGATCAAATACCACCAAAATGAAAGAAAAAATGACTTTAATTCTATTTGGGTACAGCATCACATGATCGTGCAATTGCCAGTTAAAGTAACGCCGTGCCGTATCGCAAGGAGGGTAAACCTTCCGGAGCTGACGTGGTTAAAGTCTCACCTTGTTAAACATACCAGTTTAAAATAGAAATGAAAGACAAAACATTGGTGTGTGTTTTTACCCTCTGTTCTGAACTGCATAAAGAGCTCAGATAGGTGGGGATCTAGAAACAGCAGTGCACTGATCTTCCCAGCAAATGGATGCACAGGGCAGTGTGTCAGCACAAGTCTGATCATTGGAGGACAGGCAGAGCACAACCAGAGACTGACTATGCAGGGATGGATGTGCTCTCATCCCTATCCAGGTCAGCAACAGGTGGTCAGGTACAGGCATGGACAGCAGGCAGGAGAATGGTCAGGATACAGGAAGAGGTCAGCAACACTGGAGAAGCAAGAGGCAAGCAGAATCCAAGCCGAGGTGAGGGAAGGTAATGTTCAAGTGAGGTCAGGACAAGCTGGGTCAATCACAAGAATCAAGAACAGGAACATAGGAAGAGCTGCAGATCAGACAGCAACCAACTAATGGGGCTACTGCACTTACATAGGCCACTTGACACCAGTATCATGGGTGGATGTGCGCACACCTGCGCATATGAGCGCGCCTGTGCACCACAAGACGCGCATCTGCAGGCCCGCGTCTGCGCATTTGTGTGCTCCTTGGAGTTTTCACTTTCCACTTAATGGTCCTGTGATCTATTTCTTTTTGTGTTTTTCTGTCTCCTTGTAACATCCTCCATGAGATCCTGAACCTCTTTTTTCCCCTCTTACTTTTATTCATTTGGAACAAGCAGTGCACGTTGGTTACAGTCATCTCCACACAAATCCCATAGTCCATAATCCATCTCGGGATGAGCAAAGGAGGCTTCCTACATACAGTGGGCTCAATGGACAATAAACAAAGCCACCCTCTAACAGGAATTCAGATTAAAGCAGCAAATAAAAAGAAACTTGGAGATTTGGAGGAGGCTGAGAACAATAGAAGACACTTTTTTGAGTTAAGAATACAGACTTGTGTAGCCTGCTTTTGTAGCCATGCGCTCCTTTGAGAGTGGCTGGTAGTAGTGGTTAGCTGCCCTCAATCACACCATACATCACACATCCGGAGACACTGACCAGGCCGGCTCTTGTTTTTGTTGTTTTATTTAGGGGAAATAACTTGGATGGGGATAAGGGATGACTGTGGGATGCCCAAAAGAATTATAATACACAAACTCCATCTACACTCCTGTATATACGCACTTCCCTGCAGACCGTTCCTCTGCAGACTGTTACTCCTCACAGCTCTCCAGCATTTGACTTGCTGCCCGTTTCTCCTACCATTCTCTCTCCAGCACTGAACTTAGTAAATCATCACTCCATTACTTCTCTCCAGCACTGAACTTAGTTTCCAGCTTGAAAGGAAATTTATCAAGCTTCTCTGTTCCTGTCTCTTCAACGCGGCTAGCACATGGCAAGGCCTACTCTCAGCAGAACCTCCGGGAACACCCATTACAGGCCAGGGATCACGTGCCCCTGAATGTGTAGCAAACGCACTTGAGTGCTAGCCGGGCTTTAATGGACTACAACTCCCAGTCCATCCCTCTTCCAGGTCCCATGACCTGCTTTTCCTCAGTGACTCTCCTTTCCCTGAACTGGCTTCCACAGACTGTCCACTATTCCTCTCCCAGCCTGCTCCAGCACTTTCTCTTGCAGTTCCCAGGGACCGTCACTCACCAAACTGGTGGATCTCTTTAAAGTCTCTCACTGTGTAGCACCTCCCCTGTTCTGTTCCCTGTGTGAATCCAGGAATTACCACCTTTCTGGCTGCACCCGAACCTCCAGGCCCCATGGTCACCCTTCCCAGCTTGGGGCGACCTCCTGGCTAGGGTCCTCCCCAGGGACTCTGCTACATCTCCAGACTTCCACCCAACGTTTCTCCCCAGATTGAGCTGACTCCGAGTATTTAAGGAGGCCTGGCCACTGCCAATTCTGCTTGGGGATTGGTCAGGGCTCCTTAGAACATTCCAGATGGCTCCAACTATCCCCCAGCTCTCTGACCAGAAACCTTCCCCAGGTTTCTAGAAAGAAGTGGGAGGTTCTAGTGACCTCATCTGTCAAGTCCACTCAACCCTCCCTGAGCCACTCCTCCTGGCCCAGATCAAAACATTCAGGCCTGCTCTTACACTCAGGCCTGACTAAATTTTACCTCACCTAGCAAACCCTGCTAGAAAAACACTCCTACACTATGGGGGCGCTACACTTTATTGAAAGTTGAACTTGGATATGGTGCAGGGAAGCTGTAGGATACTCCAGTAGCACAATGTAGTAACACAAGGACACTCTTCACTTTGTCAAAGCTTTTTTAGTATGGTCCTTCTAGCAGCACCAAAAAATTGAGTAAACCTGAGACACCATAAAAAATATCTCAGTCCAAGCAAGCACTGGCACTGATATACAAGGGATAGTAGCAGCACACACAGTCACTAGGATCCTACACATAGGTCTTTACTCACAATGTCCCTGGATACTTGGATGGCTCCTGAAAATATCAGCCAGACATTTTTCCCGTGAACTCTCTAGAGCATATCCTCAGTGAAATCCCATAATCAGTTCTAAAAGTTTCAGCAGAATAGGCCCCCAGCTCTTAGCATAGTTGTGCCCATCAGCCTGGGAACCTCTCCTCTTGGACAATAACAGCCCCAAGACAATTATTTTTTTACTCCAATAAAGTTTTATCAAAGCGGAGTTCCACCCCCCCCCCCCCCCAAAAAAAATGAAAAGTCAGAAGTTGCACATACTGTAGCTGCTGACTTTTAATATTAGGACACTTACCTGTCCTGGATTCCAGCGATGTTGGCAACCCAGCTGATGTTTCCATCGGCTGTCGGGTGCTGCCACTGCCATTGTCGGTAAGGGAACCTGGAAGTGAAACTTTGCGGCTTCACAGCTGGTTCGCAATTGTGCATGCGCAACGCACACTGCGCTCTCTTACTGGCCAGGCAGCAGGGGAAGGATAAAGGAGGAGGAGGAGGAGAGGGGCTGAACTTTTTACGTACCCCGCCAAGGCGAGGTCTGACGAAAGTGGGGACAGTGTACCTGTCAAAAACAGATACCTGCCCCCCCCCTCCCAAAGGTGCCAAATGTGGCACCGGAGGGGGAGAGGAATCAGATAAGCGGAAGTTCCACTTTTGGGTGGAACTGCGCTTTAAAGAAAAACAAAACAAAACATTGCAGAACAGTGTACATCCCAGAGTATACACAACAAAAATACATAGAAAGAGAACAATGGGCCCAAGTACCTTCACATATACTGCTTCTCAAGTGCAAAAGGTCTTACTGTCTACAATACTATCTAATACCATCCTGGGTAAATAGAATCAGACCTGACGCTAGCCCCATCAACTAACAATATTACTTCAAATTAGTAGGTGATTCAGAATTAAATCTGCAGGAGAGAGTCCTGGAGTATTAAGCCACGGAGACCACAATTTATCAAATTTGCCTGGGCAACCTCTGTGCTGGAAAATATATTTCTCTAGTCTCAGCATATCTCCCATTTGGGCAATCAGCCCCAGACTATTTACACACTTCTCAGCCACCTACTGGGCATACTTGCCCAGGGATTGGCCGAGACCATATACATATTCAGGCTGTGTGTCTGCCTCTTCCAGCCCACTACATTCTAGAATCCTCCAGAATGCAGGGGGAAGCAGCCGAACCTGCAGCCAGTGAAGCCCAGAACAGTCCAAAGCAATCACAAACTGCTCCACTGATTACAGGTGAGCCAAAAAGAACTGAATCTATCTAGCCTATCTTGAATAATATATTTTTCTTTTAAACCAGAGTTTATTGTCACTTTTAAAAAGACCCCGACCTACAATGTAGCAAATGACTGATCTATAAGAGCACATTGTACCACGCCGCCTGTCACTCACAGCTCTATAATCAGGATCATTTAGACACACACCTGCCAGTCACTGTAAGACAGAAAACTAATTTTATATAATTAATTGTGTTATGACACTGTAATAGGGACACCCCCCTGTATAATTCTTAAAACTACCATTTATTTTACATTACCATCAGCAGGTGAAGGAGATTTCCTTCCTAATGCACTAAATCTGCCCAAATTCTCCAATCAATAAGAAAACAACAAATGGAGTTTAAGACACGCAATAAAAGAAATGAAGGTGGATTGAAATGAGATTAGTGTGCATTTAATTCTGGAGATAAGGAAGGTTTTGATGTTAAATGATTAAACTGACCCCCTCTACATTTAATTTGCTTCCTGTAGATATCTATCGTTTACAGTCTGCTAATAATAATAATTCTTTTTAATCCTTTTGGCATACCATGTTGAAGGAAAACTCAAGCAGAGCTGAAAAGCAACTGTAAATGTACATAGTATGATGCTGTAGGCATATGTGCTTGTGTTTAAAGCACTCCAGCCTTACCTGTTTGTAGGCAGGTGCAGTAAGACAGTTTGCCACAAGGTGGCTTTGTATAGAATAGTATCTGGTACATCAAATAGTGACACCAGGGGTTAGGCCCCTTTTAGGTAGAGCCCTTCTATAGTGATGTCAGGGGTGAGTCAGCACACACATATAAGTTAGGTGGGAAGGAATATAGTCTTGGGGCATGAGAGCCAAACATCCCACACCTGTGAGCATATAACCATCGCATGTTGGCGAGACCGTGTGGAGTGGACCTGTATGAAGGATGAGCCACCTATAGACATTCTGTCCCTTAAGGAGGTGGGGGCTAGGGTGGATTGAAAAAGGCTATTTAGGCCAGGCTGGAGATCCCTGTATGAGGTTGCTTCCCTGGAAGGTTCCCAGGAGAGATGCACCCAGCTAGGAGGTCTCTATAGAGAACACAGTCCTGTGAGTCCTGATGACTCCGGGCAGAGGAGAGACTAGAAGGAGATGGCTGTGAGGTGCTGCATGTGCTTTCACTGGTAATTACTGTGGATCGTCCACTTCATGTGATTGACTGTATATGCCAAGTGACTCTGAAATGTATGTCCTGGTGATGTGACTGTCTTGACATTCCCTGAACAACATCAGTAAAGTGCAGTGAGGCTGTGGAAATTCCTCCTCCTGGATATAAAGGTCTATGGTTAGTAATGTCGTAAGGAGGCCTATGGCAAGGAGCACCGCACAAAATGGCGGAGGGGTTGGCCTCAGCAGGTGGGATTGTGTTCTAGCAGGGCTGGAGCAGGGAAAGGGCCTTAGGCTTGGGCTCCACATCTGGCCAACCACAAAGCCCCATTTACATGTTTTTGTACCATCTGCATTGGCCCCTGGTGCTTGCTGAAAAACTGTCACTCTTTCATTTTCTCCTCATCCTTTCCCTGGTGGGTGTCCCTGAATCTTCATTGAAGGACATTGCAGTAGTCACACCTCCTGTCTGCGTGACATCTAGCCTGCCATAGGATGCACCGAGTACCGCACATAGACATGCCCCCTGGCATACAGGAATTAGCAATCACTGCTACTGTAACCTATGTGGTGCATACAGCTTCCATAGAGGCAGTTTCAGCTGGATTAGAATGATTTAAGACCAGTGCCTGCCTCTGTCCAGTGCGCACTAAATGCAGTGGGATCTGGATGACAAACACATGTAATACACAGCATCTCTTTTACTGTCTTCTACTGTTTACATTTAGGCAAATCTGTGTGTGTTAGATAGGCATAATGTCTGCCAAATGTCCATCGCTGTTTCTGTGGGCTTTACATGTGCTGGCTCCAGCTGACTCCTCCCACCAGCCTGTACATCCATGGATGGTCATGTGATATCTTTCCACTTTTAGGGCCGGTTCACACTTCAGCGCGGTCCGAGATCGGATGTGATTCGCACCGCACTACGGATAGTATGGCTGAAATCGCATCGCATTTGGACCAAACTCGCACAGGACACTTTTTTGGTTCCAGCAGAATCGGATCGCATGGGTGGGTTATGCAAACTGATTTGGGGTGTCATTAGCTTTCTATTGACACTCCCCACAGTTCGCATATGGCAGTGTGAGCTGCCTGCGAGTCGGTGCGATGCATAATACGCGTTTGCATAATACGCATGTATTTGTGGTCGTATGTGTGTGCGCAGGGCGACAGGGGTGTATTTATTTATTTATTTTATTCTATTCATTTTTTAGCACTTTTTGTGCACTTAACATTATTGCTATCACAAGGATCTAATGAGCTTGATGTGGGAACCCGCAGTGGATTTGCACGGTTTCCGCATCGCACCAGTGTGAATCGGCCCTAAAGGGGGGACTGATGGTGCAAAAAACACAGATTGCTGCAGACCAGATTTGTGCTTTAGGGCCGGTTCTTACTGGTGCGATGCGGAAACCCTGCAAATCCACTGCGGGTTCCCACATCAAGCTCATTAGATCCTTGTGATAGCAATAATGTTAAGTGCACAAAAAGTGCTAAAAAATGAATAGAATAAAATAAATAAATAAACACACCCCCGTCGCCCACACACATACGACCACAAATACATGCGTATTATGCAAACGTGTAGGCACCACACATGCTGTTGTAGCACCCCGTGATGCACAAGAGGCCAGGGGCTGACCCGCATTTTACCCTAGGGCTACATCCATGGCTAAAATAGGGGATCGAGAATGAACATTGAGCACCTATCACTTTGTCTTTTTAAAGATTTATTGCAAAACGGTCAAGGAGGTGAGGGTTGGGGGTCCCAGATACCATAGCAGATCACTTACAGACCCTCCAGAGCCATGTCTAGTTTCACAGTGCCAGGACCTTTAAATTGACCCAGTGACACTGTAGGCAGTAACTTAGCTGGTTCACAGACTTTGCTCCCTCCATTTCTTAGGCTCAGTGCGTCCTCCGAGTGAGTCACCAGGCCCTTCTTAGAGATCAGCCTTCTTCCTGGTTCTCTCCTGCAAGGGCCCTTTCCTGGGTCCCCTCCTTGGCACAGCTTCCTCCATCACCAAGCAAGACAGCTTCAAGACCACTTCAACCCCAAGTCCATATTCAGCATGTGTTAGGCCCCACACATGCTATTTCACCTAACAGCAGAGCTCCATCCAGCAGTGCCTCCCCAGGCCTTAGCCTGAGCGAGCAAGCACATGGTCTGTCCCAAAATGTATATACTTCCCCAGCATGCACCAGTGACCTGAACCTCCTACTGTGTTGGCTGAAGGAAATGCCAATTTTAAAAACTCAGTCTGTTTATGCAATCTCATCAGTATGAGTGACATCTACTGGCAGCAGTAAAAAATCACAACCCAACTGGGCTTAGGGAAAAAACAGGTGAAAAACTGCACAATCAGTTTGGACTAACTACCCAGCCATAAACTAAATTTAACTAGTAGCTTCTGTTTAGGACAAGGGGGCAACACTATATATTGCTGTGCAAGCCAGAGGTTTCTTGAATTATAGGTCCCTCAGAAATAACAACTCTCCCAATGTTTAAACATGTACTTTCTTATGGTATACAAGAGCCTAAGAGCAGAATTTAGAACATACAGCTGTCCCTCACTGTATCTTACTGCTGGCAGGTCTGCACCATATGAAATATATATACAATTTGTCCTCCCCTGCCTCCAATATGAATGAGCTGTTGTTCAGCCACTAGAGGGTGCCCTTGCAAGTATTTGATCTTAAGTCCCAATAGAAGACCTTGTAAAAGAAAGTTGCTGGGGATGCCACAGTTTACATAACTTCCACCGTTCCTGTGACGCTTACACACTGATGACTAACTACTGTTCTTGTCGGCTTTGTCAAGTGAGCCTCTTTTTATATTCATGACTTTATAGCTTGGGAACTATGAATTTGGCTGAATTCTTTATGCAGGGGGTCACCTACCACATTTTCCTCTCTCAGCAAACTACCATTATTGTCACGTTCACAAAAACTGCGCTGTGTTCTGTTTTTCTGATTGATTAGCATGCAGTACAATAGTCCCTTTGAGCGAGATATATAGACTAATCTTCAAAGACAAACCTCAGCATATGCAAATAGAGAAAGTATAAAAAATGCAAAAAAAGTCTAGAAATACCTTAGAGATAACTTCCTTGAAATACTGTGTGTGTGTTTGAATGTGTGTGTAATTAACATTGTGGAGGCAGCAAGGCTCCTCTAGGATCTAGCCCAGTAATATGAAGTTGTTTGAAAGCTGTTATTGCAGATTAGAATTATTTTTTTTTTAAGCCCAACTCTGCTATTTTTTTGATGTCCCCAGGCAGGTGCAAAAAACAAAACAAAGAAAAACAAACAAAAAACAGAAATACTCACCTCCTCTCTTGTGTTTTCCTCTGCAGTAATCACATTTTGCCACAAGATGTCCTCAGTCTTGTGATTGAATGCTGCCCATTGAATGCCCATGTGAAAAGGTGACAACGCAGGACTACAGTTGGTAGCCAGGAACTTCCAGATAGGCAGCCAAAGGACAGTAAGAAAGGGTGGCTGAGCCGCGCTTTTACTTCCCCCTCAGCCACCCAAGCAAACTGTTCCAATACACCAGCACATATGCTGCCCCAATAATGCTTTGCTTCGCAGCTGTGGCATTTTTACCTTGGGTTGCAGAGTTTGACAGCCGGCAGAGCCTGTTAAATTCACCTATTGAGTTTAATGGGGCCACGTTGCACCCGCATGCAATGCACGCAATTATGGCCCGGCAGTGCAGCATTATAGAGTTAAAAAAAACACTTGCCAAATGCCCTCTGAAAACTGATCTGAACATGGATTGCTATTCAGAGGGCACCACAAGTCTGCAAGAGCCCGGTAACAGGAAGGGCCTAAACAAGGATCTTCATGGTAGGACCATCAGATGTTATTTAAATGTCAGTAACAGCTTTAAAAATAGTAAAAACAGCTTTTGAAGTTACATTAACAAGTTAAAGCATATATTACATTTTAGTGATTGGTATTAAATACACATACACAGGGAGGTCTATTTATAAAACATTAGTCACACAAATGTCAGAAGCATCCGTGCAACCTGGATGAAATTCCACTGTAATTTTACTAAGAGATTAATTCCTGTATCATAAATTCCACCTAGTGACCAACATATGGTATAGTTTTAGGTATTTCAGAAATGTATACATTTTGGCCACTAGATGGGGCTGACAATACAGGCAATAATCTCTCAGAAAAATTAAAAATGATAGTGACATTTTGTTCAGCTTGCATGTGCAGGTATGGGGGGGGGGGGCGGCAAACAGTGCACAACCAGCCCACCTGCACCTCCTCCCCTGGTTGGTCAGTCGCCCGGTCACAACACTTACCCTGGGCTTTCTTGGAGGCGACGGATGGGTGGCCAGCTAGCTTCCCCTACGTCCCCTCCCTCCTCCTCCCAGCGGCCAGCATAGCTTCCCTTTTTGGCCAAACGGAAAACGGGTCTCAGACCTGCTTCCTGATTGGCCAGGAGGAAAATTAGTGTGAGAATAGCGAATATTAATTTGCTAGTGAGGAAAAGGTGAACAGCTCCAGAACACCCGGCTCTCCCAGCAGTATCACAGTCCCAGAGGGTGCAGGTTCAAGATGCCTGATCAGATATGCAGAAAGAAAGAAACTCCGGACGACCGCACTCCTTTGCAATAATTTAATAAATCCAAATCCATGTGTACAGACAAGAGAAGAATTGCTAACGCGTTTCACGCAAAGGAGTGCGGTCGTCCGGAGTTTCTTTCTTTCTGCATTAATTTGCTAGTGTCATAACTGGCTGGGCTCGGAGTGCAGTGCTCTGCCCACCCTATTTTGAAGCCTATTAGAGCCTCTGGCTTTAATCAGGTGCTTCAAAAAAAACAACAACCCCCCCCCCCCCATTGGAATCCATGCATCTGGTGCCCTGTATGTAGATCAGGGGGCTGGACACATGGATAGAGGGGCGGCACCCGTACGTCCCATATGGACGGGCCGCCACTGCTTCTAACATTCGTGCAACAAATGTTTTATAAATAGACCCCTTTGTAGGTTTACTGAAGAAAGCCCATAACAGCTCTTTGCACTTATATACTGTCACTGTGACAACAGTTTTACCAATCAGGTGGTGAGGGAAAATCTGAAATATGGGTTCTACCCTCCTCCTACTCTACATAAGAATAAACTTTTTTTATTTTATTTCTGTCTGCATTATTAGTAGAGATTTTCCTGTCTGGTGATACCAGTGCCATCGTGACCATTAGTGTGGAAAAATCTTGCTAACAAAGCAATAGATAGCAACAAAATATAGAGGTTTTAATCCTTCCCCACCCTATCCATAACTCCAAAAAAGTCTGGATTAACAATTAAAAAGTGGGGGCCCCAATATGAACAGCAAACCAGCCAAATGGGGATCTGGAGAGTATGGGGGCCCAGGGCAACTGCCCCATTCTCATCCCTGGTCTGGACATACACTTTGGCATCTATTAATAAAACATTCATGCAGGCCGCACACGTTTTGGTTGTAATTTCTCTTATAGATTCATTCCTATGGTCGTCAGCTCCATCTAGTTGTCAAAATGCAGTATAGTTTTCTAAAATACATCTAAGAGATAATATACTGCATTTTGGCCACTAGATGGAGCTGATGATCATAGGAATTACTTTAGTACAGAAATTACAGCCAAAATTTGTACAACCGGTACGAATGTGTGTGACATTTATCCAATGAACGTTTTATATATAGACCCCTTCAACTCGACTCAAAATATGGAAACACATCCCTGTTACTTTTAGTGAATCAGAAATTGTTGCATGCAGTTGAATATATGCAGCAGCCAGGCATACAAAAACACTGCCAGCAGGGACCAGGTTCTTCAAGGTCATCCAGCTTGGCCACACACTGCTAAACACTTTCCTGCTTGTTTCCAGACACCGGTGTACGGTCCGTTTCTTGCAGTTCTGTCTACTGGCAGCGTGCTGCTAATTGCCTGAAAAATAAATCCCAATTAAACGATTAAAGGCAGCCAATTACAACAGCAGTCGTGTTATTATTTGAAAACAGACAACAAAGATGATAACATGTGCGTTGCGGAGGAGCAGCCAACAATTGTTTGAGAGGGGAGTTGACAAAGAACAGATGGAGGCAAGCATTCTGAGCAACTTTTCTTCACCAGGAAACAAGAAATATGTCACCAGATATGAGGGATGTCAGTTCTAAAGGAATGAAAGAGGACCTGTCATTTTTGTAAGCGATAGGTTGCTGCGTAGGGTGTAAGGGTGTATTCCAAGACGTAAAAATAGTGCAATGGTAAAGCCTTATTCTCCGTTCACATCTAGGCGTATGGGGGCGTCAATCGCGATAAAAACACCCGAACAGAAACGTGGGGCGCCCCAACGTGGGAAGCTCATGTACTTCTTTTGGGAAACAGATGTCCCGCATTTCTGTTCAGTAGTTTTTACCGCAATTGTTGCCCGAAGAATTACGGGGAAATCGTGCTATTGGAATCGACGGGCAACACACCAGGAGCGCCCGAGTGTCCCGCGATTTGCCACTATTTGCGAATTGTGGCGATTCTGCCCGCAATTCAGGACGCGGAGCTGTGAACGGAGGCTTAGAAGGGTGTAATTTTCAAACTTTTATCTGATGCCAGCTAAAACCTTGTAATTTCTACTGTCTTCATCGGATCAATGACCCAGAACCTGAACCAAGAATACAACCCACTGTGTCCCTAGATTTACCTCCGAGCCTACTGCAGCCTTACCACTGTGGTACAATGACAGTGAGGTTGTACAGGAAATTGTGAGCCATTCCGCAGCATGGAGACACGTGATGAACACTGTTCCAATGAACATAAAATATTAAAAGACAAGTTCACCCTTACTAAAAGCTACCCTTGTCCACAATCCCAAGCTCTAAAAATTAAACCATCACCCAGATTTATAGTTGGCTCAACATGGAAATTCCTTAATGGAGTCCTGGAAAAATAAGGCTTTTACCCATAAGTCCTCTCTACTTCTGGAGAGGCTTTTTTTTTATGTAGCGCTATACCTGTAGGAGCCATAGGAATTACTTGTCCAGGTCTTCCTAACTTCAGACCCGTAGCCAGGCACACAGCAGGCTTATTCACTCTTCCTCCAAAGACCGATCCAGGGGATGTTTTTGTTGTTTTTATTTTTAGAGAACTTGAATAGGAATGAGGGAAGTGGTGGGATACTCCAAGATAAGAATTATGTATGAAGGACTTAATCTCCTTTTCTGCTTAATGCAGGTCATACATGGGTCGAACTTCAAACAAATTTTCTTGCGAAAATCAGAAATGTTGTGCATTTTGTGATCTGATGGTGCCACCATTGCTTTTTAAATTCAACCAGCCAAGTCTTCAATTTCACCTCATGTTGCTACAGAAAATAATTTTTGTGGCCATGAATCTTCTTTTCTTTCTTTTCCAGGTCACATCTCATGCGAAATTCTTTTTTGATTATACTTCTCACATAATTCATTCATTTTATAATCAATCATTTTTCAAAAAATTTCCAACATGCCGATCCCTCAAATTCGATGGCTGCTTGAAAAATCGGCCGTTGATGCTGCCCACTAATGGTGCGAAATTAATGAAAATTCTTAGTTACGACTTTTGCAAAAGACAATTCTTTTGGAATTCGATCCATGTATGGCCGGCCTAAGGCTCCATTCACACTTGTACGACTCCAAAGTTGCGCCAACTTTGGAGTGCAGCTTTGATGGGTGCTACTTGGATACAAATTTGGCTTTGACCAGTGACAATGGACAACTGTTGCACAACTGTTGCTTGTATAACATTCAGGTATGACTTTCATGCAACTTTTGAGGGTTAACATTGAAGTCTATGGCCCTCAAGTTGCATGAAAGTCTTACGAAAGTAGTGCATGAACTGAACTACTGAAGTTGCTGCAACTTTAAGTTGCACATATACTGTGTGAATGGTTATCATTGGAAAAAATGGGGAATGACTTGTCATGCCAAAGTTGCATGACAAGTTGCACAAGTGTGAATGGAGCCTTAGTAGTAGTAGAGCCAGTAGACCAAAGTCCCCTTTTCTTTAATGGCAAAGTATATGGACAGAGCTCTTCAGGACTTCTGGTGTTCCCTAAAACAGACCCACAGCTGACTATAACTAGGCACCAGAGGGGTAGCTAGAGCACAAGGTTCCTAAGATCTTGCAATGTCTGCACTCGGGAGGCCCAAGGGCAGATGGATGCCTCCTTCAAATCATCCAAGCGATGTCCTCTAATGATACCAGGTAGATCTGTGGCAGTCAGCTTTTTCTAAGCACCTAGTTCTCGGCATTCCTCCCCTTAGGTCACCCACCTGAGGCCTCCTTGTGGCAGCCTGTGCCTAAGAGAGCTGCGTGCCCTCCCTCAGGCTGGACTCCTCCACTCTGGGACAAGACCCAGAGCTTGGTGTGCTCTAAGAATAAATACAGTCTCCCAGCCTGCCTTCAGAGCCTGCCTCTCTGGCATAGGTCGGCGCTGTTTTAATATTCATGATGCCATCTGCAAAGCTCCACACCTATCATCCAGAAGTGGCCTGGATATGGAGGAAGCTATCCAGCAAACTGACAACGGCAGAGTACACAGATCAGCTAATCACTTGCAGCTTACTGAGTACAGTGAGCCAAATTATGCGTTTACCTCAACCAAAATCACAGCCATAATGACAACAGTGTGGCAGTTAAATTTACCTCTCAAAAATGAACACTAACATCTGTCTAACTTTCCTAGCACCTGCCTAAGTGGGTGCTACATTAACATTTCCAAGGGAGCATTGCCTGGAGTCTCCCTGCTCATCCTCTGCTCCCCAGTGTAGTCTGTGAGTATCTGCAGAATCAGTTTAGTTGCTGTAAACTGTGCACACAGCTTTTTCTTCAGTTGCTTTGGTACTTGACTGAAGCCACCAATACCCAGCTAGAGACCTGATAAAATGAGAGCATTGCATGTGTCTGCTGGAGACATGAGCCAGATTGAAGAACATTGCACACATCAAGCTAAATATTCACACCTGATGAAAGAGAATGTTACACGCGTCCAGCTAGAAACTCAAGCCTGATGCAACAGAACATACCACATGGCCAGATAGAGACTCAAACCTTAAGAAACAGAACATTGCAAATGTCCAGCTAGAGCAGCCTTTCTCAACCTTTTCAACACCAAGGAACCCTTGGAATAGTTCTCCGGTCTCGGGGAACCTCTGCTAAAAATTAAAAATCTACAACTCATGATACATTAGTGTGATGATCAATGGGAAGAATGCTCCTTACACTTGTGGTCATTGGGAAGAATTACCCCTTACAGATAGCTGAAAAGATCAATGATGCCATTGGGAATTTATCTGAGAGATAGAAATTGACCATTGCTCAAGGAACCCCTAGCAACCTCTGGAGGAACCCTGGTTGAGAAACTCTGAGCTAGAGACTCGAACCTGAAGAAACAGAACATTGCAAATGTACAGCTAGAGACTCAAGCCTGATAATAGGGAACATTGCACATCCAGGTGGAGACTCAAGCCTGCTGGGAGAACATTTAACATATCTGCAAGATACATAAGCCTGATGGAACACAATATGCACACGTCCAGATAGACTCAAGCCTGATGGAACAGAACATTGCAAATGTCCAGCTAGAGATTTAAGCCTGATGAAAGGGAACATCACACACATCCAAATGGAGGCTCAAGCCTGATGAATCTTATCACTGCACATATCCAGAGAGGGGTTAAAGCCTGATAAAAGAAAACTTTGCACACATCTGGCTAGAGACTCCAGCTTGATGAAAGGCAACATTGCATGTGTCCAGCTAGAGACTCAAACCTGATGAAAGAGAATACTGCAGAACCATTGACTTCTGTGTCAGAGCTTCATGTACCTAGGTTTTTCAAGCACTCTGTTCATTATCAGCATTCAGTAGCTTTTTTTTTACATTTACAGTAAATGACTTATCATCAATTTACGGCCCACTCATGTGTCATGCAAACATTACACATGGCAGATTGAGAAGCAAGCCCCGAGCTGTGTGATTGTGCCTATTGTGAGATGAAAAAAGTGAAATGAAAAGCACTTTGGAAATACATTTAAAGGGAACCAGTCAGAAAGGATAATATGGGAGCTGCTACCAGTGCCTTGTTTTTTTAAAGGGTGACGGCTCCTTGAGTGTCATTCTAATTCTGGCTTCATCATCTAGTGGGTTAATGACCTCGAACAAGCATGCAGCCAGTGGCATCCTAAAAATCTTAACTCCCATCCTGTATACTTGTTAAAACTCATTAAATGATTAGGAAGGGATCAGTATGACAACCTGTATGACCAAAGAGTCAGCACTTTGTAAATTCTATATTTCTTTCTGGCTTTGTTATTCTGTCATCTTGTGAAATGTCACTACAGTCAGACTCCTGCTCCACAAATGTAGCAGATACTTAGATATGTTTGCGGGATTTGAAACAGGGGCATTGTTAGTGTCAGGCATCCAGGGCACATGGCCCACATCTCCTGTGGGTAGGGATAGGCCGAACAGACCCTTGTTCGGTGCGCATCAGAACTTTCGAACATTGCGAAAGTTTGAACCCGAATAACGAACCCCATAAACCGGTTCCGGACCGGCTCACGTACATTTACTGCTGCAGAGTTGCATGTTCCCGCGAATCGCCATCTATAAACGGTGGCTCATGTGCGGCTACCGCTCTGCAGCAGTCATTTTTAAATGAGTAGTGATTTTTTTATTTTTAAAGTGAAAGCATAAAAATGAAAAATCCCTTCCAATATAGTGCCTGGTGGGTTCCCTTAGTCTACCTGTAAAGTGGCAGATCTGTACCATGTCTAGAATCTGCTGCAGCAATAATTGCAATGACATTTTCCCTGTAAGCTGCCTTTATTTTGCTCAGCAACAGCTGGGGAGCCAGTGTGTATGATGAGGCCACAATGAAGTGCACTGGTAACAAAATTAGAGATTTTTGGATAAATTCTGGTGTCACTTTGACTTTGGATAAAAGTAACGGGTGCGGAAAAATTGGGCTTTGGGTGTCGGTGGTGCCTTCACACCATATATATATATAAGCCTATAGAGGTGCTCTTCATGAAGGCAAGAACTGGCCTTTCTGTATAAAAAATTGCAATGATATGCACCTGTCAAACAGGTGCAGAAAAATTGGTCTTTGGGTGTCGGTGGCGCCTCCCCACCGTAACTCTATAGAGCAGGGGTATGCAATTAGTGGACCTCCAGCTGTTACAAAACTACAAATCCCATCATGCCTCTGCCTCTGAGAGTCTTGCTATGCCTCATGGGACTTGAAGTTCTGCAACATCTGGAGGTCCGCTAATTGCATATCCCTGCTATAGAGGTACTCTTGATGAAAGCAAGAATTGGCCTTGCTGTAAAAAATTGCAATGTTATGCACTTGTCACACAGGTGCAGAAAAATGACTCTTTGTGTGTCGGTGGCGCCTTCCCACCGTAACCCTATAGAGGTGCTCTTGATGAAGGCAAAAAAAAAAAAAAAATGCAACGATATGCACCTGTCAGACAGGTGCTGAAAAATTGTTCTTTGAGAGTTAATTTTGCCCATGAAACCTATGCCAAAAAACATTCTTCCAGATGAAATGATTGAACACCCTCAAAGCTAGGCAGCCTCGAAGTCCTGCAGAGATTTCACATCTCAAAAACACTTAATCGGTGACATCAGCATCAGGGGCTTCATAGCTGGTAATCCAGGACTGATTCATTTTGATAAAACTCAAACGGTCCATGGAGTCTGTGGACAGACGCGTTCTATGATCAGTAACGAAACCTCCTGCAGCAGTGAATGCCCGTTCTGAAAGCACGCTGGATGCAGGGCAGCCCAACAACTCACTAGCATACTGGGCAAGTTCTGGCCAGTGTTCTATTCTCATGACCCAGTAAGCCAGTGGATCGTCAACTGGAAAGCTCTCCATCTCTGTTTTGGCCATGAGGTAATCGTCCACCATGTGATGCAGACGCTGCCGATGGGATGTGGAAGCTGACAGCCCTGGGCGATGAGGACGAAAAAAATTCCGAATTGCATCACTTAGGTGGACGCCTTCTCCAACGCTCCTCTCTTGACCAACGGAAGCCTCAAAACTACGTTTTCCACAACACTGTAACCTACTGGAGAAAAACATTCAATAAAATCCTCTTTAACTCAAGAGATTTAATCTTCTGCACTCTCTGTTGGGATGGGATGAGTTCTGAGACCTTCCCCTTATAACGGTGGTCAAGGAGGGTTGCCAACCAGTAATGATCCTTCTCCTTTATGCCACGTATTCTTGGGTCCTTTCGCAGGTTTTTAAGCCATGAGGTTGCCCATGTGCCTCAAATTTGCCGAGGCTTGAGAAGCAGGCTCCTCGGGGTCACACAGGATGACAGCATCTGGAACTTCCTCCTCCCAGCCACGTACTACTCTCAAGGGTCCTGGGGTTGGAAAGCCATTGCTTAAAGATTGACACATGTCCTCCTCTGCTTCGAAGCCTACGAAACTGCCAGAATCCTTCTCTTCATCCTCCTCCACTCTCTCCTCCTTTGTGTGTTCTGTGACATAGGAATGATGATGTCTGGATAAAGTGAGCCTTGAGAGGAAAGGAAGTCCACCTCTTCCTCCTGCTGCTCTGCCTCCAGTGCCCTGCCCATAGAGCCACGCAGATTCTGCTCCAGCAGGAACACAACAACAATCAGGCGGGTTACAGGGCAGGTGGAATTCCCGTTGAATTTCTGCCAACCAAGCTCTGGCTGTGTATGACTGCCTGAAATGGCTCCAGACTCTTCTGGCCAGCTTTAGCACATCTTCCAACCCTGGGTACGTATTTAGGAAAACGCTGCACCACCAAATTGAGGATGTGTCAACTTTCCCTGTCTAAGGGTGGACAGGAGGTTTGAGCCATTATCGCACACCACCATTCCTGGCTCCAGCTGGCATGGTGTGTACCACCTCTGGGTCTGTCCCTGCAGAGCTGCAGGAATCTCTGCTCCGGTGTGGTTCCTATCCCCTAGACACACCAGCTGAAGCACTGCATGGCACCTTTTAGCCTGACTCATGGAATAGCCCTTTGAAAGCTTAGGGGGTACCTGATGTTCATAAGAAAATTCTGCATGTGGGCATGGAGGTGGTGGTGGTGGAGGTGGCATGAGGAGGAGGTGGAGGGGTAGATCTCATAGGTCTGGCATCATCCCCACCAACTGTATGGAGACGTGGGGGCACAACAAGCTGCAGCACCGAGCCCTGTCCTACATCCTTCCGAGTTGCAAGCACCCAGTGTGCTGTGAATATATTGTCCCTGCCCATGCTTGCTGGACCACATGTCAGCAGTAAGTTGGACTTTGCGGCTGACTGCCTTGCCCAATGATGCCAGAACATTCCCTTCCCCGTGATGGTAGAGAGATGGAACGGCCTTACATGAGAAATAGTAGTGACCGGGAACCTGCCATTGTGGTACAGCACATTGTGCGAATTCACAGAAGGGGGCAGAATCTACAAGGCTGAAAGGCAGAAGTTGGAGAGCCAATAGCTTTGACAAGCTTGCATTTAGACACTGGGCATGTGGGTGGCAGGGACTGTTTTTTTTTCCACTGCAGCAGATCTACAGCTGGTGGTGTGCTGCTGGCAGATGTGCTGCTAGGACCTGGGACACCCTGTGCTATACCATCATCCCTGTCAGTGGAGGCTGCTGAGAGGTCATGACTCGGTATAACAGGGGCAGACCGAAGTGGGTAAGGAGGAGGAGTAAGGACAGATTTATGTCCCTTTTGTGTGGATTTTAGGTTCTCTTGCTAACGGGCTGAGTGGTTGGACTTTAAATGCCTTGTTAAGCATGTGGTACCCAAATGGCTGGTGTTTTTGACACGTTTGATGTGCCTGAGACACAGTTTGCAGATAGTAACAGTGCGATCTGCTGCAGATGTGCTGAAAAAGGCCCAGACAGCAGAGGAAGTGGGCAGGGAGATAGCAGCTGCAGAATGTGATGGAATAGGGTGGCTGCTCTCTACCCTTTCTTGATGTTGGCCTTCTTGGGGTTTTGCCACCTCACCTTCAGTTTCCTCCTCTGCTCTATCTGGCACCCAAGTCGCATCAGTGACCTCATCATCATCATCATCATCATCATCTCCATCTCCTCCATCTTCATCATCATCATTACCACTGGAGACATCTTGGGAATATGCTGTGGCTGGGGGAACATGAATGCCAATTTGTCTACCAGTGTTCTCCCCTCTCTCTAGGCTCATGTTCCTGTCATCCTCAACCTCGGAACCAACATCTGAATCCAGTAATGGCTGGGCATCATCAAGGAGTAAGTGGCTGATGCTGTGGTCAAATAACTCAGCTGACTCCTCCATAGCTGATGTTGGGGCTATGGCAGAAATAGATGTGGACAAGGAGGCAGGATTATCCACTCTGGCAACTGCAGGTGACTGCACACTTGTCTCTGCTTGTGTGACAGAGGATGAGGAGGATGAGGAAGGTTTAGTAAGCCAATCCACCACCTCCATGCTGTGGCTGGATAGCATGTGCAAGCTCACTAAACAGAGGAAATGATGGGCGTGGCCTGGACAGCAATGGAGTAGGACGAACGAGGAGAGAGCTCCGCAGCACACTACTCCTTCTACCCAAATCCTGATTATTTAGACCAGTCTGATCGACGCTAATTCACTGCTTGTCACTCGGGAAAGCACCGCAGCATGTCCCCGACGAAAAAAGTGCCGGAAGCCGCTACCCAGCTTGCGAAATTACGCCGACAAGACAGGGAGGCACAGGCCGCAGATGGCGCCGGGACCTCGCCTACGGCGGAACGACCGGCCGCGGACACGGATAAAATCCTTGAGGCGGTGTCCCTGTGCCAGACTACCCTTACTAACAAGATGGATGAAATGAAAGTGGAAATCTCTCTTATCAGGCAAGATGTCTCCAAATTGAGAGATAGAGTGAAGGAAGCAGAGGATCGTGTGGGCGCGGCTGAGGACGCCATTCATCCCCTCCGTCATGACACAGATGAGCTGCGCAGAGAGGTACAACAGATTGCTCTTAAACAAGATGACATGGAAAACCGCCTCAGACGGTGCAACGTTCGTTTTATCGGATTCCCTGAGAAGGCGGAGGGCACCGACACAGCGACCTTTTTGGAGACACTACTTGTTAAAACATATGGTAGAGAGGCCTTCTCCATCATGTTCGCGGTGGAGCGAGCCCATCGTATCCCTGCACGTCCGCCACCGGTGGGGGCCCCGCCGAGGACACTGATTGCTAAACTCCTAAATTTTTGGGACCGTGACAAAATCCTCCGCTTATCAAGAGAGCAGGGAAACATCTCCTTCAATGGTACCCACATTGCGGTGTTCCCCGACTTTTCTGGAGAGGTACAGAGGCAACGCTCAAAATTTCAAGAAATTAAACGGTGCCTCCGAACCAAGCATATCAAATATGCCATGCTTTTCCCTGCCCGCCTAAGGGTGGAAGATGAGGGCCGCGTGCAATTATTTGATACCCCGGAGGCGGCGGTCTCATGGCTTGATGGCCGACCATGATGACACTGAACCCAGCTTTATTATTACTGTAAGGACATCTCTGACACAAACTGTGTGGACATCTCCTCCACAATCGGCAAGTATTTGACGAATGTACTACTACCTACCTGTTATAACTATGCGGAAGGACCCCTATGCCAGTGACAGTTCCTGTTTTGGATGGGGGGGGGGAGCTAGACACCCCACCTGCCCCACTACGGTTTTGATCAGTCTAATTTATCCTATATTACTTCATATCATTTTACTTCCATCAGCGGACCTCAGGAGACTATTGGCTCCCCTATACTAACTTCTGTGCCATACCACCATTGCCTTTAGACCAGTGGACTGGTCGCTCCCCTAGACTTAAGTTGTGGGATTTGGAGCGGCGAGGCCGACATGCTACCATTCCTTGATATATTGTGCTCCCCCCATGCGGATGCTACATGGGAGAAGCTGACCCATTGTCAACGGCTGCTGCTCCAACCCTTGTTTGGGAATTCTATGCTCACACCATGTTGGGGAGGTGCTGAGCTGGGTTTCTTCAATTGTGCTCCTGTTGAGCACTGGTTATGTTTCTGGACTAAATACTACCATGGTACAAAGTGCTTTTCTAGGATTGCTCATGTAACTCAGTATGTTCTTCACCGATGCGATTATCTTTGGGGCCTTAAAAATGCTTCTTTAAAATGTATCCGTTCTGATCCGATATACTGTGAGACACCTCTTATCTTTAAGTCTCTAATATGGCTACTCTGAAATTTATGACCTGGAACGTTAGAGGTCTTCGCAACAAAATTAAGCGTACGGCAGTACTCAAATACATTAAATCACAGGGGGCACATCTTGTGGCATTGGTTGAGACCCATGCTACAGGTCACCTGCCGGCGGCTCTCCGCCGTCCCTGGGTGGGGTGGGCATACCACTCGACACATACCTCTATGTCGAGGGGGGTTTCTCTCCTAGTGGCCAAATCTGTCCCGTTTGGAGTAATCTCTGTGAAATCGGATCAGGACGGAAGATACATATTTATATATGCTACCATTCAGGGGACCCCACTGCTTATTCTGGTGTGCTACGTCCCCCCTCCATACAGCTCGGAGATTGTCAACGAGGGCTTGGCCTTTATGACTCAGTACCCGTCGGTCCCGGCTGTGTGGATGGGAGACTTCAACATGACCATGACCCCTGCTCTTGACCGAATGTGCAGGGATGGGGGAGAGCCCCCCCCCACAGGGACATACTAGACTGCATAGAATCCTAACTGACTTCTCTTTAATAGACGCATGGAGACATCTCCACCCTACTGATAAGGCCTACTCCTGTTACTCAGCCAGCCATAACACTATGTCACGTATTGATTTTACACTTTATTCTAAAACACTGCTACCGGTGTTGGCGGGGGCGGGGATTGCCCCAAGGATCCTGTCGGATCACGCTCCCTGTTGGGTGGAACTTAAGTTATTGGGCCATCCCCCCCCCCCCGCGTCTGGAAACTGAACCCATACTGGCTTTCGGCCCTGGAAGACCACGGGCGATAGTTGAGGAATTTAAAGTCTTTTTTAGTTGTAACCAGGACACCTCCACATTTGGGATGGTGTGGGAATCCTTTAAATTACATGCCCGTATGATTCTTACTACTAGGATTAACAGGCTCAAACAAACCACTTCAGCGGTAATAACGGCCTCCACAGATAAGCTATCGGAACTGGCGGATGACCATAGCCTGCACCCATCACCCGAAACGCTTATGAGAGTCAGAGCACAGACCCGCCTGGTTACCCAATTACACATAGAAAAATCCAAAAGACATCTTTTTTTCGCCAAGCAAAAACTTTTTGAACAGGGAGAAAGGGCGCGAAAACTTTTAGCCTACCTAGCTAATATGGATAATACTCCCCCCATAGTAGTATCACTAAAAGATAATCTGGGCCAACATATCACTGACCCTGTTGGAGTGGCAGAGGGGTTCAAACAATTCTATCACTCTCTTTATACATCTCAAAACACATATGATGGACGAGAAATTAAGACCTTCCTTGACAGTATACCTATACCGCACCTCAGTAGGGCACACGTGACACTACTTGAGGCGCCCATCACCCAAGAAGATATTGCGAATGCCGTGTCCAATTTAGCTAAATCCAAAGCCCCTGGACCTGACGGACTCCCACTAGAATTCTATGACACATATTCGGATCTCCTAGTTTCAAAACTACAGCATCTGTATCAATATGCTTTTGATACTGGTACACTCCCACCCTCTATGACTGAGGCCAGGATAGTGGTCATCCCGAAACCTGGGAAGGATCCCCATTATCCTGAATCCTACCGCCCTATTTCACTACTATCTGTTGATATTAAAATATTGGCTAAAATTCTTGCCACCCGCTTAAATAAAGTTATATTATCCCTAGTCCATCCCGACCAAACGGGCTTCATGCCCGGGAAAAACACAGCCATGAATATCAGACGACTATTTGCAAACCTCCAGGCAACACATGACAATGCTGGGTCTAGAGTGATGGTGACGCTCGATGTGGCAAAGGCGTTTGATTCAGTGGAATGGCCGTATTTAATAGAATGCCTCCGTCAGTTCGGTTTTGGCCCCCACTTTATCAAATGGGTGCAAATACTATACCACCTCCCCACTGCACGCGTACTGGTTAACGGACATCTTTCCGAGAAATTCAATTTAGAAAGGGGGACCAGACAAGGATGTCCCCTCTCCCCCTTGCTATACGCTTTGGCAGCTGAGCCGTTGGCTATAGCACTACGAACCCATCCCGGGGTGTCAGGTCTCCAAATTGGAGGTAGGGAGGAAAAAATCGGGATGTATGCTGATGATACCATACTATATCTTGCAGATGCAGGCCAATCATTGCAAACGGCCCTTCAGATAATAGAAGATGTAGGACGCTTCTCGGGCCTGCGTATAAATTGGTCCAAATCTCAAATTCTTCCTATAGACCACTCCCCCACTCCACCGCAAGGCCTGTCCCTCTCGCTGTTAACTGTGTCCAGGATTAAATATCTTGGAGTGACGATTACTAGATGCCTCTCAGACTACTATACCCTCAACCTAGAACCTCTAATCGCCTTAACTAAGCACAAAACCCAAATTTGGTCCAAGCTACCCTTAGGGGTCATGGGCCATATAAATATAATAAAAATGATCCTCCTTCCTAAAATTTTGTACATGTTATGGCACTCCCCTCTATATGTCCCCCTTAAATTCTTTAAAATACTAGAATCCATACTGAACTCATTTGTATGGGGGCACTCTAAACATAAACTATCCTGGCTGTCTCTTAAAAGCTCTACCTCCTCAGGAGGGGCAGCTGTCCCAGACTTTCAGGACTATTATATAGCTTCCCAACTGTCTCATCTTTATCACATTGTGAAAAGCGAAGAATCTCGATACCATTCCTTGGTGTACCACCCTCCTATGCATCCGGCCCACACTCCATTGCAGGCGATCCTTAGGAATCACACCAGGGACTCCCCCCCCAAATTTAACGATGGATTCTTGGCACACCACCGTAGAATATGCTCTGTGGCCCTTAGAAAAACAGACACCCCAGGGGTCCATCCATATACACCACTATGGTATAATAACTCCCTACCGAAACTCATGACAATTTCAGACCCCATTCTGTGGATAAACCGGGGTATTCTCTATATACACCATGTGATGACTGAGACTGGACCTAAGTCATTCCAATCCCTTAAGGAGGAGTTCTCTCTCCCCAACCGATACCTGTTTAGATACTTACAACTTCGACACGCCTTGCGAACTCAATTTTTGAATGTTCTCCCACCCCTTGACATCCCTCCTATTCTGCATACTATACTGGGATCTGAACCTACCAAACTAATATCGATGTTCTATAATACCCTGCGTTCCCCACAAGACAAGAAAATTGTTTCCAGTACACAATCTAGATGGGTGGATGTGTTGGGGGACATAAATGATGAGGACTGGGAGGAGATTCTTGGCGGTGTTAAAGTGGTGTCGCCCAAGTTATCTGACAGACTCACCCAACTGTATATAATCCACCAGGCATATGTCACCCCGGTGAAGCTCGCTAAATTTCAGCCCGACCGCAGTCCACTTTGCCCCATGTGCAATACAGTGGCTGGCTCTTTCTTCCACATGATCTGGCAATGCCCGAATATCCAACAATACTGGCTCCAGATTGTTCGCTTTCTACATGATATTATGGGATCTCCAGTTTCACTGGACCCCAAATTATGTATTTTAGGGCTGCATCCAGACGCAGAGATGGATACATTTCTGATGACTTTCCTGAATGAAACGCTATACATAGCAAGAAAAGCGATAGCTCGCTGCTGGATGAGAGCCCAACCCCCCACTATTCAGGAATGGAAACTAGATGTTAATAACACCCTCCCATATAAAAAGATTATATATCAAAATAGAGGCTGCCCTACCAAATTCTCCAAAATATGGGATAGATGGCTATCAGACGGGGAGACATGTGACCTGGAAAATTCATAAGAAACACACATATGGCTGAATTTGTAACTAGTGTTGAGCGAACCCGGACTGTAACGTTCGGGTTTGTACCGAACTTTCGGGTGTCCCTGGCACGGACCCGGACATTTCAAAAATCGTTCGGGTTCGGTCCGGGGTTCTGCTATTTTACTCCACGTGTTGAGAAGCTGCAGGGCAGCCAATCAACAAGCGTTTCACTGGTTTGCCCTTAGAAGCCATCACAGCCATGCCTACTAATGGCATGGCTGTGATTGGCCAGTGCATCATGTGACCCAGCCTCTTTATAAGCTGGAGTCACAGTTCTGCAGTCACATGCTCCTTGGGTTAGTGTAGGGAAAGGAAGCTGAAAGCTTGAGGGACAGATTTGAGACATTTTAAGACCTGATCCTGCATCCTGAGATAGATTACTTTACTACTGCTGTCTGTGCTGTTGCTCTGAGGACAGATAGCAGAAATTAGAGATTTTACATACCGCTGCTTTGAGTTGCAGATCAAGCTCTGCATAAAACAACGATCGCTACGATCGCGCTCAACGATCAGATT
>BLSH010044233.1:115722-132352 GCA_018402905.1 Glandirana rugosa
GACATATGCGATATAATGGTTTTCATAACCCTGCGGACGGAAATGTACGTGTACTTGAAATTACCGTAGGGTCAGAATCAGGTATCCCAAGCTATAAATCAACCGGGTGGGAAACGTCGATATTGTCGAAGTTGAGAAGACCCTTCCGACAGGTGTTCCAAATCCACACAGATACCCTAACCAACTGGAAAGAAGGTCTTCATTCCACTGGTCTAAAAATTTTAATTTTAGCCTCTGTATGAAAAAATAACCGTTTACCATTTGATAAAATATTCGTATAAAAGGAGTTTACTATTTACGTCACATTCACGATACGCAAATACTTTACTAACATACTATATATAAACATATATAATGTTTGGGGGTTCTGAGTATTTTTCTAGCAAAAAAATGATGATTTTTACATGTAGGAGAGGAGTGTCAGAAATGGCCCGGTAAGGAAGGGGTTAATGTGAGAAATAATGTATATATCATACAATCATTTCATAAACGCATAGCACTTACACTGCATTTATCATTTGAGGAAAATATGCTTATAAAATAGTTTACCATTTGCCAATAAAAAAGTATGTCTCCGATTTTAATTTTAAAAATCTGGTCACCTTACTTCTGGAAGAAAGGTCAACCAATCCCATAGACACACCTAAACCTTGTGGACAGCCTTCCCAGAAGAGTTGAAGCTGTTATAGCTGCAAAGGGTGGGCCAACTAAATATCGAACCCTATGGACTAAGACTGGGATGCCATTAAAGTTCATGTGCATGTAAAGGCAGGCGTCCCAATACTTTTGGTAATATAGCGTATACAGTTAGACGTATGAAACACCATTCTGCAATGTCTCCAGTAGATGGAGCCATATAAGCACAAACACATATTCCTTGCTCATTCACCTATTTCACCATTTAAGGCATGTTCACAGAAGTTGGTTGACTTGATTTAGCTACATTCAAAGAAGTATTAGACTGTGGACACATTTAGGTAGATGCTCATGAACATTTTAAGGGAAAGCTGAAGACTGGGTATTATCTTTATTGAAGTAAAACAAACAGCGGCAATCCACGACCAATGCTGGTTGCTGTATTTATTATAGAAAAATAGCCATACAGGGTACAGGACAAAATGGTAACCATTTTGTCCTGTACCCTGTATGGCTATTTTTCTATAATAAATACAGCAACCAGCATTGGTCGTGGTGTGCCGCCGTTTGTTTTACTTCCTTGATGTTGCGGTGGCGAGCCTAGGCAGGCACCCACAGCTGTTTGGACTTCCAGGGAGCTATCTGAGCGGTGAGGCACACCTGTTACTATTATCTTTATTGCATAGCATAGTGTAGCCCTCTATTTTTGGAGGGGTTATGAGAAATGGAGCAATCCAAAAAGGATATTGCACTAAACCTGTAGGTATATAGGAGATGTAGAACCTTCACTAAGTGGATGAGTGGGTTTGATAATAAAGCTGGCAGTGCCTCCACCCAGGACAGGGCTTCTGTGAACAGAGGGGATCCCCTTCCTGGGAAATTTATCAGTAATCGAAACAAAGTAATCAGGAGCAGAAGAACTACTGCAACCAACATATAACATTAACCATAAGTATATAGATGCACACCAGTATGGAAATAATACAAGCTTTATATAATAAGAGATTAGTAATAGTACATACAGTACATCCAATGTGCAAGCAGGTAATATCAGTAAAGGACCCAGCATGAGTTCTGGTGGAATTATGCACATACAGTATACCCGGTATGTATAGTTATTAATAAAGATACCAAATGAATATTGCAGCAAAGTACAGTTACAGGAGCTACTGAGCATGATCATGATGTGGTGCCTGTTTTGGTGTCAAAGACCTGAAGACAAAATCAGGAACGCAGTATATTTCAACTATATGCTTTTAGATGAAAGCGGTATTAAACCCAAAACTAAAAATGCATTATATTACGGCTTATCAATTATTACATGTGGTGGCTGCATTCATTTTCTTTTTTAGGTTTTTTTCACCTCTGTTTTCACCTGGTGATCTGGCCTACTGGCACACCTCCTGTATTAGAGCGCCCCCACTCTGGATGAAGGAGCACAGGAGGCACCTTTGGACAGTAGCAATAACTTAGGAGAGGGGAGTGGTAATTATAGTAACAGATTTGGATACACTGACAAACTGATAGTAAATGTTTGCTTTTGTGTTTAACCACTTCAATACCAGGCACTTCTGCCCTCTTCCTGCCCAGGCCAATTTTCAGCTTTCAGTGCTGTCACACTTTGAATGAAAATTGCACAGTCATGTAACGCTGTACCCATAAAAAAAAAGTATATTTTTTTTCACACAACTAGAGCTTTCTTTTGGTGGTATTTGATCACCGCTGGGTTTTTTATTTTTTTGCTGAATAAACAAAAAAAAGACTGAAAATTTTGAAAAAGAAACTCATTTTTCTTTGTTTCTGTTATAAAATGTTGCAAATAAATAATTGTTCTTCATAAATTTAGGCCAATGTGTATTCTGCTACATTTCTAGAGGCATGGTGAGTTTTTTGAAGCTGACAGTTTTTTGTTATCATTTTTTTTGGACAATGAAGAAATTAAAAAAAAAATTACAATTTTTTTATTTTTTTTACATAGCATCATATAACTGGTGTGGTGGTGATCAGAGACTCTGGTGACAGTATGAAAAAATGTAATAATGTTTTTATCTTGTATTACTTTTTTTTATGATTTTTTATTTTTTTTTACACAGTGACCACAGCAATATAATGTTAACATTAGCTAGTTAATTTCATTACTAAAAGCAAGCATTTTACAGAATGAAACTGATTCATTCAGTTTATTTAGTTATGATTAGCTGTGATTGACCAGAGCTAATCATATGATACTGATGGGCTGTGATTGGTCCTGTCTGTACCCTGTGATTACATTGACCAATCACAGTTAGAATCACAATTGTACACAATTGATGGCATGAAAGAAAGCCATCCATTGTTTACAACTGTCATGTGACTTGCTGTGATTGGTCACAGCGGTCACATGGTACCGGCAGCGAGCAGGTACTCTGATCAGTCATCGTCTGTGTCTGATAGACACAGTCGGTAACAGAACACGCTACAATGTGGCCCAGCACGAGGTGCAAATCGAGAGCACGTCATATGACATCCACCCGGATCGACGAAAGGTCCGCCTGGCCGTCATTTTGTTATAGGCCAGACGGGAACTGGTTAATACCACTTTAAATCTACTAGTCCGTCTAACACTTCTCTCTCCCCAGATTGACAATGATGCTGTCCAAAGCTGCCCCCTGTGCTCATTCATCCAGAGTGGGGGTGCTCTAATATAGAGGTGTGTTACTGGACAGATCAACAAAACAGAGAAAAAAGCTTAACAAAAAACAAATCCAACCTCCACATTGAATGATTGGTAAGCTGCAAAAGATAACATTTTTGGTTTGGGGTTTAACACCATTTTAAGATATAGATTTTAGACTGCAGTTAGCCCAGATCTCAATCTTTTTTAGCATGTTATTTTATGAGCTTAGACAGTCTGGGCCTCCTAACCTCCCCTTTGTTCCAGTGCTGCAGACTCTTCCAGGGTCTTTAATTTCCAACATTTCTGGACATGTTAGATGGTTGTGTCTTTCGCTGTGTACCGTGGTCAGGGCCAGATTGCTGTACAGGCCACCTAGGCCATGGTCTAGGGTAGCGTGAGATCTTTGTGGAGGGTTCCAGTCATCTCAACACTATCATTTAAGTGTAGCACTCACCCCCACAGGGGCTTCTAATTTTGTCCCTGGTCCTTCTCCAAGATATGTGCAACAGCAACCAGTTTATTGCTGGATGTCTTGTGTAGGGCAGAGGAAGCAGTGGGATACTCCAGAACGCTGAACAACAATATTAGGACATTCTTCTCTTCGCAGCTACTTCTTAGAACAGCCCCTCCAGCAATAGCTCAGGGTATGGACAGCACTGGGACCCTACATGCAATGTTTCAGGCCAGGCAAGCCTTAGTATAAGTGCACTTGTGGTTAACAGCAGCAACAGTCACCCAGATCCTACACTTAGATCTGTACTCACAAGTCCTTGGTTACTTGGATGCCTCCCTCAGAGTCTGGCAGATATTTCCTTCATGGACTCTTCAGACTGAATCCTAAGTGAAATCCCAATTTCCTTAGCTTCAGCTGTAGTATAGTTGGGACCTCAATAAGCTCCTGGTAAATGTCAGCTGGGCTACCTGAGAGGTCCTCATGGACAAGAAGAGGGCTGCTTCTATTTGTGTACACCACAGCCCTCTACTGGGCAGGAATTGGCTGGAACCACAAAAATATTTAGACTGCTTGTTTGACTACCTTCCAGAACTCTCCAGAAAACAGGGTGAAGCAGTCAAACCTGCAGCCTGAAGAGCCATAACAGCCCAAATCAATCACAAGCTGCTCTACTGATTACAGGAGAGCTACACAACCTAATTTTATCTAGCAACCTGTGCCAGACCCAACCAGGACAGGGGCTTTTGGAGAGGACTGCAGGGTGGCCTCTTGCCTACTGACTATAGGCCCTGGCTTTTAAGGGAACACTACTTTTTGGGAGGTGTGTGCCTGGGGGACCCTTGGAGTTGTCTTGCTTCACATTCAGGTTGTCTCAACAAAACACACAGACTCTGGGAATCTAGACCTGGGATACATATTTAGGCCCTCTAGACCCAAGCCAGAAATGACTGCTTTAGACTGTGAGACTCAGAGCAGATGTTAATATACTATAATCAGCTCAAAGCAACCTGATACTGGGGTCCCCTGTTATAGTCTGTTTATTAAGGTGTTAAGTGTTTTTTGTGTTAAGTATGTCTCTCCCATTGTGTGCCTCCTTGGTGTGCATTCCTATTGTTAATTTAGTCACCTATTGTTTCTGTCTGTCTGATCATCTCTTGGAGATGTGATTAGTATTGTGATCATTTTACCCTGTTATGGGATCATTGGGATGTTGTGTTTATGCTTATAATAATGTGTAATGTACTTTGTATTCAGGGTTGTAGTTGTCAGACTGTCTGGGTGGCCAATTGTTAATTTGTTTATGTTAATGCGGTAGTAAACCCTTACAGCACATTTTAAATCTTCTGATCAGACCATTTATGAATATAATATTCCCCCTTTTTGCGTTCTCCTTACCTCCTTCCTTTCTGTAAGAAATCATATATTCTTCTGTGTGACGTAGCAAGCGCATGTGCCGTTATAGTCTATTTTCCGGCAATCCTCCGGCTGCTGGAAATATTCAGCATATATGCGGGGGCTGCGTCATCTCGTGTCAGCCCCGACCTCCCGCGATAGTAACAAGAAGACTTCTAGATTACACATCATTTCTGCGAGATTCTGTGCCTCTACGTACGAGGGCGGAAATATAGGAAGGGATAAACGCGGAAGAGAATAGTCAAAATGGCGCAGCCTTACACCGCTCGGGACCGCTGGAAAAATGATTGCTTTTATACAGTAAGACATGTATTTCATATGAAATGTCTCCTTAGTTGTTATCTATATGTAAAGTGGACTCCATATATATGTGTCATTATAATTGTTCGGCAGGGTTTACTACCGTTTTAATTAGACCATTGTCAGCTGTTAGTTGCTAGATGTGGATTACATACCTCCCAACTTTCTAGGATGGGAATGAGGGACACCTATTAAAAAAATTAAGTAGGCATAAGACACACCCCCTACCATGCCCCCTTAAAAGAGAATTGTACCAAAAAAATATGATTGTTTAAACTCACAAGTGTTTTTTTATCATTACTATTCCTTTATATTTGCTTTTGGAATTTGCAAATGCAGCAGTTTAGAAATTGGATAAGAGGTTTAGCATTGTAAAACATTTTTTTGAAAGATAAAAAGTGCATTTTATATACAACTATATAGATCAGACCAAAATGAACGACAAATGAGAAGGAAAGAGGGACATTGGTCTGAATGAGGGACAGTCCCTCGAAATCAGGGACAGTTGGGAGCTATGGGATTAGCATTATGTGTATGTTGGTTGTTCCTCAGCTATGTTAATTGTATTCCTGTTTGCATAACAAGATCAAGCTTTTCTTCTGTGGTATATAAATTCCGTGTGAGTTTTCAATAAAGTGAGTTCTAGTTTGCATCTAAGTTAGTGTAGTCTAGTCTTGGGTGTACTATTCAGCAATAATACCTGGTTCCTGGGTCCAGACTGGAGGAAGCTATATCTTGATGGAAGCACCCAACCTATCTAGGAAGGTGCTACATAAGGTTAAAAATCAATCATTTCCTAAATCATAATTGTGGCAGAGCAGGTACATTGTGTGTCTCAACAAATGTCACACTGTCATGTGCACATAACAAACAGTTTTCTGATTGTAAAGGTTTTTTTTTTTAAATAACAAACATGTCTATACTTACCTCCCGCAAACCTCCTCTTTTCAGGTCCCCCGTGGGCGCTCCTGGACCCTCCCCTCTGTCCAGTGCACTGGTGATACAGCCCCCATTGACATAGACAGCCGGACTTGGCCCCACCATCCAGTCCCTCGTCACTGGCTTTGATTGACAGCACTGGGAGCCAATGGCTTCCGGTGCTCCAGCTAAGCCAGGGAGACCTGGAAGTGAGGGGAGAGAAGAGCTGCAGACGTGCACAACGCTGGATCAAATGAGGGCTCAGGTAAGTAGTAAAAGGGGCGGGGAGTGACACCTAAACATTTTTTTACCTTAATACAAGGAATGCATTAAGGTCAAGAATGTTCAGGCTTTACAACCACTTTAAAGTATGAATCACTTCTGTTACTATAAAGCAGTCTATCAGCAAATAGGTTCCTCCAAAGTATCCTGGAGGGAAGAGTCTGATGTATGAATCATAGCTTATTGCTGTATTTGCTTAATACGGCTTAATTAACTTAAGGTGTGTTTGTCTGAGATCAAATCAGCTTTTATTAAAAACTAAACTATGCTGCGCTTTCACTCTGTATACACGTTGGGATGTTATTATATAAGCTCACCTGAAAGTAAAGTTTGTTGTGACTGTCACCTTTTTCACAATCACTGTAGCTCATTCTCATGTATTTCATAAGCAGATTTCAGAATTCACTCTTTAGTGGTTATCTGTATAAAGAACAAATAACTTAGCTGACCTCTAAAAACTACTAAAACACCCGCCCTCTGTTAATACCTGAGAGAATAAAATGTGTCCAGCGGCTGCTTAAAAAATGTACCCCCTGTACATTATATACTGAAAAGAAAAAGAATATAGAGCAGTGCTACCCTATGAAGTGTTAAACAATGTGATTGTGCCAAATAAACATACAATAAATCCCTATACTTGTAGGGTAAACAATATACAATCGTACAATGCTAACAAAAAAAAAAAGAAATAAAGAGCATCAAAATACAATCTGACACAACACTCAACAAAATGTGCAACCAATAAAATCTGTGTGCGTTCAATGATTGTTAAAGGATACTTTCACCCTTCTAAAAAAATAAATGCACATCTTTTTGCAGATAAAAAAAGTGAATTTATTATTTTTTGTATTAGGAGCCTGTAAAGCATTGCACCAGCAATTAGGAGATCACTGATGCCAAGCAGGTCTCCGTACATCCCATACGAGTGAGCCAATACTCCCTGACAGGAAGACTCAATGAACTACCACAGCACTCCACAGCATCATCTTTGTATGAATGACGTGACCATGTGGGCAGAGCCAGTCTGTGCTAGAACCAAAAAACTCAAGAATATTTCCAAACGTGTGCAAAAAAGTCCTCAAAAGAATTGTCCATATATATTCTGTGCCAAAACTTCACCAGCTCTCAATTGTACCACCCGAGCTCCAGAGTGCCCCTTTAAAGTGCTCCCTTACCAGACTGTATTAATCTATTATCTAAATAGGAACAGCCTTTCTCAACCTTTTCAACACTGAGGAACCCTTAAAATAATTCTCCGGTCCCGGGGAACCCCTGCTAAAAATTCAAAATCTACAACTCATGATACATTAGTGTGATGGTCAATGGGAAGAATGCTCCTTACATTTGTAGTCATTGGGAAGAATTACCCCCTCACAGATAGCTAAAAAGATTAATGATGTCATTGGGAATTTATCTGAGAGATAGAAATTGGCCATTGCTCAAGGAACCCCTAGCAACCTCTGGAGGAACCCTGGTTGAGAAACCCTGGTCTAGAAGCACTTGTTTTTGATACGCGCTTCTTCTCTTGTATGGGTACTGCGGTTCCTGAAGGTGTCCCGATGTGACGAAATGCGTAGGGAGGATTAAACATCATTTATGCTGCTCGAATGCATGCTGGCTGCAGGGATTAGCGGAGCAGCAGTGCTTTCTGTCAAATTGAGCAGGCTGGTCATTCCGGGTTCCTGGAGAGGCACCATAATATGCGAGTGCATTTTTACTTTGTATTTCAACAATTTTAAATAAAATGGTGTAGCCAACAGCAGACTACAGTTATCTGGCACTGCAGACTTACCCCATCCTTTCTTGGACTGTCTCTGTGTTCCTCTAGTACAGGGCTCGGATTACATGCATCATCTTACTGAGCCAAGCAGAGAGCTTTGTGGGAACTGTAGTCACCTGAACAGACATCCTTGATCAGCAGAACTATCCCTGGACAGCATATCCCAGTATGCCATCTGCTCCGGGGAAAGAACTCTGGGAAAGGTTATAAAAGGGTCAGCAGACCAGGCCCAAGCACTCTTGCTTCCTGAATCTCATCAAGTGAACATCCCCTGCACTGCTGTGCGAGAGGACTGCGGCCTACCACGCAGCAACGAGGCACTCCCAGCTCTGACCCAGGTGGGTCCGACGCTGCAAGCTATATGAGGGGCACCACCGCTGCATTGCTGAAACCAGCAGGACCAGACGATTCACTGTTCCAGCAGGCAGTCTGGCATCTCCGCCCATTCTGCAGTATGAAGAATTGTCTTGGATCGCTCTTCAGGAAGTTCTTACACTGTATCCAGTTTGGTGAGCAGGCACCTGCCCACAAATCCAGTACCAGTCACTATCACAATCCACAGGACACTGTATACAGACATCTTATCTCTGAATTACCTTAAGGATTGCCACTGGTCAGTTTTAGCTGCTTTGTCTTGACTGCATATCACTGTGCTACACTTACAAGTTTTGTGTCTTTGAGCTCCAACTTGCCGGTGAAGATAACTGCAAGGCCTTGGTTGCTGGAACTCTGCTAATTCCATTTCTATTTAAAGAGACACACCATTAGCCACTGTACTACTTCATCTCTCATTAGGATTAAAGGTACATTATGCCAGCCTGGGGCTCTCCTTTAGCAATGGTATTACATCCATCAATCAGCAACCCTTTTGAAAACCATTCATTTACTCTGTGTTCTCTGTATGCCTTAATGTTGTATTTCTGTCATTGCCAATTGTCATTTAATTGCTTTTGGGACTTTTTCAACTGAGTCTTGGCCGTTTATCCAGGACTTGGCTGACTTATACCCTTTTACAAGACTCTCCTCTTGAGTAAGTAAAACCAAAGCGAGCTAATCTATATACCTGGTGTCAGCGTGTTATGTAAAGGTATACACAACATGTCTGAACCTAGAGAGTCAGGAGGGCTGAAAAGTTCACAGAGTCAAGGTGGCGCAGAGGAACATGCAATTCTGAGCAACCTCCAAGTGGACAGCGCTACAGTGGTAAAGGATGAGGCATCCTCTAGTCTGTGCCTCCCAATCTGAGCATAATTGAGGATGGTCAATGGCTGGTGATGGTCACACCCGAGAGGCTGTGGTAACTAAATGGTGGAGAAGGAGTGTTAGGAGGATTTGAGGAGCTGGCTTTACAGTACCCATAGAAGAGGAGGAGAGTGTATTATTAACAAGAACTTCTAGACCGTCTATTTTGGATAAGCGGTCAATATGGTCTGGTGCGTGAGCACTTTAAAGGGGCACCATAGCGGGTGAAGATTTGGCACTAAATATACTGTATATGGACACTTCTTTGGAGGATTTTATTGCACACATTTGGAAATATTTTTGAGTGGCACTTTATCACTTTAATAATATTTTGCCGCACACAGATTTTATAGGTTGCACTTTTTGTTGAGTGTTGTATCATATTTTTTATAGTGCACTTTGTATTTTTTGCCTTAGCATTATACCTCCCAACTTAGGAATATGGGAAACCTGCATGGAGATGATATGTGGCACATACAGCATGCCGCAGTGAAAACTGGCCATGGTTATAGGGAGTATAAGCCTACCTGCAGTATACACTGCATACATAGGCTATATTCGTTATACCCAGAATATATGCCATTATTATACATACTGCTCAAGACAAAGGATTTTGTTAACACTTCGTCTGAGACTACCTTAAAGGAAAGCTTAACTGATACATTTGGGGAATAAGATCTTTGGTCAGGAGTATGCAATATACAGCATAGCATCATTTAACACAGTACAGTGGTCATTTAACATGTAGCGCCCCCTTGTGTCAGGTTGTTAAACAAGTTCCCAAACCAGGGCCTACTGGTTCCATCACTCCAGTTCTACATTCCGAGGCCTATGCACCCATCTTCCCTCAGGTTACAGTGGTTACAGGCCCAGTCTGCTGGCTGGTCTCGCCAAAGATTCAGACTCATTAAGATCATGGGTTGCAAGGAGCATGGTCACACAGGGGAACCCATCTCCGGACTGCCAAGTGAGACAACACATCTTCACCAGACCCCCACCCATTTCGTGACTGAGTCAGACTTATAATCTCATGCCCCAGGTATAGGCTCCTGTGAGCTCATGCTCATTCTCGTCAGCAAGTGCTCATTCCCATTCTCATGCAGCAAGTACTAGTTCCCATTATCATGCAGCAAGTGCTCATTCCCATTTCTGTGCAGAAAGTGCTCATTCCTATTATTGTGCAGCAAGTGTTCATTCCCATTTTCGTGCAGCAACTGCTCATTCCGATTCTCGTGCAGAAAGTGCTTATTCCCATTTCTGTGCAGTTAGTGCACATTCCCATTATTGTGCAGCAAGTGTTAATTCCCATTATTGTGCAGCAAGTGTTAATTCCCATTCTTGTGCAGCAAGTGTTCATTCCCATTCTCATGCAGCAAGTGCTCATTCCCATTCTCGTGCAGCAAGTACTCATTCCCATTATCATGTAGTAAGTGCTCATTCCCTTTTCTGTGCATAAAGTGCTCATTCCCATTACTGTGCAGCGAGTGTTCATTCCCATTCTCCTGCAGCAACTGCTCATTCCCATTCTCGTGCAGCAAGTACTCACTCCCATTCTCGTGCAGCAAGTGCTCATTCCCATTTCTCTACAGAAAGTGCTTATTCCCATTCCCGTGCAGCAAGCCTAACTAGACATGCTAGGACAAGAATGCAATCACACATACATGTGCATGCGTGTATGCCCACAGGCCTTTGCGCCCGGCAGGCTATTTAAAACCAGGGTCCTCCTGGCCTCATTGCTGGATTGTCTTCAGCTCTGGTTCCTGCATTCCTAGTTCCTGAAAGTCTGGTTACCTTGTTCCTGACCCATGTACACCTGACATCTCTCTCAGATCGCCCATACCTGTTATGTCTGCTGCTTGCTTTTGCTACCAAGCTCAGCTTGTACTTCAGACCACGATTCCATCTCCTTACTTGGCACCTCACTGCCAACACATTACCGTCTCCTGCCTGTTCCTGACCTTGAACTTGATCCTGACCCTGCACCTGTTTTCCTGGCTGCTGCTGAACATAGCTTATGACCAGACCCCATGCTACCACTGAAAGGACTCCTGTGTCTCCAAGCTCCAGTTCACTAACTACTCCAGCTTCCTGGTACCTGCAACCTTCCACTGCCCTAGCAGTCCTTGTCTCCACTACCAGGAGTGCTTGGACAGATTTGAGCAAGAGCACTAGCCTTACAACAATACGCAGCAGCACAGCATATGGTCATACGTATGTAATGTACAACACAGCGTATAGAGTGCAGGGGTCAGGAGTATGTAAGGCACAGCACAGTGTACAGAGCGGTCAGGAGTATGTTACACATTGCCCCAGGCCAGTGGTCAAACAGAGAAAAATACCCAAGGGTCAGTGATAAGTTTAAGGCAATATCAATATAGTGTTAGG
The DNA here is from genome assembly GCA_018402905.1 of Glandirana rugosa. Taxonomy (NCBI): domain Eukaryota; kingdom Metazoa; phylum Chordata; class Amphibia; order Anura; family Ranidae; genus Glandirana; species Glandirana rugosa. The sequence goes on from BLSH010044233.1 coordinate 127,789, forward strand.
TCAGTAGCTAAGTCCTCAACTCCCTCTCTATTACTCCTGGCCACTATGGAGAGCAGTAACACATGACCAATACTGGAAGGGTCTTTGATATATGCAGGATGTGATTGACAACCTGGCTTTGCTTTCTCTGTGCTGTGCTAGAGATAAGATGACAACACCCATTAGAGAAATAAGACAGACTGGAGCAAATTTTTTTGTTCATTATGCACCACTAGGTTGCTTATAATCTGAATAGTTCACATTTGGCAGTGGTTTCTGTAAACATTGGCAGATCAAAAAATGTTTCTTTAATGAATCAATGAGAAATGGGAAAGGACGGCTTCATTGCTGAATGCAAAAAAAAACAATAGCATTATATATGTGAACATTTTTGTACACTTAGTGGATCCACATTAAAAGAGATGTATGGGTTTTTTGATTTTCTTTAGTATCATACTTACCTAGGTGGATGCAGCATGGGGCCATCTGTCCCCCGGCGCCTCTAACACTGAGAATCGAGCGATCAAACACCGCCGATTGCTCAGTTCTCACAGCTCAGTGAGCAGAGAGCTGCTGACTGTCAGGCAGCTGCTCTCTGCTCTGCTCCCTCCTCACTCAATGGAGTGCTGGGCTGTGGAGGGAGCGGCCAGCTCAGGCTCTCATTTTTGCTGTGTGCTTTGGGTCATTGTCATGTTGGGAGGTAAACCTTCTTCCCACTCACAACTTCCTAGCAGAGGGCAGCAGAGTTTCCTCAAGAATTGGACAGTGTTTTGCCCCATGCATTTTCATTCTATCCTGACAATTGCTCCAGTCCCTGCTGCAGAGAAACACCCCCATACCAGGATATTACCACCTCCATGCTTTACTGTAGGAATGGTGTTATTTGGATGGTGACCTGTATTGGATTTCCGCCAGACATATCGTTCGGTGTTGAGGCCAAATAATTAAATTTTAGTCTCATCTGACCACCTTAAACACACCTTAAAGATTTAGAGGCCACATGGAAAAAGGTGTTATGGTCAGATGAGACTAAAATTCAGAAATTATTGAATTATGATTGAAGGGTTTGAGTCTACAACAGCACACTAGAGGTCTTGGAACATGGGCAGAACTGTGGCTAAGGGGTTAGCACTTCTGCCTAGCAGCACTAGGGTTGTCGGTTTGATTCCCAACCACGGCACTACCTGCATGTTCTCCCTGTGTCTGCATGGGTTTCCTACAGGTACTCTGGTTTCCTTTCACACACCAAAGGGATGCTGGTAGGTTAATTGGCTCCTGTCTAAATTGACCCTAGTATGTGTATGTATGAATGTGAGTTAGGGACCTTAGATTGTAAGCTCCTTGAGGACAGGGACTGATGTGAATGTACAATATATACAGTATGTAAAGCGCTGCATAAATTGACAGTGCAAAATAAGTACCTGCAATAAAATTAACATTACAGCAACAAAAGTTAAGCTGCAACACTAAGGAGAGAAGGGAGTTATCATAAATAAACAGCAAGAAGAACTGCAACCAGTTATTAGTGTGGTACCTGGTTAGGTGACAGGTCATCCAGTAGCAAGGGGATCAGGTGTTAGGGCTCCCTCTCTAGCACTCCATCTCCATTGGACACAGATTGGCATTACGGAGATCTATGGCCTGATCACTAGGTACAGGGAAGCAAGAGTTAAGTAGAGCACACATTAGATCCATGCTATGTACTCGGTGGGACCCTAATCTGAAACTGGGAGTGAGGTAACAGAGGTACTCTGACTGGTGGAGTGGACATAGGCCCTGCCCATCCCTCCTAATGCAACACATACACCTGTTCAAGTATGTAGGACAAGGGACAGCATCTTCTGGAGGAACTCTGCACATTACACTAAACACAAGTGGCTCATCTCTGAGTTGTGGGACAGCCCTAATGTCTGACTTTCACATGACCGTGGCCATCGGCTGGTCCCAGGAATTGGTGAGCACGCCTTCAGGCAAGGTGCAACCCCTATGTTAGAAGAATGAGTGACCCTGGCATAGCCCAGAAGAACCCACCCCAGGGTAGGCCTCCTATGTGACTCACGCTTGGTACTCAATGAGTTAAAGGGAAGCATGGAGGAAGCGTCACATGTCTGCTCCTTACAATTTAGTGCCCAAGGTGGGGCTACGTCTATCACATGCACCTGAAGATCACCCCCAAAGAGACCATGGCTGTATTTAGTTTCTAGAATTTGCACAGGCTTGCCCAGTGATATGGCCCTTGAACAGCACATGTCTACTTCCTAAATGGCTCCTACACAAGGCACTCTCACTGGCTTGGCGAAAAAGTTGATAAGGGGTGCAGATAGCAATGGAACTATGCTAAGGTCCTCCATGGGCTTGATACGAGACATTTTACTTAAACACAGCTGCCATGGAAGAGTGTGACCAGCTGCTGCATGACATCGGGGTTTGGTGCATGCCAACAGTCAGTTTCGCCCAATGTCGTACAGGCACGCTTGTTGAGTTCCTGTTTCCAGAGACGTCTGTCCCTCATCCATCCACAGGATTGCTGTCCTCATTGTGAGGTGCTCCTCTTACAGCCATGTGAGGTCAAGTCCCCAGTAGACCTTGATGCAGACAGATTGACTGTGATTTCCATGGACAGCGGAGCCACCAGCTCTGTGGAACCTCCAGCCAAGATCCTTCTTCCAACTAAGAAGGGCTGTCCAGGGATGGCCTCCCTTGCTGGAACCGGTAGTCAAGCTGCTGCCCTCCACACCCAAGAAAACCCTGACCAGACCAAAGGAACAGATGCTTACTCAACTGACTACAGTTAAGCTAACAGCAAAAAAAAGCCTAACCGAGGTAAGGAGCTACAGAAGTGTTATTTTTACAGTAAGGGGGCCTACATTGGAGATGAATTAGCGATGTGAAAGAGGGCCAAAAAAGTACAGGGTGTCGGAAGTTGGAGAATCAAATCGAAACATTTCTGAAAACAAAAAACTTCAAGCAAAATCAACACCTCTGGGCTGAGTCTTGTAGAAGGCCACTCTCCATTCTCTTCTGAGCTGATCTGTCATAGGTATTATGTATGAGGGAAAGGTCAAGTATTCCGCAAGAGTTAGGAACGTAGAGGTGAGGGGTCATCTAACAGCAACTCAGAGATTTTGGGTGAGAGGGAGCATAATTCCACAGAGAATGGCCTGGAGGAGAATGGTAGAAAAATGGAGTTTGTGATGGAAAGACTGACTGTCCTGCAGTGGCCAGAGGCAGTATAGTGATTAGGCCAACCTCTCCAGATGAAGACATAATCCTTCCTCTATATTCCAACTTCTTCTGAGCAGAGCCCAAATTTAGCTCTTTTTACTCAAGAATGTGTTTTTTACTTTTTGTTACCCAGTTGTCTTCATCAATCTGTTTTTTTTTTTTTATGTATTAAGTCACTGGCCAGGAACAAGATGCATGTCAGGAATTTTTACTGTACCAGCAGTATGTTCACTCTTATCAGTGACCCACTAAATGGGAGAGCGCAAGAATGGGAATGACAGCTTGGAAACATTAAACTGAACCTTTCAGTAAATTTACAAGTCTGCATGAATACCTGACATATCACAATATACCACAACAGTATCATTTACTCAAAAAAGCTTCAGTCTGCTGCAAGCAGGAGAAAGCATTTCCTCAGTCTCCTTTACCCAAGTGATCGGACTGCAACACTGTAACTTTGATCGTGTCAGACATTTTTGGAAATTGAACACAGCCAAAAAATGCACAGGCACCAGTGTTTACACGATTGCGCCATCTCTGACCCAGAACCTCATTCCAGGAAGTAGATTCTGACTCTGGATGAAGTCTGGATAGTGATGGTGCTGTACTTCTGGAGAGAAAAGCAAATGAAGGCCTTGTTAGGGGGGCTACTATGATCCCTGGGAGAGGTAATACTGTACATACTTGTAAGTGTTGCATTTTGAAAAACTTAGGATGGATTACCCTGACTCCGAGTGATAATAGAATATTAAAGCTGATCTCTAGGCAGATAGAAAATACACAAGTGAATGCAGCCCTGTAATCATTTATACATTTATTTATTTATTTCAGGTACTTATATAGCGCCGTCAATTTATGCAGCTCTTTACATATACATTGTACATTCACATCAGTCCCTACCCTCAAGGAGCTTACAATCTAAGGTCCCTAACTCACATTCATACACATAGTAGGGCCAATTTAGACAGGATCTAATTAACCTACCAGCATGTCTTTGGAGTGTGGAAGGAAACCGGATTACCCGGCGGAAACCCACGCACGCACAGGGAGAACATGCAAATTCCAGGCAGGGGGTGTCGTGGTTGGGATTTGAACCTTTTACTGCTAGACAAAACATCATTAATTGTTTTAAATGTAAGCAGTGTTAGTATCTGAAATTGACCTAATATCATCCTCTTGCAGCGACTGTACAGCAGGGCTGGAGTGTGAGAGGAAGAAGCAGCACAAGAAACCACATAATTCATGTGCTGATAAGAAGCATGCTGACAGGAGGATAGAGCAGAGTGACAGAGGAATGAGCCTATCATTGTGCTGCTTCTGCTTTCACTGTTCAGCCACAGGCTAGGGGCCGGTTCAAGGC
>BLSH010044233.1:160034-176735 GCA_018402905.1 Glandirana rugosa
ATGAGAAAGATAAGTTCGTAACCTCCCAAAAGTAAAAAGAAAACTTACGACCAATAATCCGTCACACGTTTATCGACGTCGAAGACTCGGTTAAGTTACGTTACTGTCCGAAACCGGCGCCGTTGATAAGCACTGACAAGTATTGTAATGGACGCCACTAGCATCTACCTGCGTGTGTTTTACGTTAATAAACATTACACAAGACCACGTTAATAAAACATGTCTGTACTTGTAAAACTTATCGTGGGGTTGTTTGGAACGTTTACGTGGGTTGCGTGCACGTGACGTCGTGTGGTGTTGTGTCTGTCAAGTGTAAACAAGTGTAACTATTTTGTCCGTAAAAGTTAACAAACACACAAGACCACACAATTGTCATCACAACTCGCTTGGGCCTGACATTGCAAGCCCAGGCATGGCTTGAAAGCCCACAGGCACCGTGCCTGGGCCTGGGCCTGTAAAGTTTTTAGCAAGCCCAAGCCAGGCCCCAAGACGATAAAATAAGGTGCACAACTCTTCGACGTCCCGTCGGTTAGTTGTTCGCAAAGTGACAACCCGAACGATTTTTGAAATGTCCGGGTCCGGGTCCGTGCCACGGACACCCGAAAGTTCGGTACGGACCCGAACGTTACAGTCCGGGTTCGCTCAACACTACTGTTAACACACCAGAACACACAAACAATTGAAAATGCCTGTTTTATCAATGTGAACAAATGTGAACTGTCTGTGTTGTGGTGTGCTGCAGTGCACGTGCGTTGGGTGCATTTGCAAGGTTTGTTGGGGTGCTATTCAAAATGTTCATGTCTGTACAAAATAATTGCACCAGAACACATTACAAATAATTGCATTTTGTGTGCGTCCATCTACGATCACCGCAGGTAATGTTATGAACAGTCACGAATAGTTGCCGCGGCCAAAGCCTGTCATTGCATTGAATTGGCTCAGAAGCTGCAGCTATTTGCACACTGCCTAATAACCAGCATTCAAAAGAAAAATGAAAACCCTCCAATGCTTGAATAGAAAGAGTAGGACATCTAGTGCCCTAAATTCATACCATTCTTACACCAAACCTAAACTGCACCATTACCAACTCTGAGACGGGGTTATACTAAAATGTTACCACTACGGCCTGCATCCATGTCACTTTGTGCTAAACCCAAACTGCACCAATCCACATCTCACTGCACGCAGGTTCAAAGGACTATCATTAAGTGCACCAACGCCTGTTAAAGGATCCTAACAATAGTCGGCAGAAGATCACCCTTAACCACTTAAGGACCGGAAGGATTTCCAGCTTTAGGACCGGAGCCCTTTTTGCGATTCGGCGCTGCGTCGCTTTAACTGACAATTGCGCGGTCGTGCGGCGTTGTACCCAAACGAAATTGGCGTCCTTTTTTTCCCACAAATAGAGCTTTCTTTTGGTGGTATTTGATCACCTCTGCGTCATTTCTGATCGCCGCTATAAACAAAAGAAGAGCGACAATTTTGCAAAAAAACCCAAATTTCTTACTTTTTGCTAAAATACAAATCCAAAAAAAAAATATAAAAAAACATTTTTTTTCACCGTTTTTGGCCGATTTATATTCTCCATCATATTTGCGATAAAAAAAATCGTAATCAGCGTTTATTGATTGGTTTGCGCAAAAGTGGTCGCGTTTACGGATCATGAGAATTCATTTTTGGGGTTTTTATTTTTTTTTATTTTTTACTAAAAATGGCGGCGATCTGCGATTTTTTGCGGTACTGCGATATTGCGGCGGACATGTCGGACCATTTTGACACTTTTTTGGGACCATTGGCATTTATACAGCGATCAGTGCTATAAAAATGCACTGATTACTGTGTAAATGCCATTGGCAGTGAAGGGGTTAACCTGCAGGGGGCGCTCTAAGGGTTAACTGTGTTCCCTGGGCGTGTTCTTACTGTAGGGGGGCTTGCCTAGCTGGGGAAGGGAAGTGGTCACAGCCTTCGTGTACAGGAAGGCTGTGATCACTTCCCTTCCCCCTCACACAGAGCGGAGGTCCGTGTTTACTTACACGGACCTCCGTTCTTTCGCTCCGGGGGGGGCATCGCGGGTGGCCGGCGGCAATCGAAGCCGCCGCACCCGCTCCCTGGCCCCCCCGAACACAGTGAGCGCGCGCGCGCTCACAGTATCTCTGTATCGCAGCCGCCGTCGTATGACGGCGTTTTGCGTTACAGAGCCACTTTGCCGCCGTCAATCTCCGATCGGCGGTCGGCAAGTGGTTAAAGGGGTTGTAAACCCTCACGGTTTTTCACCTTAATGCATTAAGGTGAAAAAACTTTTGTTGTGCAGCTGCCCACTAGAGCCCCCCTTTTACTTACCTGAACCCAATCATTCCAGCAACGGGAATGAGCACACCAGCTCCAGCCAGTGTCTTGGATCCTCATTGGATAGATTGATAGCAGCAGGATCCATTGGCTCCCGTTGCTGTCAATCAAATCCAATGACGAGAGAGCCAGGGAGGGGCCAAGTCCTGCTGTCAGGACACAGGAGCGTGGCCCCATGAGTGCCCCTAGGGAAAGCATGGGGGCACTTGATGCGGGGAGGAGCCAGGAACACCGCTGGGGGACCCCAGAAGAAAAGGTTCGGGGCCACTATGTGCAAAACCCACGGACAGAGGAGGTAAGTATGACATGTTTGTTATTAAAAAAAAACAAGCTTTACAACCCCTTTAAGGACTGCCCCTCCCATAACCCATCCTGGAAATCCCCTACGCCCCCTTTACCCTTTTATTGCCATTTAACACTGACAGTGCCTGCCCAGTTGGTTTAGGCGTAGCATAACCACGGCTGGTGCACACTGGCATTATAATTCCTGTGTTTGATTGATCAAGCTTTATTATTGCTCACTGTTGCATCTTGAGTGGCATTGGTACTGTTTATGCTGACCTGGATGCTATTAATTTTTTAGAATTAGCCCTTATTGTTAGCCATTAGAGATGGACCAAACACCCTCCTGTTCGGTTCACATCAGAACTCCTGAACAGGAAAAAAGTTCTGACCCAAACGGCGAGCCCCATTGAAGTCTATGGGAGCCAAACAGAAAAAATCAAAAGTCCCCATTTTGAAGGCTTATATGCAAGTAATTGGCCATAAAAGGGGTATGAGGGTCTGGGAACTGCCTTGGGGGACATGTATCAATGCAAAAAATGTTTTTAAAAACAATTCTTTTTTCAGCAGCAGTGATTTAAATGATGCTTAAGGTGCAACAATAAAAAAAAAAAAATACTTTAAATATAGTGCCTGGGGGGGCTTTGTTTTTCTCTAAAGTGGCACATCTGTAGCATGTATAGAACATGCTGCACCAAAAATTACATTTCTAAAAAAACGAAAAAAAATGAGTCAAATCACATTTAAGACCTCTTTCACACGGAAAGCACCACTGCTAGCGGGTGCTTTTAACCCCAAAAAAGGGGTTAAAAACTCCCGTTTTGCAGCGCCTCTGTGCCAAGTGCACCGCCTATGTGTGAAAAGACACACTGGAATGAATGGGAGGTGGTTTTCAGGGGCTTAGCAGAGGCTATTTCCAGCATTAAAGTGCCTGAAAACCACCCCCCTTGCGACGTCACAGACCGGCTTCCGAGTGTTCTATCAGATTACCGCTACCCATCAGATTGTGTAACGGGTGTGATGTTCCGACCAAAATGTACTAACTGCGCATGTGCTATGCGTTTCAACATGCGTTTCACAGCGCTATGCATTCCAAACACTTCATGATCTCACGGGTAGAGGTAATGTAATGGAACACCCATGCGGACATCTTACTACACCCAGCTACATCTTGAATTTCAGAGTAATTTTAGCAATAAAATGAGCGTATATAAATAAATACAGTATATTGACATCTGTGATGCTGGACGCCAGCAGTAGGAAGGTGATGGAGGCCATGTTGGTACACCCCACACTACTCAGCGCTAAACCTTTAGCCTTTCAAAATTAAACATCCAAACAGCATCACAGAACTTAATATACTATATTTATTTATATATGCTCACTATATTGCTAAAATTACTCTGAAGTTCAAGACGTAGCTGGGTGTAGTAAGATGTCTGCATGGGTGTTCTATCAGATGGGTGTTCTATCTATCAGACCGCCACCCGTGAGATGATGAAGTGTTTGAAAAAAATAGTGCTGTGGAACGCATCAGATCATGAAGTTTTTGGAAAGCATAGCGCATGTTGGAACGCATATCGCATGCACAGTAAGTAATTTTTGGTCAGAATGTCACTTCCTCTACACAATCTGATGGGTAGCAGTAATCTGATAGAACACTGGCCCCGCTCCTTAAAGTGGTTGTCAATCCGTGACAACCACTTTAACCTACAGGTAAGCCTATAATAAGACTTACCTGTAGGTGCCCTGCATATCTCCCAAACCTGCACGGTTTAGGAGATACACAGTGTACTCACATTGCCAACGTCATTTGGCACATGCGCAGTGAAGAAACGGCCTCCGTGCTGTTTCTTCACCGAGATCGTGGCTGCATGCACGGGAGTGACGTCACGCGACTCCGACCAGTCACAGAGGAACTGTGGGGGAAGGGGGGCTGAAGATGGACGCTGCCTGCACAGGGGACATTGCTGAACATTGCAGGCTTTGTTTGCAGGTAAGTGACACATAATGGGCTAGTATGCGATGCATAGTAGCCCTTTATGTGTCTACTATGCAGGGGAATACAGAGGAAGTAAACCCCATCAGGGTTTACTTCCTCTTTAAAACCCCGCTTTTACTGTGCCCTGATTGGGCAAAGCTTTGCCCAATCAGGGTGTAAGAATGCACTGTGCAGCACGCAGTGAATTACAGAGCATTTGGCTGGGCAAACTCATGCTTGGGCCGAACCGATTGCCCAACTTTATTAGCCATCTTATATGCTGAATTGTGTTACCACAATTGCCATTTTATGTGTATTTGCTCGGTTACTAACCATACAATATACTAAGCTTGCCTTTCTTACCTGGTTTGGTGCCTGCCTTCTTTCATGTATAGCGCTACTATGTAGCCATGTACTCCCTCAAGTGTGGCTGATAGTTGTGGTCCACCCGCCCGGTGCCCTCAATCACACAAAGTCACTGAAAAGGCCAGTACTTTGTTTTGTTGTTTTATTTAGGGGTTGAACTTGGATAGGGATAAGGGATGACTGTGGGATGCCCAGTAATTGAACATGGGACCTTCTATATACACCTCCGGTATATACACTTCTTCTCCTCAAGCACACTACTTGCTGACCGTTGCTCTTCTCCTTTCCTCTCTCCAGCACACTGCTTACTGACCATTACTTGTTTCCCTGGTCTGAAAGGAAATTTATCAGACCTCCATGACACCTCCTCTTCACCACAGCTAGCACATGGTGAGGCCTGCTGCAGCCGCGGGCAAGGCCTCAGAACCACCCTTTGTGGTTAAGAATCGCGGGTTTCTTTCCCGAAAACCGTGGACCCTCTGTTGTGTCACTAAGTACGTTGGTGCTAGCTAGGCCTTGGATGAACTACAACTCCCAGTCCATTCATCTTCCAGACCCATCTGGCCTGTCCTGCAGGCCCTCTTTCCCCTAGGTTGGTTCCTCCCGACTTCTACAGACTGCTCTCTCTCCTCTAAGACTGTCTCAGCCTTCTCATGCAACTCCCAGAGTCTCCCTCCATGTAGAATTCAGCTTCTCTTCTGCTTCTCCTGTGCCACTCCAGGAGCCGATTCCAGCTCCTGGCTGCACCCAAGCCCCAGGCGTCAGGTTCACCCCCCCCGAACTGGGGGATCCCCTCCCGGGCTAGGCATGATCCGCAGCTCCAGCTACTTCCTTGTCTCTTCCACCCAAACTCTCCTGACACCTGCAGGCAGATAGCTGTATTTAAGGAGGCCTACCCCCTGACAACCCGGCCTGTGGATTGGTCAGGGCTCCTTGTCATACATCAGGAAGTGACACCTCCTCATCCACCCCCCTTCTAGAGCTTTCCCAGCTCAAGGGGAGGAATCTCCAAGGAGTGTACCTTCCCTCCATCTCCAGCCCCACCCCTGAGCCACTCATAGCCCAGATCAAAACATTCAGGCCTGCACATACAGTCAGGCCTGACTAGATTTTTCCTCTCCTGACAAAAATCTACAAAAGTAAAAGCACCTACACTATGGGGGAGCTACAATTAGATACAGTCAGGTCCATAAATATTGGGACATCAACCCAATTCTAATCTTTTTGGCTCTATACACCACCACAATGGATTTGAAATGAAACGAACAATATGTGCTTTAACTGCAGACTTTCAGCTTTAATTTGAGGGTATTTACATCCAAATCAGGTGAACGGTGTAGGAATTACAACAGTTTGTATTTGTGCCTCACACTTTTTAAGGGACAAAAAGTAATGGGACAATTGGCTGCTCAGCTGTTCCATGGCCAGGTGTGTGTTATTCCCTCATTATCCCATTTGCAAGGAGCAGATAAAAGGTCCAGAGTTAATTTCAAGTGGGCTATTTGCATTTGGAATCTGTTGCTGTCAACTCTCAATATGAGATCCAAAGAGCTGTTACTATCAGTGAAGCAAGCCATCATTAGGCTGAAAAAACAAAACAAACGCATCAAAGAGATAGCAAAAACATTAGGTGTGGCCAAATCAACTGTCTGGAACATCCTTAAAAGGAAAGAACGCACCAGTGAGCTCAGCAACACCAAAAGACCCGGAAGACCACGGAAAACAACTGTGGTGGATGACCGAAGAATTCTTTCCCTGGTGAAGAAAACACCCTTCACAACAGTTGGCCAGATCAAGAACACTCTCCAGGAGGTAGGTGTATGTGTGTCAGAGTAAACAATCAAGATAAGACTTCACCAGTGTGAATACAGAGGGCTCACCACAAGATTTAAACCATTGGTGAGCCTCAAAAACAGGAAGGCCAGATTAGAGTTTGCCAAACAACATCTAAAAAAGCCTTCACAGTTCTGGAACAACATCCTATGGACAGATGAGACCAAGATCAACTTATACCAGAGTGATGGGAAGAGAAGAGTATGGAGAAGGAAAGGAACTGCTCAAGATCCAAAGCATACCACCTCATCAGTGAAGCATGGTGGTGGTAGTGTCATGGCGTGGGCATGTATGGCTGCCAATGGAACTGGTTCTCTTGTATTTATTGATGATGTGACTGCGAACAAAAGCAGCAGGATGAATTCTGAAGTGTTTCAGGGATTATTATCTGCTCATATTCAGCCAAATGCTTCAGAACTCATTGGACGGCACTTCACAGTGCAGATGGACAATGGCCTGAAGCATACCGCAAAAGCAACCAAAGAGTTTTTTAAGGGAAAGAAGTGGAATGTTATGGAATGGCCAAGTCAATCTCCTGACCTGAATCCGCTTGAGCATGCATTTCACTTGCTGAAGACAAAACTGAAGGGAAAATGCCCCAAGAACAAGCAGGAACTGAAGACAGTTGCAGTAGAGGCCTGGCAGAGCATCACCAGGGATGAAACCCAGCGTCTGGTGATGTCTATGCGTTCCAGACTTCAGACTGTAATTGACTGCTAAGGATTTGCAACCAAGTATTAAAAAGTGAAAGTTTGATTTATGATTGTTAATCTGTCCCATTACTTTTGGTCCCTTAAAACAAACTGTTGTAATTCCTACACCGTTCACCTGATTTGGATGTAAATACCCTCAAATTAAAGCTGAAAGTCTGCAGTTAAAGTACATCTTGTTCGTTTCATTTCAAATCCACTGTGGTGTATAGAGGCAAAAAGATTAGAATTGTGTCGATGTCCCAATATTTATGGACCTGACTGTATTACTTTCAGTGAATTCCTCCTTGTACACTCAACCTGGTGTGTCAGGGCGGTTGAGGTTCTTGAAAGGGTTGAGGCAAAGAACTGCACTGCAACTCACCTTAACACAGTGCTGTAGTGTGAACAGGGAGCATAGAAAACAATTGTTTTCTATGTGCCCTTGCATTGATCTATGTAGATTAGCGCAGCTCAATGGAGACACTATGAATAAGCCCTAAATGCAAAATTGTACCTTTAACAGTTGCTCCATTTTTTCTTTTGCGTGCCATGAAAATATTTACTTTTATGTGGACTCTACATTACAAGTTAAGATTGCTTCTTGCATGGAGTAGGCTATATCACTGCCTTGTACATAGACTTTATTTTATAAGATAAGGTACCAGGTCAAGTCCTTGTACACAATCGCACAATGCACACTTGCTGTTTGCAAAAGAGGCGATTTTAGAGTTTGTTGTTAAAAATGTTTTTTTTTTTAAAGTACAGTTTGTGTGAATAATCTCAATAAATCCCAGATAGCAGAGTTTATTCTGCTGATAAAGTAATTTCATGGCACGAGATGTGGATAATGGAAAGTTTAGCTGCTCAACGTGTAAGCACTTTTCAGGTCATAAGTTAGAAAGAAGGGATATAAGAGGACATATATAAGACAAGCCTTTAGCTCACTTAGTTATTTTCTCTAAAGTCATGAAGCCATTTTTCAGCTCAGTTACTGTAATTATTCTTTTTTTTTTCTTAAAGTGTGCAGTAAGATCTGAGAAACCCCCGCTAAATGTTTGTTAAGTGTTCCCGTGAACCCAGCATACCTAAATTACCTAATATATTTTTTAACCACTTGACCTTCGGAAGATTTACCCCCCTTCATGACCAGACCATTTTTTGCGATACGCGATACGCATTACTTTAACTGACAATTGTGCAGCCGTGCAACGCAGTAACCAAATACATTTTTTTGTCATTTTTCCCCACAAATAAAGCTTTCTTTTGGTGGTGTATGATTACCTCTGTGTTCTGTTTTTTTTTTGCGCTATGTACAAAAAATACTGACTAAAAAAAAAAAAAACACAACAATATTTTTTACTTTCTGCCATAAAACGTACCCAATAAAAAAAAAAGTAAAAAATCAAATTTCTTCATCAATTTAGGCCATTATGTATTCTGCTACATATTTTTGGTAAACATTTAAAAAAAAAAACATAAATATTGATTGGTTTGCACAAAAGTTATAGCGTCTACAACTATGGGATATATTTAATATCTTAATTTAATTTTTTTTGCTAGTAATGGCGGCGATCATCGATTTATAGCGGGACTGCGATATTGCAGTGGATAGTCGGGACACTGACACTTTTGACATCTTTTGGGGACCAGTGATATGAATACAGTCATCAGAGCTAAAAAATATGCACTGTCACTGTACTAATGACACTGGCTGGGAAGGGGTTAACATCAGGGATGATCTAAGGGTTAACTGTGTGCCTAGGTTGTGCTTACTTACTGTGGGGGAGATGGCTTAACTAAGGAAAGGCATTGATCCATGTTCCTGCGCGTTTACATAGGCAGATTGTCGTTCTGTCTGTGTCCTGTGTAATTGGCCTTGAGTCCGCGATACCTGCCGCTATGCTTCCTCTGTGTGTGATCACAGTGGGAGAGGGTCATGGTGGCACGTGCCCCAGACTCGGAAGTGTCAGATCACGTACTAGGTGCGTGATCTGGTACAGAGCGGCCGCCCTGCTGCATTATATCTACAGTGGTCGGTCGTGAAACAGTTAATATACAATCTTGAATTCAAGCTTTTAGGTCTATAACCCTTTGTTAAGACAGACAGCGTTCAAATCAAGTGATACAAATGGTAATAACTGTGGGGGATGAGTTGATGAGTACAAAATAAAAGTACAATTGTTAGGTGGAGGCACGATAGGCTTCTTTAACCTCTTGCTTACTGGGCACTTAAACCCCCCTCCTGCCCAGACCAATTTTAGGCTTTCAGCGCTGTCGCATTTTGAATGACAATCGCACGGTCGTGTGACGTTGTACCCAAACAACATTTTTATCATTTTTTTCCCCACAAATAGAGCTTTCTTTTGGTGGTATTTGATCACCTCTGCGGTTTTTATTTTTTGTGCTATAAACAAACAAAGAGCGACAATTTTGAAAAAAAGAACAATATTTTTGTGTGGGGGCGGGGCTGGCAGGGACATAACAGATCTAATTGATCCCAGTGACAGGGATCAGTAGATCTGTCATGTCCCTTTCACAGAACGGAGAACCGCCTTGTTTACATTGGCGGTTCCCCGTTCTGCAGCTCTGACAGGCGATCGCAGGTCATGAGCGGACAACAAGCGCGGGCTGCCGCCTGTGAGTGTGCGCCATGGATCTTAACTGGCTAAAGAGAAGGGTTTTCAGGGATCGCCTAAAAGTGGATAGATTTTCAATATAGTGCCCGGGGGGGGGGTCCCCTTAGTCTACCTGTAAAGTGGCACATCTGTACTATGTAGAGAATCTGCTGCAGCAATAATTGCATTTATAAAGCCAAAAAATGTAATTTTCCCTGCAAGCTTCCTTTATTTTGTAAGCAACGGCTTGGGGAGCTAGTCTGTATGATGAAGCCACAATGAGGTGCACTGGGAACACGATTAGAGATTTTTTTGGATAGATTCTGGTGTCTCTTCCACAGACTTTTGGATAGAATTGCTGTAAAAACACTAAATTTGGTGCACCTGTCAAACAGGTGCTGAAAAATTGTTTTTTGGGTGTCGGTGGCACCTTCACACCGTAACCCTATCTTGATGAAAGCAAGAATTGGCCTTGCTGTCAAAAATTGCACTGATATGCACCTGTCAAACAAGTGAGGGAAAACGGGTCTTTGGGTGTCGGTGGCGCCTTCACAGCATAACCCTCTAGAGGTACTCTTGATAAAAGCAAGATTTGGCCTTGCTGTAAAAAGAATCTATTTGATGCACCTGTCAAACAGGTTCTGAAAAACTGTTTTTTGGGTGTCGGTGGCACCTTCACACCGTAACCCTATACAGGTACTCTTGATTAAAGCAAGAATTGGCTTCGCTGTAAAAAAATTAAATTTGATGCAGCTGTCGAACAGTTGCGGAAAAATTGGTCTTTGGGTGTTAATTGTGCCCATGAAGCCTATATGAAAAACCTTCTTCCACATGAAATCAACACCCACAACACTAGGCAGCCTAGAAGTTCTGCAGAGACTGCACATCTCAAAAACAATTAATTAACAACATCAGCATTAGGGGCTTCATAGCTGCTGGTAATCCAGGACTGATTAATTGTGCTAAAAGTCAGATGGTCCACGGAGTCTGTGGACAGAGGCATTCTATGATCACAAACAAAACCCCCAGCAGCACTGAATGCCCATTCGGAAAGCATGCTGGATGCAGGGTAGCCCAGCAGCTCAATACAATACTGGGCTAGCTCTGGCCTGTGGTCTATTCTCATTACCAAGTAAGCCAGTGGATCGTCGACTGGAAAGCTCTCCATCTCTGTTTTTGCCCCTAGATAATCGTCCACCATGTGATGCAGACGCTGCCGATGGGATGTGGAAGCTGACAGCCCTGGGCAGCGAGGACTAAAAAAATTGTGAAATGCATCACTTAGGCAACCACCTACTCCACCGCTCCTCTCTTGACCAACAGAAGCCTCAAAACTATGTTTTCCACAACACTGTAACCTACCAGAGCCGTGGCAAATGTTAGATAAAGTCATTTTTAAGGTGTCCTCAAGAGATTTCATCTTCTGCACTCTCATTGGGGACAGAATGAGTTCTGAGATTTTACCCTTATAATGGTGATCAAGGAGGGTTGCCAACCAATAGTGATCCTTCTCCTTTATTCACGTATTCTTGGGTCCTTTCGCAGGCTTTGAAGCATGAGGGAGCCCTTGCACCGAAAATTTGCTGAGGCACGAGAAGCAGACTCCTTGCGTCACTCAGGATAACAGTATCCCGAACTGCCTCCTCCCAGCCATGTACTACTCCCAAGGGTTCTGGGGATGGAAAGCCATCGCTTACTGTTTGACATATGTCTTCCTCTGCTTCAATGATTCTGAAACTACCAGAATCCTCCTCCTCCTCCTCTCTCTCCTCTTGTGTGTTCTGTGGCATAGGAACAATGGTGTCTGCATAAAGTGGGCCTTGAGAGGAAAGGAAGTTCTCCACTTCCTCCCGCTGCTCTGCCTCCAGTGCCCTGTCCATATTGTCACGCAGAGTCTGCTCCAGCAGAAACACAACAGGTATTGTGCTACCGATGCATGCATTGTCACGGCTCACCAACCTCGTGGCCTTCTCATATGGTGACAGTACAGTGCATGCATCCTTATGAGCAGCCGTTGTCGTGTGGGAAAAAAAGCAGAGCTGGCCTGAGCCTGTCGTGCCATAGTCCAACAGGTACTTGTTGATAGCCCTCTGTTGCATGTATAGCCGTTGCAGTAGTTCCACCTGGTAGACATGACATAAATCAGGCGGTTTACGGGCAGGTGGAATTCCCGCTGAATTTCAGCCAACCGAGCACTGGCTGTGTATGACCGCCTGAAATAGCTACAGACTCTTCTTGCCTGCTTTAGCAGATCTTCCAACCCTGGGTACCTTTTAAGGAAATGCTGCACCACTAAATTGAGTACATGTGTCAGGCATGGCACATGTGTCAACATTCCCAGTCTAAGGGCGGACAGGAGGTTTGTGCCATTATCACACACCACCAGCTGGCATATCGTGAGCTTCAAGAATCTCTGCTCCGGTGTGCTTCCTGTCCCCTAGACACACCAGCTGAAGCACTGCATGGCACCCTTTAGCCTGACTCACTGAATATCCCTTTGAATGCTTAGGGCAGTGGCGGAACTATCAGGGTCGCACCAGTTGCACTTGGGCCCTGGAGTCACACCACTGTGGGGGGCCCACAAGCCCGGGATGTCACTCTAGGGGTTGCTGGCTGCAGTTATGAGCAGAGAGTCTAATACGCTCTATCTCACACTGCCCAGACCCCGCCCTGGCAGCCCACCCCCCTCCTCCTTGCACGGGGAGGAGATGAAAGATGCAGGGAGAGAGCAGGATCTTCTCCCCCCCCCCCCCCTCCTGTGTGTCAATGCGGCCCCGCCCACATTCCAATCCCAATGCCTCGCAAAAGGAAAGCTAGATATTGGAGGAAAGGCCCGCATGTGCCATGGATGCGGCAACCCTCCACAGGGGATCCACAGCTCTCCAGGACAGCCTTTCTTCTCTCAGTCATTGAAAAGAAAGCATCACACTGGTGGGTCAGTCATTGAGGGGGCTGAAGAGAGAGTGTTGTCACCTCCAGAGCCCCTCTACCAACACAGCAGCCCGCTGGGGTTTTTCTGGTGTGTAGCACTACAAGCCCCAGCATGCTCTGCCAGCCTATGTGTATGTATAGCACAGACTAGCAGGTCTTTCTTGCTGACCACAGTGACAGAACTCCAGGGTCCAAGCCTCCATCTATAATAAGTGAAACACCCCCCCCCCCCCCCCCCCTTCCCTCTCTGATCCGCCAGCCTCTGAGCACACTAAGGTAAGGGAGAGCTCTGTGGACTGTAATGTAAAGGGGGACATTGGTGAGCAGAAACCCACTTACATAAGGATTACGAGAACACCCCTTACATCAGAGTTCCCCTTTACATTACAGTCCACAGAGCTCCCCCTTAGGGCCCTTTCACACGGGGCGTAATCTGCCAAGCAGGTCTGCCTACTCAGCGGGAGATCTCTCTGCTGATACCCGCTGAGCAGGAGGATGGCCGGTCCATGTCTGCTCCACTTGTGCAGAGCAGACATGGACACAGCCTGCTGTTTTATATGGGCCGGTCTGACTGCCATCTGATCCGCCAGATGGATGGTGAATGGATCCCTATCCGTCTATTTTCATTGGATGGGATGCAGGCAAGTGTAAATAGACACATGTCTGTTTACATCCGCCTCCCCATACAGAATGGGTGGTCCGATCGCTTCACATGTGAAAGAGCCCTTACAGTGCAAATGGAAATTCTGCAGACTCTGAAGTAACAGGGGCTCCGCGTACCCTGATTAAAGGGGAATTCTGGGAACAATGATGTAAGTGGGGGCTCCAGTCACCAGGGACCCCCTTATATCAGAGTCTGCACTGTTCCCCCTTACATCAGAGTTCTCACTGTTCCCCCTTACATCAGAGTTCTCACTGTTCTCCCTTAACCACTTCAGCCCCAGAAGGATTTCACACTTTAGGACCAGAGCACTTTTTGCAATTCGGCACTGCGTCACTTTAACTGACAATTGGGCGGTTGTGCGACGTTGTACCCAAACAAAATTTGCGTCCTTTTTTTCCCTCAAATAGAGCTTTCTTTTGGTGGTATTTGATCCCCTCTGCGTAAGTTCTGATCACCGCTATAAATAAAAAAAGAGCGACAATTATACAAAAAAATCAATATTTGTTACTTTTTTGCTAAAATACAAATCCAAAAAAAAAATATAAAAAAACATTTATTTTCATCGGTTTTGGCCGATTTATATTCTTCCTCATATTTTTGGTTAAAAAAATCGGAATTGGCATTTTTTGGTTTGCGCAAAAGTTGCAGCGTTTACGGATGATGAGAATTTACTTAGTAATGGCGGTGATCTGCTATTTTTAGCGGTACTGCGATATTGCGGCGGACATGTCGGACTATTTTGACACTTTTTTGGGACCATTGGCATTTATACAGCGATCAGTGCTATAAAAATGCACTGATTACTGTGTAAATGCCATTGGCAGTGAAGGGGTTAACCTGAAGGGGGCGCTCTAAGGGTTAACTGTGTTCCCTGGGTGTGTTCTAATTGTATGTGTTCTGGGCTGGCAGGGGGAAGGGAGTGATCATATATAGGAAGCCTGTGATCACAGTCCTTCCCCCTCTATAAGAACGGAGATCCATGTTTACTTACACGGACCTCCGTTCTGTCACTGCGGGGGGGGGGGGGGGCAACGCGGGTAGCTGACGGCAATCGTGTCGGCCATACCCGCTCCCTGGCCCCCCCGGACACAGTGAGTGTGCGAGCGCACGTCCGGCAGCGCACGCTCACAGTACTAGTTATCGCAGCCGCTGTCTAATGACGGCGGTTTGCGATAACGATCCACATTGTCGCCGTCAGACGCCGGTCGGTGGTCAGCAAGTGGTTAAGCCAAAGTCCCTAGAGTTCTCCCTTATATCAGAGTCTGTACAGTCTCCAACTCTGCAAGTTCAGATGTAAAAGGGAAACTGTGTATTCAGATGTAAAGTGAAACTCTGTGGACTCAGATGTAAGGGGTGGCTCTTGTGATTTAATATTGAGCACACCCCAATTATAGCTGAGTTGTTGCCTGTATCTCACCCCTGTCTCCATCAGCACACTGGGCATTGTCATTGCTTAAATGGCCTAACAACCCCAAGGGACCCCCATGGTCAGTACTAGGGATTCTTCCCTCCACCTTAGCTGGATTGCTCAACGGCATCCAACAAGGGATCTCCAAGGACTATTTGGACCCAATGAACTTGCACATATGTGACTTCAGTTTCCGGGGACCCGTCCATGCATCCCTGTCCGGAGCATCCTCTCTCCACCAGCCCCCCTCCCGCAACCAGCAGAGCCCCTCCACTAGGACTGTCCCTTATGCCCACTACTCCTTTAGGGGCCACAGCACAGGTACTGCTTGAGCAACCTGGGGTGGCTGGAGCGCCTTGTGCCGCCATAGAATATTGACATATCAACATGGGGTATTTCCCAGGCGACACAGGCACTATAATCTACCTGGCATCTGGACGAGTTTGATTTTTATGTTTTATGTATTGTCCCAGGTCTATGTGTTGTGTGTTACCCTTGCCCATAACTAGCCAAGCCAGTTTTCTCTGTAAGAGGGGGAATCCCCAGGTTTGGACTACTATATTTCACTTTTAATTAACCCAATAAACTTTTGATAAATTGTTCCTTATATACTTGTTGTATTCTGGTCAATTTAAAAAGCTGCTTTGCCCTTCTATGGGATATTTTGTTTCATGTGTATTTGGCTTTATGTTTGACCGACCCATCTGGTGACACAGGAAATCATAGTATTCTGCTACAATCACAGATACACCTCTGTAATCAGTTTGGTTATCTATGGTAGAGGGCGCTATATAAAAAATAATAAACAAAAATAAATTGTAAAAAATAAATAAAATAAAAATAAAAACTACTGACACAGTACACGTCTCATCAGTGCCAACTATCAGTGCCCATCAGTGCTGCATATTAGTGCCACTGTCACATGACCTAAAAAAGAAATATCGGTATCAGCGAGTACTTGAAATAAAGTATGTACTTTACTTGTACTCAATCTTAAAAAAGTGGTATCCGTGCAACCCTAATGTTCATAATTAACAGCAGTAATGAATCCTCTTGCATGAACACTCATCCAGATTCCGGGTCGTGGAAACACCGGAACTGACATCACAGGCAGGCCTGTACTGGCCATCGGGACTACTGGGAGTTTCCCGGTGGGCCGATGGCTCAGTGGGCCGGCTTCCCCACGATCTACCCATCAATCACCGCCAGTCAACTGACGCCTGACGGGTAGATCGGGGATTCAACTGCAGAGAAGCACAGGGAGCGGCTGTGTATGAAGTTCTCATTCATGTGTCACGCTGCTCCCTGCGGCCCCGCCCCCTCCTCTCTCCTCGTCCATTCCAATTGGCTTGTAACATCACCTGGGATGGACGAGAAGAGAGGAGGGGGTGGGGCCGCCAGGGAGCAGCGTGACATGAATGAGTCTGAGAACTTCATACACAGCCGCTTCCTGCGCTTCTCTGCAAGAAAATGAAAAGACTGGTAACACTTAACTGATGTACCCCCATGTGCCCTGATGTACCCCCATGTGCCCTGATGTACCCCCATGTGCCCTGATGTACCCCCATGTGCCCTGATGTACC
>BLSH010044233.1:177572-196248 GCA_018402905.1 Glandirana rugosa
TAACATGCCATGTGTCGTCGGAAAAAAAAAAAAAACTGACAATGATTCTGCCTGCTGTGCCTCTTGTACTCAGTCCTCCAGAGTTGTGTCTCACTAATACAGGAGGTGTGTTACTGGTCAGATTGCCAGGTGAAAACAGGTGGTAAAAAGGCAAAGAAAAGAAAACAAATGCAGCCACCACATCTACTGATTGGTAAGCTGCAATATGTTGCATTTTGGGTGTAATACCGCTTTAGGCTTCACGGTGATAAAAATAGGCAAATTATTATTTATTAGCATGTTTTCTTACAAGCAGACTATATAATGTATAGACACTATAATGTACATAGTCCTCTGTCACAGTAGCTGGTGCATTGTTGTGTCTAGATTGAGAGTCTTGTTTGCAATGCTAGCGGTCTGGCTGCTGTGTACCGTACAATCACTGGGTAGTATGAGAACGAGCCGCTGCGGCTATACAAGGTATGTATTACAAGGTTACACAAACACGCTTATCAGCCGCAGTATCAGGCAACCATTCCGAAAACACTGCACACCATTCAATTATCAGATAAATGGAGGCTTTTGGCAATTCTCATTAATATTCAACAGCCAGCTGATTGACGGAGCTACGTCACATGGGGACAGATTGGGAACTGCGTTGTTTACATCTAAAGGACACCACAGACATGCCAATTTTAGCACGCTTTGCCAGTTTTTTTTTTTGATCCTTTAAATTTAAAGCAATTTTACCACTCTGCATGTATAAATACTTGACACATCACAATATACAGCAACAGCATCATATTTGAGAATGAATGTATCTTTTATCATTAAATTTCACTGCTTGAGCTCCAGTCCAGATGTCTGAGATGATACCTTCAGTTTGCTGCAGGCTGGAGGAAGCATTTCTTCAGTCTCCCCCTCCCCCAGTGATCAGGCTGCAATGTTGTTACTTTGTAGCAAGTTACAAGGTGAGAAGATGCAGCAGAGGGCTGATTTGTGTCAGACATTTGCATACACAATCAAGATCTACGCAGACATCAGGAGTTATAATATCGTGTCATCTCTGAGCCAATATCTCAGTCCAGGGCGTAGATGATGACTCCCGGATGATGCCTGAGTAAATATGGCTGTTCTGTCCTGCTACACATTTCCATGTGTGTAGTTCCTATTCTGCAATAAGTCAAACTGAGTGTTGCTTTGAAGCTTTATTAACAAAACAAATACAGATACATATAATCAGTATATGACATATGCAGAAATACAATGAATAAGCTAGGCTGTAGATGGTGATAAGTAATTCTCACCAGCAATGCTGCGTTTAGGGGATGCAAGTTTTAGCCCAACGTGTGCTCTGATAGCTGGTTCCTTCTTTCAGTCTCTAATATGGAGTCTGAGTTTCCAGGATGCACCTGTCTCTCTTCCTTAGACTGAAGAACAATGGGTATTTTTGTTAAAGGTGAACAGTTTCTAGATTCTGCAAAAACAGTAAATTTACCACCGTCTCCATCTTGTGGTCAAATCTGATATTGCAGGCCAACAACTTAATATCCTGCTCTAGGCAAAACAATGGCTCTGGGAGAAGAACAGATGAAAACATTGTCAGGAGGAGTACTGTGATCTATATTCTGACTCCTAACTGTTGTAATGGCGACTTATCCCTTGTTGAGACCTCTATGCCTGGCCTGTATAAGCAGATATGATCACCGCAGACAGTTCTTATCAGATAGTGACTCACCAATTACTGATTTCTTCCACGAGCGTTTATTCATTGGAATAGCAGGTACAGCATACAACAAATGTGACAGATGGTCGAAAGATGGTAACTGCAGGTCAAAACATAGTAATGTGTCCTAGGATGCGAGTAGATTGAGAGAGGCCTTCTAGCATGTGGCCATATTCTTTACCTCATGAGAGAGAGGACACAGGAAGAGGAAATAGAATAGCAGAGTGCACCCGGAACAGGAAGTTACAGAGTAGAGTGAACTAGGAAGAGGAAATAGCTCACAGAGGATGGGAGGTACACACTTAGAAAATACAATAGGAAGATGTAATATCCAAAAGAACCACAAGATGGCATTATAATAACCAACTATAAAAACATTACTATAGCTGCATATTTATGTTACATGCAAATCATGTAACAGAACAATCTATATTAGGGGTAATACATATTAGCATGTATCTAGTACTAGGTTCACTTTTGCATAGTTGTATTGTGTGACCCTTTGTGTTGGGCTATGCAAAGAGGTGACAAAAAAGGTACTGCATACACCTCCGGGTTATTAGAGAAAATCATAAGTGATTGGACAAAGTCTCTAACATGTCAAATTACTTCTCCCCACAAGAAGCCTCAGTCTGCATTGTCTGCTTATGCACCATGAACTTTGGATCAAGGATTGAGATGCTGCTATCTATTATCCATAGTGGTCCTAAAGCCCATCTCCAGACAAAACAAATAGTGCAGCAGCCTTATAATCATATTTTATTCCATAGGAAGGGTAGGGATGACATCTTCCAAAGGACTAGCTTCTTTATCAGAGCTAATTTGAAAGTGTGCTGTCCTTATATATACAGTATATACTGTGTGTGTGTGTGTATATATATATATATATATATATATATATATATATACACTCACATACACAGACTTTATATTACCAAAAGTATTGGGACACCGGCCTTTACACGCACATGAACTTTAATAGCATCCCATTTTTAGTCCGTAGGGTTCAATATTGGGTTGGCCCACTCTTTGCAGCTATAACAGCTTCATCTCTTCTGGGAAGGCTGTCCACAAGGTTTAGGAGTGTCTATGGGAATGTTTGACCATTCTTCCAGAGGTGCATTTGTGAGGTCAGGCACTGATGATGGACGAGAAGGCCTGGTTCACAATCTCCACTCTAATTCATCCCAAAGGTGTTCTATCAGGTTGAGGTCAGGACACTGTGCAGGCCAGTCAAGTTCCTCCACCCCAAACTCCCTCATCCATGTCTTTATGGATCTTGCTTTGTGCACTGATGCGCAGTCATGTTGGAACAGGAAGAGGCCATCCCCAAACTGTTCCCACAAAGTTGGGAGCATGAAATTGTCCAAAATGCCTTGGTATGCTGGCACCTTAAGAGTTCCCTTCACTGGAGCTAAGGGGCCAAGCCCAACCCCTGAAAAACAACCCCTCACTATAATCCCCCTCCACCAAATGATTTGGACCAGTGCACAAAGCAAGCTTGTTCTTTTGAAAAACAACAGGCTTACTAGCTGGATCAGCAGATGAAAAGGCAACAAATGCAACCATCATATCTAAGAAATGGTAAGCTGCAATATAATAAATGTTTGTTATTGAGTTTAATATCACTAACCACTTGACCTCCGGAAAGGTTTTGCCAGCTTCATGACCAGGGCATTTTTGGCTATTTAGCATCAGCACTGCACTACTTTAACTGGCAATTTTGCGGCCATGCAATGTTGTACCCAAATGAAATTGATATTATTTTTTAAACATAAATAGAGCTTTCTATTGCTGGTGTTTTTTTTTTAATTATATAAATGAATAAAGACCGAATATTGATTAAAAAAACAACAATATTTTCTACCTACTGTTAAAGTCGATGTAAACCCTCCATATACCCAGTGAAGTGAACAGCCTCAGATGGTACACAGAGATGACACAAACTTCCCCTTTGACATACTGATTAGAAAATGCACATTCTGTTAGATTTTCCACTTCCTCATTCCTATCTAGGAGGAGTAGATAGCTAGACACTGTGAGAGAGACTGTGAGAAAGCTGATTGGAGGAAAGGCACACACCCCCTTAGCACACATGCAGGGCACTGCCTGTGTTTTGTTAAGCAGTGTGCTAATCTATTTTTAGCAACCTCCTTCCACTCTAAATTATCTAATTTCTATGTCCAGTCTAACAGAACAAGTGAGAACTTATCAGGCTGATAACAGAGCTACTGAGGAAGAGGCAGCTAAGGGACATAGCTCTTTGAAGAGAGATAACAAAACTCTACAGATAGATATGCCCAGCTCAAATTTCATGAATCAGATTTATATCCACTTTAAAACATAACCAGTAAAATCTAATTTCCTCATACATTTAGGCCAAAATGTATTCTGCTACATGTAGAAAAGATGATCTGCACACCGGTTGTTGTTCATGTGGTTATGACTAAGGCCTTATAGGCTGAAACGCGTCAATTGATTTTATCTGCATTTGTACATTGTGGCTTTCCAATTAAATTAAGATTTCTTAAGAGCAACAACTGGTGTGTGGATCATCTTTCCTCCATTATTCTACTCAGCCAACGACTGTGGATCGAGCACCCGGAGGCTCTGCCATCAATATGTTATATGGGTAGTAGCACAGATTTTTCTGTTTGCATTCTGCTACATGTCTTTGATAAAAAAAACAAATTGTGTTTTTGGGGAAACTACTATTGGGGACCCTAGTATAGTTCTGATAGTGATCAAGATACTGATCTGTACAGACCCTATACTAGTAATGGTGGTAATCAGCGACTTTTAGTGTGACTGTGATAGTGTGGTGGCCAATCTGGCGCTAACTGACACTAGGTGGGAGGGACACTAACTGACATTGACATCACTAGTGATATTAATACAGCGATCATTGATAATACTGCACACTGTACTAATGGCACTGGCTGGGTGACTGAAGTGATCAGATGGGCAATCAAGGGGTTAGCTGTGTGCCTAACAAGTGCAAGTGTGCTACTTTTACTTACAGATCTGGCTGGAGTCTCTCCTTGCTTCCAGTTCTGAATGGTAACTGAAAGCTGGGAGAATTCCAGCCAGAATCTGTGTGTTGTGTTTACAAACACACAGATCTCTGTGCTGTGATTGGCCAAAGCCGATCAGCAGGTATACAGCCAAAATCATTGGCTGTAATCTGCTGACAACTCATGCTGTGTCCAATCATGGAACAGATCAGCAGGAGGCACGCGCATACGTGCTTCTAAATCAGGAAGTTTATTGTGACGTACAGGTACATTGCAGCGCCTGGGGGGAGCTAAATGTACCGGTGGTGGTCAACAAGCAGTTAATAACTCATGTCAGCTTCTTTTGCCATCTGTTTTCCATTGGGGGCATTTCTCTTCATTTCCAGTCCCATAGCCAAAATAGGAAGGGAGAGGAAATGCCTCCAAAGTGAGGGAATCCCTGGTTGTCACCAGAACTAGTGTCCCCATTGCAACATTTCCCCTCTATTTCTGTTCTGGGGACAACCCAAAATGTATGATTTTCTTTTACTTTCACTTTCAGTGATAATGGTAAACAGGACAAATAGAGAGGGTGAATTTCCCTAACGCGGGGCACAGGCAGAAATAACCTCTTCAGCCCCGGAAGATTATGACCAGGCCATTTTTTTGCGATACTGGGTTATTTTAACTGACAATTGCACGTGCGACGTTGTACCCAAATTAAATTGATGTCCTTTTTTCCCCCACAAATAGAGCTTTCTTTTGGTGGTATTTGATCACCTCTGTGGTCTTTATTTTTTGCGCTATAAACAAAAAAAGAGTGACAATTTGGAAAAAAAAAGTTTTACTTTCTACTGTAAAACAACCCAATAAAAAATTTATTCTGCTACATATTTTTTGTAAAAAAAATCCCAATAAGCGTATATTGATTGGTTTGCGCAAAAGTTATAGTGTCTACAAACTATGGGATAAATTGATGGAATTTTTATTTATTTTTATTTTTTTACTAGTAATGGCAGCAATCAGTGATTTTTAGTGGGACTGTGACATTGCGGCGCACAAATCAGACACTAAGTGACACTTTTTGGGGACCAGTGACACCAATACAGTGATCAGTGCTAAAAACAATGCACTGTCTCTGTACTACTGGCTGGGAAGGGGTTAACATCAGGGTGATCAAAGGGTTACGTGTGCGCCTAGGGAGTGCTTTCCAAAGCCTCATACACACGTGCCGATTATCGTACGATCGCAAGTCCAACTTTCGTCCATATCGGCTGTTGGCGGTTGTATCTAGCATAGTGACACGAGTCAAGTAATCGTCCAACAAAGCGTAACATAGTGACGTGTTATACACTCGTAACACGTCACTATGTTACGCTTATGTTACTAATGGTCGGATTATCCGCCAACAGGCTGTTGAAAGACCATTGTTGGCCAACAATCAGACCGTGTGTAAGGGATTAAGGGGTTAAAGGGAAAGTACAGCCAAAGCTTTACTTCTCCTATGGACCACAGGAGTGTAGTACATTCTGCACTTCTGTGACCCATTTTCAGCAGACAGCGGGCTAAAAACATCACCAGAGCCATATAATCGGGATCCACCCAGAAGCCTGGACCAGCACCTGGCTCAGCCTCTCAGCTGCACCAATGGGAGACTGAGCCAGGCGTTCCCGCCCCTCCACAGCCTGACACTCCAGTGAGCACTGGAGGGGCAGAGCAGACAGCGGTGACTGGTAGTCCCAGGTCTCTGCTCAAAGCAGAGGGAAGAACTGAGCGTCCAGCAGTGTTTGATCGCTTAGTTCTCAACCTTAGAGCTGAGTGGGGGGTTTCAAATGCAGCAATGGATCAATATAAGTATGTGTTTTTTTTTTAAATCCCAAACTACTGGTTCACACCAGTGCGGCTTTGAAATTGCCCTACTTCAAAGCCACAGATCAGTGCAATTTGCACCTCCGATTTCATTGCGGCTTGCGACTTCATTTAACAGAAGTCTAAGCAAGTAGCAATGAAATCAGAAAAAAGTAGTGCAGGGACTTTTTTCAAAAATGCTTTGATATGAGTCTTGGCTATTTGAACAGTTCCATTGCTGGCAATGGGGTGCACTTGTCGTGTGATTAGGAACTGTAAAGTCGTATGATAAATCGCATCGGCGTGAACCTGGGTTAAAAGTATAACTAAAGGCAAAACTTTTTTTTTTTTAGTTTTGGATAAAGTGGAAATGGATTAGAGCACCTGTCAGGTTTTTATTGCTGTTTGTGGCCTCATTAGGGAGATTCACCCTCTCTATTGCTCCTATTTACTATTATCAGTGAAAGTGAAAGAAAATCCCAAATTTTGGGTTGTCCTCATCAGTGGCAGCCACTCATGCAGGGCGCAGGGGTGCTGCCCCCTAAATCCATGCGCCCGGCCCCTAATCTACATGCAGGGCACCGGTCGCATGGATTCCAATGTAGTTTTTTTTTTCCCGAAGCACGTGATTAGAGCCTGAGGCTCCAATTGGCTTCAAAAAGGGCGGGCTTGGGGCGCAGAGCACTGAATTAATTATAATGTGCCTTCCTGTTTCTCCTCTAGGCCAATCAGGACACGGGTCCTGAGACCCGATTGGCTGGGAGTCCTAAGTCCTGATTGGCCGGGAGGAGAAGCAACCACCGGGACTCGGGAGGAGATGCAGAGGGGAAGCCATCGAATGCGCGACCTGGATGAGGTAAGTACAGGGCTGGCAGGGGGCGATGGCTGAGTGATGCAGTGATCGAGCGATGGGGGGGTGGTAATCGATCGAGCAAGCAAGTACTAGTGGTGGCTGGATGGGGGGGAGGGGGGGCTGTGCCCCCCCCCCAAGGACATTGAGCACCAGCCGCCACTGGTCCTCAGAAAAGTAATTGATTGGATATCTTCCAATGCAGACACTAGTTCTGTTGACCTGGGGGTCCCCAAGAAATTCCCTTAATTTGCAGGGATTTCCTTTCACTTCCTGTTTGGCTATGGGACAGGAAGTGAAGGGAAATCTCCACAATGGGACACAGATGGCGAATAAAAATCTGACAGGGGTTAACCCACCCATGCTCTATCCAAAATGAAAAAAAAAAAGTTTTGCCTATAGTTCTACTTTACTCCCTCTATCCAAAACTAAAAATAACTTTTGCTTTTAGTTAGGCTTTAACTGGTTAAATGACATATGTTTTGCAAAATTGACAATTCAGTAGTAACTTGCAAGGACCTTGGCTGATTTCCAAACTCAGAACTGTTCCGCTGAGTTGCTGTTAAACATGTCAGGTGTCACCTGTCACATTCTCTACATGCAAAAATTCCAAAAAAAATCCCATCTCGTAAAAAAGTTTTGTGCTTTTCACTACTGAAATGTGAAGTTACCGACTCCCTCACTGCACTACAGACCTTTTAATGCTCTAATGTTTTGCACATTTTTGTTAACCATTGCCGATCGTATAACAAATATATACTGCGGCAAGGTGGCTCTGCTTGGCCAGATCACATACTGCTTTGCCAGGTAGGGGGCACACCTGCGCGCCGCAAGTGATTAACCACAACAGAAAAAAAGGATATCAATTTTGTTTGGGTACGTCGCACCACCGCACAATTGTCAGTTAAGGTAACGCAGTGCCGTATCGCAAAAAAATGGCCTGGTCATGAAGGGGGGTAAATCTACCAGAGGTCAAGTGGTTAAATATTAATTTTTATTGTATTGCAAACTTTTGACAGAAGGCCAGATGTCCTATCAGGAATCCAAGGCAGATCTGTCTATGGTTACTGGAATCTATGTAACACTGGGATCTTCTTTCTGATTGACAAAAAGAATTTAGTTAACAATAAGTGAGGGGTTTGTTTCCGACAGAGAAGGGACAGACGCTGATTAGATATCGACATATCGAAGAATCTCTATGTACAGAGTTGAGACGACGCTCCTTTTATTCTTCTGCTGATAACCCTACATACAGTCTTGGTTTTATTTGTCTACGTCCTTTCATCTTACAGCAAGTGTGTCAATTCAAATGAAAGAGAGAGCCCATTTAAGTGGAATACGTCTTCAACCGGCCAAATTATAGCATTAGAGTCACAATTATAGGTTACAGCATTGTTCCCAGGGGAAGAGCGTCACAAAAGATTTTTTTTTTATTTGAACAAAAAAAGTGAACTGTGAAATCACAGAAAAAAAGCACAGCATGGTCCAACCTCCAAAGCGGAAGGGTCTCAATTCATTCCTGAAGCTCCTGGGGGCAAGGTTCCTGATATGGGCAAGGTACTCTGGAGGTTCTCTGGTCTACTCAGTCCGAACCCAGGTGGGCCCTGCTCCTGAGCCCTTAGGGACCTGCCAAAACTGGTCACCAAGTACTTGGTGAGGGCTCTCCCAAAGAGAGACCCCGATGGGGAAGTGAAGAAGGCCTGAGGGCCGCTGATCCTCTCCACGACATCATGGCAGGCCTTGAAAAACTGGCAACCTCCATAAGTAAGTGAGTAATGTAATGTAAGTGCCCATGATAAATATGTGCATGAATAAATAGAAACGTGCCAAGTGTAATACTTGGCGGGCCTTCTGGCTGGTATAAATGTAGCACTAACCCCGTAGGGGTTGCAGATGACAAGGTTACCCACTCTTGCACAGCCAAGCAAGTAGCATGTTCAGCTTTCATGCAGACACAAGGAACAGTCTGTGAGCTTTGTTTTTTTTATGTTTTATTAGGGGTAACCACTTGGATGGGGAATAGGAATTATGGGATGCCCAACTTGATAGCAACAAAACCAGGGACAACTTCCTCCTTTGCATTGTAGAACTCAGATTCCTCTCTTGGTAGCTAACAGTCTCTGTTAGAAAAGCAAAAGCCCCTTATGGACTAGGAATTCGCAGTCCCTTTAGAAAGTAGCACAAAGTATTGTAAGCTGCATCCTGGAGTACCTCCAACCCCCCTGTACACACCAATCCCAGCTCTACCACTGCAGGAGATGCAAGCCTACCTGGCTGCTTCTTCACCAGTCTACCCAACTGACTCTCCAGATATCTCCCAGGGCAAGGTTAGGAAAGATTTAAGCAGACCGCAGAGACTTGCTACGCATGGCAGACTCTCCCCTTGTAAGTCCCTGTCCATGCTGTAGTACTCACACCTCCTTGCTCCCTCTGCCTCTCAGGGAAGACTCCTTCCAAACTACTCCCCAGACTAGGAGGTTCGTCTCAAGGGCCACCGACAGTCCCCTTAGCACTTCATCTCCAACTTCCACCCAACTCCTCTGCCATCATGTTCATATTTAAGGGTCGGCTTAGCTCCATGCCAGGCCCACTGCCTTGGGATTGGCCACACTCCCCTAAGTATGCAGAACCCTGTTGCTGCCCCTTGTCACGACATCACCATGCCACTGTAGTCTTCTGCAGCCTGAGAGGACTCTGCCATTGGGCAGCCATTGGGAAGTCCATCTAAGCCTAATAATGGCATGGGCCCATGATGAACGACCCTTCCACTTTGCAGTTGAAAAGACAGAGAACTTGGGACCTGACGTGTATCACATGACCAAAAGTTCAGGTAAGAATTGAGTTCTATTGTACTTCTTTGAACCTGAACCAGGGTTGCCAACCGTCAGTAAATTTACTGACAGTTCGTAAAAATCAGTGATTTTTACAACTGTCTATAAATATCAGGGCCTGATAATTTGTCATGCTGTGCTGACTTTTAAGTGCAAACCCAGCAAATTACTTGATATGGGTATTGTCAGTGTTTTCATGTTGTGTTTAAATATCAATTGTCTCCAGTAATTTTTCTATGTTTTGCCAGTAAAAAACGCTGCTGGAGGTTGGCAACACTGACCTGAACTCAGTTATAAGCAAACATGATTTACATAAAAGTCAGCAAAAAAAGTCCAGTTTTTCAGTGATCTTTGTACTGCAGCTGGACCCACCTGACAGCCACATCCTGTTCCTGAAGGGGGCGCCACTTTCAATGCTCAGTGATGAGATCTGTCCAATGCACAGCGAGGAATGTATCTCTGTATCCTTTTCTGATCTAGCTAGGATTGCTTATATTGAATCTCCGGGAAGGTACTGTCTATCTGCGACCACCAATCCAAGTTTGAATGTAATAAGAAAAACACCTAGTTGCGGGACTTGGAGGTAGTGACACAGAACAAATATTTTATATAAAACTAGAAATGTATTGGTACATAAAGATAGACAAATAAAAACATACACATACATAGAGGGGGTTTGTGTACCCCTGTTCCAAACCTCTAGTGTTTGGTAAAATCAGATAATAACAGTCACATATATTGCACAATCATATATACATATGAAAAAGTATGTTACATTCCGCAATCCTATACAAAAGGAAGAAGATCCCGACGCGTTTCAGGTTCAAGCCTTTCGTCAGGGGCTTTTATGCAGAAAATATAATTGGACTTGTCTACTAGAAAAGAAACCACACAGGTAAGTACAAGGCACTAGGATACTAGATACTAGGATTGCTGTGCAGTAATTCATGGTAACCAATATTAGTGGCAAGCTTTCTCCAGTTTTTAAAAGCTGGACTTTTATTGGATGATTATTAAAGTGATTGTAAAGTCTCATTTTCTTTTAATTTATAAATAACAAACATGTTATACTTACCTGCTCTGTGCAGTGGTTTTGCACAGAGCAGCCTCAATCCTCCTCTTCTCAGGTTCCTCTTCACTGCTCCTGGCCCCTTTCTCATGTTGAGTCCCCCCACAGCAAGCAGCTTGCTATGGGGGCACCCGAGCCGAGCCATTGTTCTGTGTGTCCATTCAGACACGGAGCTGCGGTTTGGCCTTGCCCCCTTTCTCTCCTCATTGGCTCACTGACTTTGATTGAGTGCCATTGGCTCCCGCTGCTGTGTCTCAGCCAATGAAGAGAGAGACTCCCGGGTAGACATGTGCAGTTTTTTTCCTTCTGAATATTCAGACAAATTTGTCATTATTCGGATATATCCGAATACCCGAATTACATTATAAACAAATTTTACCGAATGCTCCGAATAATAATTGCCTGAATTTCGGAAATTCGGACTGAAATTCTAATTGAATTTTACATCGAACTTCAGTCGAATCAAAGACTTTGTGTGTTATTAGAGTACCATTTCGAAAAAATGCTGTTTTTGTTAAGCCAAAGGTGATTTAAAGAGTCATTGTAATCATTTGATAATGATTTTTCTTTTGTTTGTTTACTTTGCCGCATTTGAATCGGAAAAAAAAAAATCGATTTGAACGTTTCGAATAGAAAAAAATTGTTAAATTCGAAGAATACTAGAAAAAGACATGAAACTAATTCCAAATACGAAATGAATGAATAAACCAAATTTAACTAAACGAAATAACTAGATTAACGAATCGAAATAAAACTATTTTCTATGTCTAGTCCCAGGCAGCCAAAATTCTCATTCAACATCACTGGATCGATCTATTTGTGGGGAAAAAAAGGGCAACGTTTTGTCAGTTAAAATAACGCAGTGCCGTATCGTAAAAAAATGGCTTGAAGGGGGGTAAATCTTCCGGATGTCAAGTGGTTAACATGTTTTACAATGAGGATCTCCCAGATTATGTGCAAGCAAGGTATTACGTCATTAGGCCTTAAAGCGGAGTTCCAGTCATTTTTGTGTTTATTAAGTCAGCAGCTACATAAAGTCTATTTGCTGACTTTTAATAAACAGACACTCGCCTGTCCCAGGATCAGAGCCGGGAGCGAACTGCGCATGTGCGCGTCACGCTGCATATTCACAATGGTCGATCAATCTTCTGGGACCTGTGAAGTGTCCCAGAAAATTGCAGGGAGGGAGGGGGAGAGTACAGGGTGGGCCATTTATATGGATACACCTTAATAAAATGGGAATGGTTGGTGATAGTAACTTCCTGTTTGTGGCACATTAGTATATGTGAGGGGGAAACTTTTCAAGATGGGTGGTGACCATGGCGGCCATTTTGAAGTCGGCCATTTTGAATCCAACTTTTGTTTTTTCAATAGGAAGAGGGTCATGTGACACATCAAACTTGAGATGGTCCCCACCCATCTTGAAAAGTTTCCCCCCTCACAGATACTAATGTGCCACAAACAGGAAGTTAATATCGCCAACCATTCCCATTTTATTAAGGTGTATCCATATAAATGGCCCACCCTGTAGAACTTCCACTCAGATCGCCTTGGCGGCCCTAATGGAAGTGGGAGCTGATACCTGCCATAGGTACCACCCCCCCCCCCCCCATAAAAAATACATGCCAAATGGTGCATAGAAGGGGGGGGCAGCTTAAAGCAGAACTTCCCCTTTTGGGTGGAGCTCCACTTTAAGGTATGCAGTAATGGGTTGTGCACTTCATCTCTACATACAGTGCCTTGAGAAAGTATTCATACCCCTTGACATTTTCCACCTTGTGTCATGTTACAACCAAAAACGTAAATGTATTTTATTGGGATTTTATGTGATAGACCGACACAACGTGGCACATAATTGTGAAGTGGAAAGAAAATGAAAAATGGTTTTACATTTTTGTTTAAAAATAAATATGTGAAAAGTGTGGCGTGCATTTGTATTCAGCCCCTTTTACTCTGATATCCTGAACTATAACCTAGTGGAACCAATTGCCTTCAGAAGTCACCTAATTAGTAAACTTAGTCCATCTGTGTGTAATGTAATCTCAGAATAAATACAGCTGTTCTGTGAAGCCCTCAGAGGTTTGTTAGTGAACAAACAGCACCATGAAGGCCAAGGGACACACCAGACATGTCAGGGATAAAGTTGTGGAGAAGTTTAAAGCAGGGTTAGGTTATAAAAAAATATCCCAAGCTTTGAACATCTCATTGAGCACTGTTCAATCCATCATCCGAAAATGGAAAGAGTATGGCACAACTGCAAACCTACCAAGACATGGCCGTCCAGCTAAACTGACCGGCCAGGCAAGGAGAGCATTAATCAGAGAAGCAGCCAAGAAGCCCATGGTAACTCTGGAGGAGCTTCAGAGATCCACAGGTGGGAGAATCTGTCCACAGGACAACTATTAGTCAAGTGCTCCACAAATCTGCCCTTTATGGAAGAGTGGCAAGAAGAAAGCCATTGGTGAAAGAAAGCCATAAGAAGTCCTGTTTGCAGTTTGTGAGAAACCATGTGGGGGACACAGCAAACATGTGGAAGAAGGTGCTCTGATCAGATGAACTTTTTGGCCTAAAAGCAAAACGATGTGTGGCGGAAAACTAACACTGCACATCACCCTGAACACACCATCCCTACTGTGAAACATGGTGGTGGCAGCATCATGTTATGGGGATGCTTTTCTTCAGCAGGGACAGGGAAGCTGGTCAGAGTTGATAGGAAGATGGATGGAGCCAAATACAGGGCAATCTTAGAAGAAAACCTGTTAGAGTCTGCAAAAGACTTGAGACTGGGGCGGAGGTTCACCTTCCAGCAGAACAACGACCCTAAACATACAGCCAGAGCTACAATGGAATGGTTTAGATCAAAGCATATTTATGTGTTAGAATGGCCCAGTCAAAGTCCAGATCTAAATCTAACTGAAAATCTGTGGCAAGACTTGAAAATTGCTGTTCACAGACGCTCTCCATCCATTGAGATATTTTGCAAAGAAGAATGGGCAGAAATGTCCTCTCTAGATGTGCAAAGCTGATAGAGACCTCCCCAAAAAGACTTGCAGCTGTAATTGCAGTGAAAGGCGGTTCTACAAAGTATTGAGCCACTTTGTGTTGGTCTATCACATAAAATCCCAATAAAATACATTTACGTTTCTGGTTGTAACATGACAGAATGTGGAAAATTACAAGGGGTATGAATACTTTTTCAAAGCACTGTATGGGGTTACTTAGAACATTTATATTTTAACAACTAAATGAAAGAGAAATAACTCTGCACCTATTTTAAGTTCCATGCATTGTCATTTAAAGCTGAATAGCGGGCAGACAGTGAATACACAGATGAAAATGCTGGATAAGAGCTGGACTGGAGCGGTCTGTACCAGTCCGGCCCTTATCATTCCGCATTTCCAGCTACCTGGGGGTTGCAGAACTCTGCTGTTATTTAGTATTGGTTGCCTGTAATGCCATTGGTTTATTAGGGCAATTTACAACCATGTGTTGTGGGAACGCGTTAACTTGGCCATTACCTACGTGCATATGTTACATGGGTTGGCACCTTGTGGTGCCATTCATTTTGAAGTCAACACACATGCATTGCAATACGCAGCAACACATGGCATTGATGCAAAGTTTTAGTTACATCCAATTTTTGGGATGTTTTGGTGCTTGGAAGCCTTTTAATTTCAATAGGCTGTCTTAACCCTTTCACTGCCAGAGCCATTTTTTTTTTACACATGTTAAACCACTTGCCACCTGACGTATAATAAAATGACGGCGTCCGGGTGGCACTCACTGGCGCCCCAGAACCGGCGCTCTCACGTGGCCGCGCTATGCTTCTAGGATACGCCGTGACAAACGCTCTTTACCCATGTGATCGGCTGTGTGCACAGCCAATCGCATGTAAACAAGGAAGAGCCATTTATCGTCTCTCCTCGGCTCACACTGACAGACTGTGTGGTGAGGAGAGACGATCAGCGGTATCTCCTCACAGGGGAGACCAGGACAGGTAATCATAGCACTGATCGTCAGGGCACTGATTACAGTACAGCCCCATCAGTGACATCAATCAGTGTCCATAAGTGACACCAATCAGTGCCCATCAGTGAAACCAATCAGTGCCCATCAGTGACATCAATTAGTGCCCTTCAGTGAAACCAATCAGTGCCCATCAGTGACATCAATCAGTGCCCATCAGTGAAACCAATCAGTGTCCAT
The DNA here is from genome assembly GCA_018402905.1 of Glandirana rugosa. Classification (NCBI taxonomy): domain Eukaryota; kingdom Metazoa; phylum Chordata; class Amphibia; order Anura; family Ranidae; genus Glandirana; species Glandirana rugosa. The sequence continues at coordinate 193,075 of BLSH010044233.1, forward strand.
CAGGGACACCAATCAGTGCCCATCAGTGAAACCAATCAGTGCCCATCAGTCACATCAATCAGTGCCCATCAGTGAAACCAATCAGTGCCCATCAGTGACATCAATCAGTGCCCATCAGTGAAACCAATCAGTGCCCATCAGTGACACTAATCAGTGCCCATTAGTGATGCCAGTCAGTGCTGCCTTTCAGTGCCCATCAGTGATTGCTCATTAGTGCCGCCTATCAGTGCCTCCTCATCAGTGCCCATCAGTGCGGCCTATCAGTGCCCATCTGTGCTGCTTCATCAACGCACATCAGTGAAGGAGAAAAATTACTTATTTATAAAATTTACTGACAGAAAATAAGAAAAACATTTTTTTTTCAAAATAGTCGGTCTTTTTCATTTTTTTATTTAGCAAAAAATAATAAAAACCCAGCAGTGATTAAATACCACCAAAAGAAAGCTTGGTCGGTCAGTCACCTGCAACACTTACCCCGGGCAGTGCTTCCCTCTGGGCAAAGGGCAGCCGGCTTCCCTTGCATCTGCTCCTCGGCATCACAGCGGTGTCCTCATCGTGCGTCTCCTCACTCCTCTTCCTTCGGCCAATACGGTAGCTTCTCCTTTCAGCCAATCGGGAAACAGGTCTCAGGACCCGCTTCCTGGTTGGCCGGGAGGCAGAATCAGTGTAACAATAGCAGTCCTGAGCCCACCTTTTATTGAAGCCTGTTAGGCCCCTTTCACACGGGCGTCCCGTTCAGTTTTTCAGGCGGACCTGAACGAACACCCCATGCAGCCCTATGGAGAGGCGGATGTCAGTGGTTATAAGTCCGCTGACATCGGCTGCTCTCTGATCCGATCCTGTCTGTGAAATCCAGACGGATGGAAAACAGAGTCGGATCGGATGAAAACGGACAGGCAGATCCGTTTTCATCCGATCTCCATAGAGGAGAGCGGGGCTCTGACAGATCTATCTCTGCACAGTGAGTGGAGACGGAGCTGTCATCCGACTGCTCAGTGGGGATCAGCGGATCAATCCCTGCTGAGTAGAGTGGAGTCTGCACATGGACAAGCCCATGTGAAAGGGGCCTTAGAGCCTCTGGCTCTAATCACGTGCTTAAAAAAAAAATCTCCCATTGGAATCCATGCGTTCGGCGCCCCACATGTAGATCAGGGGGCCGAACACATGGATGGGGCGGTGGCGCCCGTGCGCCCCTAATGGATGAGACACCACTTCACTAGAGGTCATTTTAGGGTGCTGAAATGCCATCTATATCCCACATGTTTGGTAAACTTTAAAGAATGAGGCTGCGCTGAGTAAATAGATACTCAACATGTTTAATTTGCGTCTGCCCGCAAAACATCAACAAACTTCGGTACCCTATATTTTTCCATAGGCGACTCTTTTAAAAAGGACTTCAAGTAGAACTATAGGCAAAATATTTTTTTTCCATTTTGGGTAGAGTAGGGGAAGGTTATAACCCCTATCAGATTTTTTGTGGAGATTTTCCTTCACTTCTTGTCCCATAGCCAAACAGCAAGTGAGAGGAAATCCCTGCAAATTAAATTTCTTGGGGACCCCCAACTCACCAGAACAAGTGTCCCCATTGGAAGATTTCCCCTCTATTACTTTTCTGGGGACAACCCAAAATTTGGGGTTTTCTTTTTACTTTCACTTTCAATGATAATGATAAACAGGACAAATAGAGAGGGGGAATCTCCCTAACGGAGACACAGACCACAATATGAATTGACAGGGGCTCTAATCTCTCTCCACTCTATCCAAAACCAAAAAAAAAGTTTTGCCTTTAGTTATACTTTCAGTTCAGAGTTAACCATGAAGAATGATTGCTCCCACTCCAGTGTGCACAGCGATATGCAACGTGTATGGAAAGGGATGTTTTTGTAGGTAGGTGCCCCCAACAGGTGCGTTTGCACTGGGGGTGAGCTAAAAAAAATTTGGGGTTATTTTAAGTGCTTGGTTATACTTTATTTTTGCATTTTTTTTTTTACTTTCACTTAAACTTTATATCACATAGGAGACAGAAAGTCCCCTATGTGATATAATATTTTTAGGACACATTCTTTTTCTCAGATTGAGCCACATTGGCTTCATTGATACCAGAGAGTGGCTTCTGGGTTCATTCTAGCTAGGGGAGATCAGCGAACGTATCGCACACCTGGTGGTAGAGCCTGACGAATGCCTCTCTTGGCTCAGGGGCCCCTAGTAGTGACACACTGCCTGGCCTGCAAGTACACAGTGAGGTATGAATGCCTGTAGCTTGTCCAGTGATCTGCGCAGGTAGGTAGCCGGTGGTTCCTCAGAGATGAGCCAGGTGGCGAAGACAGCAGGTAGGTGTTGGCAGACCTGGAGTAGAAGACAACAGACTCGCTGAAGCTTGATAAGCAGATGACAGGTTGCAGGTGCTGGGCAGGCTGGCGAGGTCCAGGTAAGAAGAGGAATACCCAGCAGGTACTTGGCAAGCAGGATGCAGGGTCAGACAGGCTGGGTCAGTAACAGATGAGAAGACCAAGCATAAACGGCAGGCAGAATAATAGTCAGGCCACAAGTCAAGGTCAGCAGCGGTAGAGCAATCAGGTAAGGCAGAACGTGGAGGCAGATTCCAGGTACATGGTAGCTTTCAAGTTTGGTCAACTAAAAGTCAGCAACAAGAAGTCAAGTACAGGAACTGGTAACAGGTTACACAGAAATGCTGTAGATCAGACATCAATGTGCCATTGCAGCAGTCCAGTTTAACCACTTCAGCCCCGGAAGGATTTCCAGCTTTAGGACCGGAGCCCTTTTTGCGATTCGGCGCTGCGTCGCTTTAACTGACAATTGCGCGGTCGTGCGACGTTGTACCCAAACGAAATTTGCGTCCTTTTTTTCCCACAAACAGAGCTTTCTTTTGGTGGTATTTGATCACCGCTGCGTCATTTCTGATCGCCGCTATAAACAAAAGAAGAGCGACAATTTTGCAAAAAAACCCAAATTTCTTACTTTTTCCTAAAATACAAATCCAAAAAAAAATATAAAAAAACATTTTTTTTCACCGTTTTTGGCCGATTTATATTCTTCCTCATATTTGCGATAAAAAAAATCGCAATCGGCGCTTATTGATTGGTTTGCGCAAAAGTGGTCGCGTTTACGGATGATGAGAATTCATTTTTGGGGTTTTTTATTTTTTACTAAAAA
>BLSH010044233.1:196573-224224 GCA_018402905.1 Glandirana rugosa
CTCCAGTCACTTGTAGGCAAGACAGTCCCTTCCTAACGGGTATCACTCCCACCACGAGGGTCCGCGTATACCCACGTGTCCGGTCACCCATCAGCGAGCATGTACGTGTACAGGCCCACACACCAGTAGACTGTGACTGTGACCGTGGCTTTTGTGATAAATTGGTGAACGGCTGGCGGCTAGCCGTAGACTGCCGCCGTTTCACCGAGCGAGGGCGTTTAGCGGCAGTATGCTGCCGCCGACGCCCTTGCACATATCACTCGCGCGCAGCGGCCTCCGCGCGAGTGACACAGGTCCCCCCCGGTCCCTCGCCCACACCGCTACATACACGGACCTCCGCTCATTCGCTCCGGGGGGGGCATCGCGGGTGGCCGGCGGCAATCGAAGCCGCCACACCCGCTCCCTGGCCCCCCCTGGACACAGTGAGCGCGCCTCCGGCGACGCGCGCTCACTATACACGTTCCCGCAGCCGCCGTCGTATGACGGCGATTTGCGGGAGCGAGCCACTTTGCCGCCGTCAGATGCCGATCGGCGGTCGGCAAGTGGTTAAATAGTGTTTTCGGTGCCAGTGTCAGTGTCAGATGACCACACACCCGGACATGTGCATGTACGAGCGACTACCCACTGGCCTGTGCACCCATATGCGCCTGGGAGCACCACCCTCACTATGGGCAATCCTTCCCTGACAGAACGGATGTTCACTGACCTCCCTTCCCTCCACCCAGCAACACCCGCCATGTGAGTTCTAGGTGGGGGAGTCGTGCTGAGGGGGGGTAAGGGGGGCACATTCCGGCAACCACAGCCTGTACAGCCGCCAGATCACTTTCATTAGAAAGCTGAAAATCAAATTGTGGAGGGTACACACATAGCTGCAGCCACCAGGAGCGTGTGCAATTCCCCCCACTGCCACCGCCAAAAGTTTGCTTTCATACTGCTCTGCATATGCATTTTTGATGCATTTTCGGTGCGTTTTCTGCGTGCCTGACTCTTAGCATGCAGTTGTGAAACATGGATATGTGACTCAATTAACGCACCGAAAATGTAACCGCGGTGCATTTTTTATTGCGTTTTTCACGTGTTTTCCATTCATTTCAATGGGAAGTTGCATCAAGTGCGCCAAAGATGCAGCATGCAGGGCTTTTCAAAACGCACAGCACCCACAGGGCAGTGGTGTGAAGAGTCCCATAGGATTCAAAGGGAATTTCTTTTAGGTTTTTTCTTACGTTTTCAGCAAGGGGAAAACGCAGCAAAAACACATCAGTGTGCAAGCAGCCTAAAACATATGACAGTTGCAGTAAAAGGGTTAATGGTATGCAAGTCAACGCATGACATAACAGGCATCACCGCACCGCACAAATGTAATAGACCGTTAATATGGTTTACAAGCTACCAGATTGTGTAGTAATTAGCACTTACTGATCTCCCTCCTGTCCCCCCAGCGACACCATGGTGGGGGGGGGGGGGGTTGCACCATGGGGCCTCACTCCGGGGGTCACTGACAGTCAGCTTGTAAAGTGGCTACAGCCCCAGGGGAGTGTGTGTGTGAGACCTTGTCCAAAATATCTTGGTATGCTGACGCCTTAAGAGTTGCCTTCACTGGAACTAAGGGGCCAAGCCCAACCCCTGAAAAACAACCCCACACCATAATTCCCCTTCACCAAATGATTTGGAGCAGTGCACAAAGCAAGGTCCATAAAGGCATGGATGAGTGAGTTTGAGGTGGAGGAACTTGACTGGCCTGCACAGAGTCCTGACCTAAACCCAATACCTTTGGGATGAATTAGAAGGGAGACTGCGAGCCAGGCCTTCTCATCCAACATCAGTGCCTGACCTCAGAAATGCACTTCTGGAAGAATGGTCAAACATTCCCATAAACCTTGTGGACAGCCTTCCTAGAAGAGTTGAAGCTGCTATAGCTGCAAAGGGTCGGCCAACTCAATATTGAACCCTATGAACTAAGACTGGGATGCCATTAAAGTTCATGTGCGTGTAAAGGCAGGTATCCCAATACTTGTGCATAGTGTATATGTAAAGCACTGTATAAATTGATGGTGCTATAGTAGTAGTGTTGCTTTAGTACCTGTAATTAATATGGTGTTGGCAGTATAAGAGTTAAATGTAAGCAGTACCTGAATGTGGTCTGCTATCAGCCCCTAGCAGTCCTTATGCAGCAGGACAGTGACACCAAACAGCAGCACAAAGAGCCCATCAGTTAATGTGCTGAGCAGAAGCATGCTGATAGAAGGAGAGAGCAGAGAGAAAAGAGAAGTATGGGTTGTTTTTTTTGTTAGATTCATACTTACCTAGGTGGATGCAGCATTGGTCCCCCGGTGCCTCTAACACTGAGAACTGAGCGTTCAAACATTACCGATCACTTGGTTCTCACAGCTCCCCGAGCTGAGAGCTGGTGACTGTCAGTTAGCAGCTCTCTGCTCTGCCAACCCCCCCCCCCCTCCCCCGCTCATTGGTGCACTGGGCTGTGGAGGGGGCAGGAGCGGGCAGATCAGGCTCTCAGTATCTCGCTGAGTGGCTGAGCCGGGTGCTGGTCCAGGGATCTGGGCAGATCCCAACTCTATGGTTGTGCTGATGCCCGAACCTGAACTGACTCTGTGACATCAGCAAAGAGCGGGCTTCAGCTGAAAACGGGTCACAGGAGTGCAAAACAAACTGCACTCCTGTGATCCATAGGAAAAGTACAGCTAAACGAGCTTTGGCTGTACTTCTACCTTAATTAATCACTGTTCTGTCCGGTCAGGGGGCAGATCCAGGATGACCTGGGTGAATAATGCAGATAAAGTTTGTTTTTAACTTGTTTTCTTTTGCTATACTTCTCCTGTAATTCATCACTGTGCTTTCATGTCAGGAGGTGGGTCCAGGGTGACCTGGGCTCAGAGGAAGTGGATTGAATGATGCTGGCCATCAGTCTGAGGACATCTAGAGGCAGAAAAAAGTACTGCGGGGGAAATCTCTGGATCCAAGGGTGAATAATGCAGCTAAAGTTTGTTCTTAACGTTATATTTTTTTTGCTATACTTCTTTAACCACTTCAGCCCCGGAAGGATTTCCAGCTTTAGGACCGGAGCCCTTTTTTCGATTCGGCGCTGCGTCGCTTTAACTGACAATTGCGCGGTCGTGCGACGTTGTACCCAAACGAAATTTGCGTCCTTTTTTTCCCACAAACAGAGCTTTCTTTTGGTGGTATTTGATCCCCTCTGCGTCATTTCTGATCGCCGCTATAAACAAAAGAAGAGCGACAATTTTGCAAAAAAACCCAAATTTCTTACTTTTTCCTAAAATACAAATCCAAAAAAAAAATATAAAAAAACATTTTTTTCACCGTTTTTGGCCGATTTATATTCTTCCTCATATTTGCAATAAAAAAAATCGCAATCTGCGTTTATTTATTGGTTTGCGCAAAAGTGGTCGCGTTTACGGATGATGAGAATTCATTTTTGGGGTTTTTATTTTTTTTTATTTTTTATTAGTAATGGCGGCAATCTGCGATTTTTTGCGGTACTGCGATATTTCAGCGGACATGTCGGACCATTTTGACACTTTTTTGGGACCATTGGCATTTATACAGCGATCAGTGCTATAAAAATGCACTGATTACTGTGTAAATGCCATTGGCAGTGAAGGGGTTAACCTGCAGGGGGCGCTCCAAGGGTTAACTATGTTCCCTGGGCGTGTTCTTACTGTAGGGGGACTGCACTATCTGGGGAAGGGAAGTGGTCACAGCCTTCGTATACAGGAAGGCTGTGATCACAGCCCTTCCCCCTCACACAGAGCGGAGGTCCGTGTTTACATACACGGACCTCCGCTCCTTCGCTCCGGGGGGGCCATCGCGGGTAGCCGGCGGCAATCGAAGCCGCCGCACCCGCTCCCTGGCCCTCCCCGAACACAGTGAGTGCACGGGCGCGCCTCCGGCGGCGCGCCCGCGCGCTCACTAAACTCGTTCCCGCAGCCGCCGTCGTATGACGGCGTTTTGCGGGAACGAGCCACTTTGCCGCCGTCAGATGCCGATCGGCGGTCGCCAAGTGGTTAATTCATCACTGTGCTGTCCGGTCAGGGGTCAGGACCAGGATGACCTGGGCTCAGAGGAAGTGGATTGAATGATGCTGGCCATCAGTCTGAGGACATCTAGAGGCAGAAAAAAGTACTGCGATGAAAATCTCTGGATCTAAGGATGAATAAGCAGCAAAAGTTTGTTTTTAACTTGATTTTTTTTTTTTTTTTTGCATGACTTCTGCTTTAATGATTACAGAGATGCATTTATTTATTTATTTTTCTTTTATATATGCCAGTATTTCAGCCTGTCCAGGATGCCACCCTTTGCCAGGTAGTCATGAGTTAATCACAAACAAAGCAAATGGGGTTTAGCCATTCATTAACTCGCGGAGCAAGCTGCTGCTTTGATGTGCAAAAAAAAAAAAGATTTGTCTTGGTCATTAAAGAGTTACAAGACAGAGGTTGCAGAACAGCTCAGCTAGGATCACCCACATTCCTAGTCCAGCTATTTCCTTGCAGCCAGGTGTGTGATCTGCGCTCCCTGATGATTGCCCTCACCATGCCACACAACATGTGCAGGGCTGGGGCTTCTCCTTGAGACGAGCTGCTGACATCACTGGAAGTCTTCTCAGATTGCACTTCATAAGAATCAGGTAGTCACTTCTCAGGCTAGAGCAAACTTGTTTTCTGGGTGTACCAAAGGAGAGGCGAGCGCTGTCCTAACCTCAGCTGTGTTTACTACAAAAGACGTCTTCCTGCGAGCCATGGCTTAACGTCGCCACATGCCTGTGCACCCTGAGCTCAGCGGCAGGTAAGGTGTCATTGCCCTGCAGATGTTTTACGTTTAATCAAGTATCGGCTTGCGTTGGCTCCTGTAGACGGTGCTGCTGCTTCCTCTGTTATATTGACTATCAACAGAAAAGTGACAAAGTAATAACAGCAATATGATTGTGGCTGTTGACACTGCAAGCGTTTGCTAAACCTCATTTATTTAGTCTGTACTTTTGCATCGCCGTACTGTTATGTTTAGGCGCACGAGGTGCAGAATTGGAAAAAAAATTGGCTTTTTTTTTAAAATTGAACAATTCTTGAAGGTGATTGTAGCAGTATTAATGCACTTGCAGCAACAACAATTGAGTATTGTCCATGATACCTTTTTTATTTGTACTAACATGCAAATATTCAGGAGAAGCTTTCAGGGTGTACCCCCTTCTTTGAAGTCCAAGCAGTACTAAATCCAAATTTTCAGATGAAACTTTTAAGTTGTACCCCCTTCAAGGTCCAAGTAGTACTGCTGTCCTTACGAGATATGGAAGGATGTCACCTGCTCAAGCCGGGTATTCATGCCAGAGGTGACCATCACCTGTGACACCCAACGCACGATCTAGAATGGTTTCATTTTCTTTTCACTTTGTGTCCTTGTTAAGCAAATTAAGTACTGTCCATGATTCTTTTTTTTTATTTATTTGCACTAACATCCACATTTTCAGGAGAAGCTTTCAGGGTGTACCCCTTCTTTGAGGTCCAAGCAATGCTAGATACAAATTGTTTGATGAAACTTTCAGATTGTACCCCTTCTTTGAGGTCCAAGCAATGCTGGATCCAAATTGTTTGATGAAACTTTCAGTGTGTACCCCCTTCTTCAGGGTCCTAGTAGTACTGCTGTCCTTATGCGATACAGAAGGATGTCACCTGCCCAAGCCAGGTATTCATGCCAGAGGTGACCATCACCTATGACACCCAACGCACAATCTAGAATGGTTACATTTTCTTTTCATTTTGTGTCCTTCTTAAGCAAATTAAGCACTGTCCATGATTCTTTTTTTAATTTTATTTGCACTAACATCCACATTTTCAAGAGAAGCTTTCAGGGTGTACCCCTTCTTTGAGGTCCAAGCAATACTTGATCCAAGCTGTTTGATGAAACTTTTAGGGTGTACCCCTTCTTTGAGGTCCAAGCAATGCTAGATCCAAATTGTTTGATGAAACTTTCAGGGTGTACCCCTTCTTTGAGGTCCAAGCAATACTAGATCCAAATTGTTTGATGAAACTTTCAGGGTGTACCCCCTTCTTCAGGGTCCTAGTAGTACTGCTGTCCTTACGCGATATGGAAGGATGTCACCTGCCCGAGCCAGGTATTCATGCCAGAGGTGACCATCACCTGTGACACCCTACGCACGATCTAGAATGGTTACATTTTATTTTCACTTTTTGTCCTTGTTAAGCAAATTAAGCACTCTCCATGATTCTTTTTTTTATTTTATTTGCACTAACATGCATATTTTCAGGAGAAGCTTTCAGGGTGTACCCCTTCTTTGAGGTCCAAGCAATGCTAGATCCAAGATGTTTGATGAAACTTTTAGGGTGTACCCCTTCTTTGAGGTCCAAGCAATGCTCGATCCAAATTGTTTGATGAAACTTTCAGTGTGTACCCCCTTCTTCAAGGTCCAAGTAGTACTGCTGTCCTTACACGATATGGAAGGATGCCACGTGCCCAAGCCAGGTATTCATGCCTAAGGTGACTATCACCTGTGACACCCAACACACAATCTAGAATTGTTACATTTTATTTTCATTTTGTGTCCCTGTCAAGCAAATTAAGTGCTGTCCATGATTCTTTTTTATTTTATTTGCAGTAACATCCACATTTTCGGTATAAGCTTTCAGGGTGTACCCCTTCTTTGAGGTCCAAGCAATGCTAGATCCAAATTGTTTGATGAAACTTTCAGGGTGTACCCCCTTCTTTGAGGTCCAAGCAATGCTAGATCCAAATTGCTTGATGAAACTTTCAGAGTGTACCCCCTTCTTCAGGGTCCTAGTAGTACTGCTGTCCTTATGCGATACGGAAGGATGTCACCTGCCCAAGCCAGGTATTCATGCCAGAGGTGACCATCACCTGTGACCCCCAACGCACGATCTAGAATGTTTACATTTTCTTTTCATTTTGTGTCCTTGTTAAGCAAATTAAGCACTGTCCATGATTCTTTTTTTTATTTTATTTGCACTAACATCCACATTTTCAGGAGAAGCTTTAAGGGTGTACCCCTTCTTTGAGGTCCAAGCAATGCTAGATCCAAATTGTTTGATGAGACTTTCAGGGTGTACCCCTTCTTTGAGGTCCAAGCAATGCTAGATCCAAATTGTTTGATGAAACTTTCAGGGTGTACCCCTTCTTTGAGGTCCAAGCAATAATAGATCCAAATTGTTTGATGAAACTTTCAGAGTGTACCAGCTTCTTCAAGGTCCTAGTAGTACTGCTGTCCTTACGCGATATGGAAGGATGTCACCTGCCCGAGCCAGGTATTCATGCCAGAGGTGACCATCACCTGTGACACCCTACGCACGATCTAGAATGGTTACATTTTATTTTCACTTTTTGTCCTTTTTAAGCAAATTAAGCACTCTCCATGATTCTTTTTTTTATTTTATTTGCACTAACATGCATATTTTCAGGAGAAGCTTTCAGGGTGTACCCCTTCTTTGAGGTCCAAGCAATGCTAGATCCAAGATGTTTGATGAAACTTTTAGGGTGTACCCCTTTTTTGAGGTCCAAGCAATGCTCGATCCAAATTGTTTGATGAAACTTTCAGGGTGTACCCCTTCTTTGAGGTCCAAGCAATGCTAGATCCAACTTGTTTGATGAAACTTTCAGGGTGTACCCCTTCTTTGAGGTCCAAGCAATACTAGATCCAAATTGTTTGATGAAACTTTCAGAGTGTACCCCCTTCTTCAGGGTCTTAGTAGTACTGCTGTCCTTACGCGATATGGAAGGATGTCACCTGCCCGAGCCAGGTATTCATGCCAGAGGTGACCATCACCTGTGACACCCAACGCACGATCTAGAATGGTTTCATTTTCTTTTCACCTTGTCCATAGTACTTTTTTACTTGCACTAACATCCACATTTTTAGGGTGTACCCCCTTCTTCAAGGTCTGAGCAGTAGTGCTTGATCCTTAAAGAAGGGGGTACACCCTGAAAACCTATTATGAAAATTTGGATCTAGTACTACTTTAACCCTGAAGAAGCGGGTGCACTCTGAAAGCTTATTTTCACCTTGTTAAGCTGTTGAGTACTGTCCGTGACACTTTTTTATTTTATTTGCACTAACATCTAAATTTTCAGGATATGCTTTAAGGGTGTCCCCCCCTTATTTGAGTTCCAAGCAGTCCTAGATCCAAATTTTCAGATGAAACTTTCAGGGTGTACCCCCTTCTTCAAGGTTCTAGTAGTACTGCTGTCCTAACGTGATACGGAAGGATGTCACCTGCCCACCTTGTGTCCTTGTTAAGTAATTGAGTACTGTCCCTGATACTTTTTAATTTTATTTCCACTAACAGCCACATTTTTTGGTACAAGCTTTCAGGGTGTACCCCTTTTTTTTTATGTCCAAGCAGTACTGCTGTTCTTGCAGGATATGGAAGTTTGTCACCATCACCTGCTCAAGCCAGGTATTCATGCCAGAGGTGACCATCACCTGTGACACCCAATGCACGATCTAGAATGGTTACATTTTATTTTCACCTTATGTCCTTGTTCAACAATTGAGTACTGTCCTTGATACTTTTTTATTTGCACTAACATCCACATTTTTAGGGTGTACCCCCTTCTTCAAGGTCGCTGAAAACATATTCTGAAAATTTGGATCTAGTACTACTTGGACCTTGAAGTAGGGGGTGCACTCTGAAAGCTTATTTTCACCTTGTGTCCTTGTTAAGCTATTGAGTGCTGTCCGTGACACTTTTTTATTTTATTTGCACTAACATCCAAATTTTCAGGATATGCTTTCAGTGTGTGCCCCCTTTTTTGAGTTCCAAGCAGTACTAAATCCAAATTTTCCGATGAAACTTTCAGGGTATACTACCTTCTTCAAGGTCCTAGTAGTACTGCTGTCCTTCCATATCACATAAGGATGTCACCTGCCCACCTTGTGTCCTTGTTAAGCAATTGAGTACTGTCTGTGATACCGTTTTATTTTATTTGCACTTACATCCAAATTTTCAGGATGATATTTGTGTGTAGCCCCTTCTTTGAGGTCCAAGCAGTACTAAATCCAAATTTTCAGATGAAACTTTCAGGGTGTACTGCCTTGTTCAAGGTCCAAGCAGTACTGCTGTCCTTACGTGATATGGAAGGATGTCATCTGCCCAAGCCGGGTATTCATGCCAAAGGCGACCATCACCTGTGACCCCCAATGTATAATCTAGAATGGTTACATTTTCTTTTTACCTTGTGGAAAGACATTAACCAATTGTTAACTGTCTATGAGAATTGTTTTATTTGCAATAATATCTAAATATTTATATTAAGCTTCCGGGGTGTAGCCCCTTATTCAAGGTCCAAGTAGTACTGGATCCAAATTTTCAGGACACAATTTCAGGGTGCACCCCTTCTTTAAAGTTCCAGGCAGTACTAGATCCAAATTTTCAGGATAAGCTTTTGGGGTGTACCCCCTTCTTCGAGGTCTAAGCAGTACTGGATCCAAATTTTCAGGACAGGTGTACCCCCTTTTTCAAAATCCAAGCAGTACTTCTGTCCTTGCACGATACAGAAAGACGTCACCTGTCCAAGCCGGGTATTCATGCCAGAGGTGCGCAGAACGGTTACATTTTATTTTCCCCTTGTGTCCTACAATTAAGTACTGTCCGTGATACTTTTTTATTTGCACTAATATCTAGGATATCAGGATAAGCTTTCAGGGTGTATTCCCTACTTCAAGACCCAATCAGTACGGGATTTAAATTTTCTTCAAGGTCCTTCTGCTTAGACCTTGAGGATGGGGGTACAACCCAAAATTTTATCCTGAGAATTTGAATTTAGTACTGCCTGGACCTTTAAATAAGGGGGTACATCCCGAAAGCTTATCCTGAAAGTCTGGATGCAGTACTGCTTGGACCTTGAAGAAGGGGGTACACGCCAAAGCTTATCCTGAAAGTCTGGATGCAGTACTGCTTGGACCTTGAAGAAGGGGGTACATGCCAAAGCTTATCCTGAAAATTTGGATCCAGTACTGTTTGGAATTTGAAGAAGGGGACACACCCCGAAAGCTTGTCCTAAAAATTTAGATGCTAGTGCCAATAAAAGGCAGGTGACATACTTTCGTATCGTGCAAGGTCAGCAGAAGGACAAACGATTGCATCTTCCTCTGGTGAATAACTATCAGGCAGGACAGAAGACACAACGATAGATCGTTCTGCTCCGAGGACTTTTCCTGCTTTTCTTGTGCATCAGCGTGGCCCATAAAGGCACAGGCATCATTTATTTTTTTTATGGTGTATTGCCATTTTAAGAACAGGTTTAATACCTTTCCTTCAAGATTCTTTTCCAATTTAATTGTGGGTGAAAACATTAATAATTGGTTCGCTCTAGCTTACTTGGTAAAACCCAGCATTTTACCATTGCGGCAGCTGTCACGTGCTGTCTGGCAGGGGATGGCGAAATGCATGTTTTTGCGCATTGAGCTGTATGCTTTTTTATTCTATTTTTCTGCTTATTAACTTTATTATAAGTCTCACATGCGGCGCCATCCAGTGCGCTGTGTAAAAATGCAGCATGTCTGCATTTTTCCGTACTGCACTTAACACCAGCGTTGCAGTGCGAATGGGGCACAGTGTCACTGTGGAAGAAAATGAATGTTGATTTGACTCTACTAACAATTAAAAATTTGAATGAATGTTCTTAAATCGAGACATTTTGAAAAAAATTCTACTATTGTATGGCCAGCTTAAGTCTTTGTAGAGTATCAATATTATGGGATGATTCTACTTGGGGATTATAGGACAACCCCTACCCACATAGGGAAGTTTATAGCATGGCAATACAGCATTGATTAGGGAACTCATAGTCTGGTTGAAAAAAAGCATTGAAATGTGCAGCCTATATCATTAGGGTGTGCACCCCAGAGCATAAACACACATGCGTGTATATCAGCAAATCAGTGGACGGTGTCAGCAGAGCAGAGATTGGTGCAGTAGGGCATTGGGCAGTGTCAGAAGTTTTTTATTTTTATTATTTTTTTACAATATTATTTTTTATTTTTTTACTATATTTTTTAGGAGCCCCGTTGGGGGGATTTGGTGATTTATCAAGGGTCTAAACCACATATGTCAAACACAAGGCCCGCGGGCCGAATGCGGCCCTCCAGGCCTTGTCATGTGGCCCTCGCACCCAGTTTTGCAGCCGGAATGTGGCAGAACTCCATTTTGCCACCTTCAACTTTCACCCTCTGCTTCCGCTCCCTGCAAGGTGAGACAAAGCCGCCTACAAAGGGAGGTAGTAGAGCCAGGGAAGGTAGAAGAGAGAAGCAAGGATGCTTCGGTGAGGGGGTTGGTGTTGCACATTGTCCATAGCGCACCCCTATACCCTGCATTCTGTACACTGCACACCACTGAACTTTGTATGCAACGCACTCCTGAACCCTGCACTCTGTACATAGCATAAACCTCAGTTCTGCACTCTGTACATAACGTACTCTTGAACCCAGCACTTTTTACGTATCACACCCAAGATACAACCAGCCCTTTTAGGGCAACCATACGGCTAATGGGGCCCTCGATGAAATGGAGTTTGACACCCCTGGTCTAAACAGACCCCTGATGTTTCACTTTTGAGACCGCAAAAGGGACAGAGTCCCCCATGGTTCCCTAAAACAATATTGATTGGACCAACAATATACAATGTTATTTCTTATAAATATTAGTAGCCTGTTTTTTTGTGCAATCAAAGACATTTAGCCTTTTTTTATGAAGCAATCCATTTAGCTGGTTAGATCTAGCTCCTGTGGAAGTCTATCCTAAATATTCACAGCTCCTACTGTAAAGAAGCCTTTCCTTATGTGGAGATTAAACCTCTTTTCCTTCAGGCTCAAAAAATTGTATTGCAGTGGCTGAGTGGTTAGTAGTTCTGTGGTCCTCAGTTTGAATCCTAGCCAGGGCCCTGTTTGCATGGAGTTTGCATTGCTCTACCTGTTCTTGTGTGGGTTTGCTCCGGTTTATTCTCACACTCCAAAAACATGCTGGTAGGTTATTGTCTCTGGTCTAAATTAGCCCTGGTATGTGTATGCGTGAACATAGGCGAGATAAGGAACTTAGGTCCTTGAGGGCAGTGACTGATGTGTATGTGCGGTATGCAAAGTGCAGCGTAGAATATTGGAGCTATATAAACACTTGAAATATATAAATGTTCCTCTTTAATTGTCACTTTTTCAAAGAGGATTCCATTCGGTTGTCAGACTTGAATATACGAATAATTCTCTCTTAAAGTTGATCAGGGTCCTGAGTTAAAAAAAAGGTGGAATCAGCATGTCTGCTCTTTACTAGATCATTTCCAATAAATAGGAGACATACCTGGGGTGTACACACATAATAAGAGAGATACCTGGGGTGTACACACATAATAAGAGAGATACCTGGGGTGTACACACATAATAAGAGACATACCTGGGGTGTACACACATAATAAGAGACATACCTGGGGTGTACGCACATAATAAGAGACATACCTGGGGTGTACGCACATAATAGGAGACATACCTGGGGTGTACGCACATAATAGGAGACATACCTGTGGTGTACGCACATAATAGGAGACATACCTGGGGTGTACACACATAATAAGAGACATACCTGGGGTGTACACACACAATAGGGGACATACCTGGGGTGTACGCACATAAGAGACATACCTGGGGTGTACGCACATAAAAGGAGACATACCTGGGGTGTACACACACAATAGGGGACATATCTGGGGTGTACGTACATAATAAGAGATTTACCTGGGTTGTACACACATAATAGGAGACTTACCTGGGGTGTACGCACATAATGAGAGAGATACCTGGGGTGTACACACATAATAGGAGACATACCTGGGGTGTACACACATAACAAGAGACTTACCTGGGGTGTACACACATAATAAGAGACTTACCTGGGGTGTACACACATAATAAGAGACTTACCTGCCATGTTCAGTACAGACATAATAAGAGACATACCTTGGGTGTACAGTGGTGCACTAATTGTTAATGGCACCCCCATGCATCTGTAAATGCACCTGTTTTCTTGTGCGCCAAACCGTATGGTGCTTCATTATGGCACATTTTTGGAAAAGAGTCGGAGGTTTCTTTTCTGCGATTCTTGTGCATTAAACGTGGACATGCAGAAAAGCAAAAGAGCGAGTTAGATAGCCGGGAACTCGTTCTTCTGAATATAGTGACTTATGAATGCAGGTAGAGAACAGATAATACAATGGCTTACGCGTTTCGGTTGTTAGCCTTAGTTATAGCCAATGACTATGACTAAGACTAACAGCTGAACTGCTTAAGCCATTGTTTTTTCTGTTCTCCGCCTGCATTCATAAACCACCATATTCGGAAAACGAGCTGCCGGCTCTCTACCTCCCTCCTTCATGTTGTGCCTGGGTCTGAGGAAGACACCATGGGCTAGAGCACCATCTGCTCGCCTCCTCTGGCACTTTGTTGCCTTTCCCTCAACGTGCAGAGACGCGCCTACACTCGGTCGCACCTGTAGGTATGAACCAGGCCTTAGTTGTTTTGGGCTGAATTAAAAAAGCTAGCCGTCTATGACCAGCCTTAGTGGAGAGATAGAAGGCATTGGTAGACACATGGTTGGGGCCAGCAGGATGGACCACATGCACAGAGGGAGACCAGAGAATCGACACTGCAGGAAGTGTCAGATTCTGCAGGATCTCCAGGCTTCACTATCTTCTCATTAGTGTCCAATAGCTTTGTCGTTGGGAGAGGTGACCACTCAATGTCTTCTTTTTAGGGAGGACTTGATCAATGGGTTTTATTAAGCAACAGAGCTGATTAAAGTGTATGTAAAGACAAAAACATTTTTTTTAAGATTGGGATAGAATGTGGAAGAGTTAGAACCTCTGTCAGGGTTTTAATGCTGTCTGTGTTCCCTCTGGGTGGGTTCACCTTCTCTGTTATTCCTGGTGACAATTGTCTCTTGATACAGAAAGTGATGGGAAATCCATTATTATTGAGTTCTTACAGGGTCTGGAGGAGGGGGAGGGGATTAGCTTCCAGTGGGTCACCTAATATGGTGACAACTAAGAGGGACTTCTTTTGGAGGGATCTTCTTACTTCCTGCTTTGTCTCTGGGACAGGAAGTTAGTTGTGACAGGGTCACTTTAAAGCTGACCCCCGAGATAAGAAAATATAGTTTGGGGTGGAGGAACTTGACTGGTCCTGACCTCAACCCAATAGAACACCTTTGGGATGAATTAGAAGGGAGACTGCGAGCCAGGCCTTCTTGTCCAGCATCAGTGCCTGACCTCACAAATGCACTTCTGGAAGAATGGTCAAACATTCCCATAGACACTCCTAAACCTTGTGGACAGCCTTCCCAGAAGGATTGAAGCTGTTATAGCTGCAAATGGTGGGCCAACTCAATATAGAACCCTACGGACTAAGACTGGGATGCCATTAAAGTTTATGTGCGTGTAAAGGCAGGTGTCCCAATACTTTTGGTAATATAGCGTATATACGTATGTAAGATTTTGTGCCCAGAGTTTAGCTTTAAGAATGCTCTTACAGTTATTCTGAAGAAGTTTTGCCATCAACGGCTGTAACTGGTGTTGCTCCGCAGGCTTTACTCATCTCGGCCACATCCTGCTCCACCGTCGTTTATTAAAGCAGAAGAAGAAACTGTTTGGTAATTTGATGATGAAATTTCAGAAGTAGACGGAATCTTTTCCTCTGCCCCGCATAGTTACTCAGGAGCCTCATACTATGGCAGCTTTATTAGGTTTTCCCTTCACTATCAGATAGGCCTGGAGGGAATGGGAAAAATCAATACAATCAGCCCCGAGAATGAGGAACTGGAATGTCAATATCCTATTGGGGTAAGCTAAGCCCATCACTGGCTGCAAACATTGTAAGACTGTATGGAGGAATGTGCTGACCGTTATCAGCCTTCCTTTCTATGGAATGTGTTGTTTTGTTTTTGTGTTTCAGTTGTCTTTTATAATAAAATCCGGTGGACCTTTGGTCTGTGTCTGCATGCAGGTACTTTATAAGGCACCTGGCATTAGATATTAACCTGAATTAGTTTGTGTAATCACCAGGAATTATAAACCACTGCTTTTGTTTTGTTTTTTTGGGGGTGGGGAGGGGGGTTTATACATGAAATATTTTTTTTCCTTCTATACATCTTGGTTCTGCTTATCTCCTCCAGCCTCGTCCAGCCATTTCCTGCCCATATGCACTGCACATGATTGCTCTGAGCAAAAAAGATATTCATGTCAAAAGCACAAACTATGTGCTCACAATGAATTGCAAAACACAAATAGCGACAGACCAATGTGTTTATATCATAGGCGTGCGCACAGGGTGTGCCGGGTGTGCCTGGGAACACCCTAACCCCCCATGTGTATTAGCATTATCCAGTGGTGGCACCAGGTGGGTGGTTGGGGGTGCCAGTAGCCAGTGCAAAGGCTAGGTTCAACCTTAGGAACACGTTACACCCATATTTAAGGTATGATGTCATATGCTCCCAATCAACTGTCTCCCATCACCAGAGCCTCCTCCCTGTGACAGCAGGTGGTATTCATGTTTTTTTTTATCTTTGGGGTGCACACCCTAATATAATAGGCTGCGCACACCTATGGTTTATATATAAGTGTACATGTAACCACCCTAAATATTCCTTGTTTGTAAAAAAAAAAAAAAAAAAAAGTGGGTGGAGCCCTGAAATGTGTATGTCCCCCTACCTCATCTCCTGTACTAGATGCCGATTGTGGCATGCCTCCTGGTGAGTCTGGCTCTCCATTACCTGGCTTTTCGATCCTTGCGTTTCCTTGATACTGTGCAGTGGACTCTCGGCCTCCAACTCAATGCAGTCCTTCCTTTGCCTAAGTGTAAGTTTGGATTATTTTGTTTGATTAAATGTTGCCATTTTTACATTTATTCAGAGCCTTGGTACCTCTGTTTCCTTGCATCATTGCCCTGGAGCAGCCTTTCTCAACCTTTTTTAACACAAAGGAACCAGTGAAATAACTTTCTGGTCTCAGGGAACCACTGCTAATAAGGACTATATCTACAACTCATGATTAGAGTTGAGCGAACTTTGGGGTGTCCGTGACCCGGACCCGAAACCGGACATTTGAAAAAAAGTTTGGGTTCGGGTTCTGGGTTCTGGTAGTTGATCACACATGTTGAATAGCTGCAGGGCAGCCAATCAACAAGTGTTTCACTGCTTTTCCCTAGAAGCCATCACATCCATGCCTACTAATGGCATGGCTGTGATTGGCCAGTGCATCATGTGACCCAGATTCTATATGAGGCTGGAGTCACAGTGCTGGATGTCACATGCTCTCTGGCTAGTGTAGGGAGAGGATGCTGCCGGTGCTGTGAGGGACAGATTGCAGATAGATAGGTAGAGATTACTACTACTACTGCTTTTAGGGACAGATTGCAGATCTCATCCTGCATTACAGAAAGATCTGACTGGACTAGGTAGAGTCTACTGCTTAGAGGGACAGATTATTGTTCTAAAATCATCTCCTAGTTCTATAGGGTCAGGTTCCTGCTGTTGCTGTAAGGGACAGATTATTGTTCTAAAATCATTTTGCTGCCCTCTAGCACTTTCCAGGACTCTTTTACAGTCATTTTTGTTCCGAAAAGTTCGGGTCCCCATTGAATTCAATGGGGTTCGGGGTAAAGTTCGGGGTCAAGTTCGGTACCGAACCCGGACTTTTTTCCGAAGTTCGGCCGAACCCACCGAACCCGAACATCCACGGGTTCGCTCAACTCTACTCATGATACGTTATTGTGATGGTCAGTGGAAAGGATGCTCCTTACACTTGTGGTTATAGGGAAGAATCCCCATTACAGGTATCTAAAAAGATCAATGGTGTCAGTGAGAACTTATCTGAGAGGCAGACATTTTTCATTGCTCAAGGAACCCCTAGAAACCTCTGGAGGAACCCTAGAGTTCCAAGGAACCATGGTTGAGGAACCCTGCTCTGGTCTAAGGCCCCTTTCACATGGGTCTTTCGTCAGTCTGTTCTTGACCTGTCATTAGATCAAAAATGGACTGTGGTGGGCGGCCAAAAGTAACCAGATGTTTGTCCGCTTACAGCCATTAGGTTCATTGGACCAAACAGAATGAGTTTGGAGCTTGGAGTTGAGCTTTTGTGGACCTGACCGGATGGGGGTAGATATTGATGGGTGCAAGTCGCTAAACATGATTATATGAATCAGTTTTTCATCCATTACATAATGGAGGAAAAAATAAAAGGGGCATGAATATCGCATATATGGCATTCATTTCTGTTCTGCTCAATATTAGCAGGTGATCATTCTATGATTGGCTGCTTAGCCACAAGGGCACCCGTGTGAAAGGGACCTAATAGTGACAACATTGGACCTTATCTGAGCAATGCAATAGGTGTGTTCACCTGTTTCCACCAGCACTAACCTGATGACAGGAACACTACTGGGGGACATGGAGAGAGTGTTGTCACTCTAAGGCAGTGGTCTCCGAGCTGTGGCCCGTGGGCCAGGTATGAGCCTTTTGCTAGCTTTTATCTGGCCCTCCCACTGACACCAACAAACACCTTTCCTTTCGATGACACCAACAACGGGGCATTGTTCCTCCCATTAAAAAGCAACGATGAGGCACTATTCCCCCCCCCTGAGATCAATGAGTCACTATTCCTCCCACTGAAATCAATGGAGTACTATACTTCCCACTAAAATCAGTGGTGCACTATTCCTCACACTGAAGTCAATGGGGCACTATTCATCTTACAGAAATGAATGTGGTACTATTCCTCCCACTGAAATAAATGGGGCACTATTCCTCCCACTGAAATCAATTGGGCACTATTGCACCCGCTGATACCAGCCATGGGGCACTATTCCTCCCACTGAAATCAATTGGGCACTATTGCACCCGCTGATACCAGCCATGGGGCACCATTCCTCCTACTGATGCCAACAAGGTGCCCTATTCCTCCCTCTAATACCAATGACGGGGCACTTCCTGTCCCATAGCCAAAACAGTGAGAGGGAATCCCTCCAAAACAAGGAAGTCCTGGGGTGTCATCAGAACTAGTGCCCCCCAATGGAAGATTTCCCCTCTATTCCTGTTCTGGTAACAACCTAATAATTTTGTATTTTCTTTTACATTCAGTGATAACGGGCACCAGGTCAAATAGGGAGAGTGAATCTTCCTAACAGGGGCAAAGACAGCAATAAAAACTGACAGGGGGTCTAATCCCTCTCTATCCTAAACTAAAAAAACAAAAACTGTTGCCTTCAGTTATATGTTAACCAATCGTTTTGCCTATTCAATTTTTGTAGTCTGCCTTACTGGAGGCATGGCCTGTATACCTCATACTAAATAGTGTCCCTCCTTCTTATCTAGGAATGTTGGGAGTTATGGAATGCCTTTTTATTGAAAGACACAGATTACAAATAATTAAACTTTTGAAGTAACATCAACAAATTAAAGCCTAAATTAAATTTTAATGATTGGGTTTACATTTAGTTGGCAGTAATGGCAAGAGATGGCAGTGAGGAATGGCGGTGATGTCATTTCAAAATACAACATTAAAGAGAACCAAGCTATGCATGCATTAAAATCATGGCAATAATTAAACTGTACGTTGTGTCCTCATTGCCACCAATCTCAATGAGTTTCATAATGTGAAGTTTAAGGGAACGGTCACCACCCTCGTAAAGTGTTTGTTAACATTCTGTCACCTGACTGATGTAGTAATAAACCTTGCGTGACATCTCTGAACAATCAAGACAGGAATTGTATCTCAAAGACTGGGTGCTTCAAAGCAGTATTAAACCCAAAAATGTAATATATTGCAGCTTACCGATCCTTAGATGTGGTGACTGCGCTAGTTTTCTTTTTTAGACTTTTCTTTCCATTGTTTCCACCTGATGATCTGGCCAGAAACACATTTTTGTCTTAGGGTGTCTCCAATCTGGTTGGGAGAGCAACTGAGACACCTTTTGGATAACAGCATTTTATTCTAAAAAATCTTATATTTAAAGGCAATTCATAAGTAATTTTTGATCATTTTAAATCTGCAGCTTTCTTTTAAAAAATACTCGATGATCTCGCCGAGAGGGTTCTCATTTAGGAACTTTCTTTTGTAGGGTGACAATACTCTGTCCTTGTGTCCCAGTTATGCTCCTCTACTGTCACGCTGAGCTTCTGATGGAGGCTACATGTTTCATATATGAATTACGTTGACATGTTCCACTTATGCCGCCATCAGATACCCCCTCTTCCTCATAGGTATAGTCAACCATTTCACTGCTATTTGCCTAGAACAGCGTTTTAACCTTTTTAACACAGAGAAACCTTAGCAATAACTTTCCGGCAGTGGGAAGAATGCTCCTTACAACCCTGGCCGGTGGTTGTCGGGGTCTGTGGGCGGGGTCTTATCGGAATCTGGAAGCCCCCTTTAACAAGATCCAGGCCCCCCACCGTATGTGAATGAGTATGGGGTACATTGTACCCCTACCCATTCACCTAAATAAAAAATCACTACACAAGTTTTTAAAGTATTTTATTAACCACAGATCGGAATCTGACGGCGACAAGGTGGCTCTAACGCGCAAAACGCCGTCATATGACGGCGGCTGCAGGATCGAGCCTAGTGAGCGCTAAAATATCGCAGTACCGCTAAAAATCGCAGATCGCCGCCATTGCTAGTAAAAACTAAAAAAAACCCCAGAAATTAATTCTCATCATCCGTAAACGCGACCACTTTTGCGCAAACCAATCAATAAACGCCGATTGCGATTTTTTTTATCACAAATATAAGGAAGAATATAAATTGGCCAAAACCGATGAAAAAAAATGTTTTTTTATTTTTTTTGGATTTGTATTTTAGCAAAAAGTAAGAAATTTGTGTTTTTTTGCAAAATTGTCGCTCTTCTTTTGTTTATAGCGGCGATCAGAAATGACACAGCGGTGATCAAATACCACCAAAAGAAAGCTCTATTTGTGGGAAAAAAAGGACGCAAATTTCGTTTGGGTACAACGTCGCATGACCGCGCAATTGTCAGTTAAAGCGACGCAGTGCCGAATCGCAAAAAGGGCTCCGGTCCTAAAGTGTGAAATCCTTCCGGGGCTGAAGGCTGAAGTGGTTAAATCAGCTCCAGCGTCTTCTGCCTCTCCGGCTCTTCTCCCTCCTGCTCTTTTGCGGTGTCTTCTTTCTTCTTAGGGCTCTTCTATCTTCTGCTTTTTTAGCTCAACAACATCGGAAGGGCCTGGCATGGATTTTGGGGGGGGACTCCACACCATTTTTTCTTTTTGATGTGGGGTTCCCCTTAAAATCCATACCAGACCAAAGGGTCTGGTATCTCCTGAGGGGGGACCCCACGCAAATTTTCTGTTCATTATGGCAGGGGGTTCCCCTTCAAGATCCTCTGCACACAAGTTGCACTGCAAGTTGGATCATCATGATTCGACTTCTGGTGCGACTTCTATTCAAATCAATGGTCTCCCATAGGGAACCATTGATTTTGAATAGAGGCAGAAAAACACAGCTAAAAGCTAGTGTGGATAAACGCGCATTAACACCAATGCAAAACGCTGATAAAATCTTGTTTTTAATTCGGCTTTTTTCCTGGCGTCGGTGCTAGCTTTACAGCTCGTTTTTCAGAACGCCCGTGTGTATGTAGCCTTGGAACTTTTTTGGGGGGTTTTTTGGAGCTTATAAATACCTATGCCACTAACAGCTCAAAAACGTCTCTATGTATACGAGGCCAATGAATAACATGGAGAGGCATTTTTAAGCAGTAAAAAAACTCAAAAATGCGGCTCTAAATACGCCTGTGTGTATGAGGCCTAATAAGGTACGTTACATCGTTTGTATGTCCCACAGCAGGTTCAGAGCTCGTTAGGGAAAGTCAATATTAGGTAAACCTTCTTTGTATTGTACGTATATTATCCTTTGTCTGGGTGTTTAGATTCTCACCATTACTAAGAATTCTCACCAACCAAGGTGTCCGATTGTACGACCATAATAAAGGTGGTTTTTTTTTGTCTAAAGAACAATATAAACAAACAAACAAAAAGAAAAAAAACAGGATCCTGAAAATCTGTGCGCCAATTAGAATGCAGATGATCTCCCCTGTGAGATTTTCTGTGGAGTTGTATGAAATGTTCTAATTGCATACTCTAGTGAAACAATAGATTTCAAACAAATATCACAGAAACTCCACAACCCTGCACTCCATGTAATCGTTTAGAAAAGATCAATGGCATCCCATGTTATTGATCGTCTACCGAGAACAAATTTACATCCTGTTGCAAAATCAGTCTGCTGGATTTTTGCCAGTCTTTCATTGTATTTGCAATCTTTTCTGTGCATGAAAAGAAAGCTTCCTGTTTGAAGGCAGCCTTTGTTTGAGAATGATCCAGTGTAAGTGTAGTGGTACCCCCATAGGGGATTAGGGTTGCCACCTGTCCGGGATTCACCTGGACAGTTCGGGTTTGGAATCATGCGTCCAGGTTTCAGACTGCCTGAAACCCGAACACATTATTCAGACCGGACTATGGCTTCCCAGCAGGGATGCTGGCGGCAGTTGTCTAAACCGAGAGTGTCTGTTACACTCTCTTTCACAATGAGTATACTAAGGTAAATCAGGGTTCTCAGAGCACCCCTTACATCAGAGTTCCCCTTTACACCAGAGGCCACAGTGTTCTGCCTTACATCAGAGTCCTCTCTGTACATCAGAGTTCTCAGTGTTCCCCTTAAATCGGGGTTCTCAGAGCATCCCTTATGTCAGAGTCTCTAGAGATCTCCTTTGCATCGGAGTCTGCAGAGTCCCACCTTACAATGTAAGGGAACTCTGTGAGTTCAGATGAAAAAGTGGAACTCTATGGATTCAGATGTAAAAGGGGAACTCTGTGGACTCTGATGTAAAGGGGGGCTCTTGTGATTAACTTCATATGATTAGAAATGTTATTTAATTGCAAAATATATGTATAGTTTATACTATAAAAATGAATTGCTGTGCGTCACTAAAGTGTTCGGGTTTGACTTGAAGAAAAGGTGGCAACCCTATAGGGGATGCTGGTAGTTGTGGTCCATCTGTCACCCTGCCCAGCCAGACACACAATTTTCAGTCACTCCTCAGACAGAAAACAGTCCTTGCACTTGTTTTTGTTATTTTATTGAGGGAATACAACTTGGCTGGGAATAGGGTAATTATGAGATGCCCAGTTTATTGTAGAAAACAGATACAGGGACTTGAGAACTATGCACATCTCCAATACGCACAACTCCCTCTCTTCTTCCAGCACAAACTTGAGTCTTGATCTCACTCTCAGGACCAGCTAGCACTGATATGCAAGCCTGACACTGGCTCAGCCAGGCCTAAAGCAGATGCCATTTGCAGGCAGGGACCGTGGGCCCCTTTGGTGTAGCAAAATGAAGGTAGTCCAAATGCTAGCTGTCCTATGTGGCTACTGATCCCAGCACCACCTCTTCAGGCCCTACCAGCCCTCCTGGCTGCAGTTGCCTCTCTCCACTGCCCATGCCACCACAGTCCACTCCACTGGCTCTGCACCCATCCCAGACTGCAATCTCCTAGTTCTCTCAGGCGTACCTCCCCAGTCCTTCTTGACTGTGTGTCACTCCCCAGCCCTCCTGGCTGAGACTTGTAGTTCCTCCTGGAGACTTGCCTGGCAGTACGCTCCTGCTGTCCTCTCCTTGCTCCCGTGCCTCCTGTCCAGGACATCTATGTATGTCTTGACAGGGTCCTGTCTTCACCCGA
This sequence comes from Glandirana rugosa, assembly GCA_018402905.1. NCBI lineage: Eukaryota > Metazoa > Chordata > Amphibia > Anura > Ranidae > Glandirana > Glandirana rugosa. The sequence continues at coordinate 219,363 of BLSH010044233.1, forward strand.
GCCTAGGCCCAAGGTCACCCCCCCTCCGCCAGACTGGGGATCTCCCTTTAAGGCCACGACAGCCTAGCACTCCATCTCCAGCTTTCACCCGTACTACTCCTCCCCCAGCTGGGCTGACCAGGTTGGGTATTGGGCAGGGCTCCTCAGAATACCACAAGTGGCTCCACCTTACCTCTCCTCCTTCCTTCCCAGAAGATTCCAGCATGTTCTGGAAAGAAGTGGGAGGTCTCAGTGATGCCACTTGTGAGTCACCCAGCTCTACCTTATTCTCTCCCAACCCAGACCAAAACAAACAGGCTTGGCTGCCAGCCAAACCTTAAATTTACCTTCTCTAACAAATTCTATATACTTCTAGCACAGTAGAGGGTGCCACACAAGATATTTGTTTCATAATCCATGAATATACAAGTTATAAAGATACAGTACTTACTGACACTGTAGAGTTGATTTACTAAAGGTAAATAGACTGTGCACTTTGCAAAGGGCAGTTGCACTCTATAAGTGCAGTTGCCCCAGAGGTTATTAAATGAGCAGAAGCTCTGCTGACTTCCACCATCCAATCATGTGCATTCAAAAATTTTTATTTTTCATGTGATTGGGTTTTCTTTCCAAAGTGAAGTTTTACCTCGTTTACTAAGCTCTGGAGCAACTGCACTTACAGAGTGCAACTGCCCTTTGCAAAGTGCACAGTCTATTTGCCTTTATTAAATCAACCCCATAGTCTGTAACTAATAATGGCAGCTGAATTGTTGATGCCTCTGGACCATTTGGCACCTTGTTATTGGAAAACAGGACAGATGACACATGCAGAGGGCATTAGGTTGTTTGTCTACATATAAAAAGTTATTTTATAGATGCTGTGGATATCCAGGGGTTTTCCGATTGGATATTTGAATGGAAAGTTTTTAGATTGCCCATATTATTTTATTATACATGTTGTCCCATTGTCTGCAATAGGTACTATTTTATTTTTTGCATTTATATAATGTTTATTTATTGCAGGTAGTTATATAGTACCAACGATTTACATTACATACTATGGTACGTTCACCTCATTACTCAAGGAGCTTACATTCTAAGGTCCTTACCTTGCACATGTGTGTATATACAGTATCTCACAAAACTGAGTACACCCCTCACATTTTTGTAAATATTTTATTCTATCTTTTCATGTGACAACACTGAAGAAATTACACTTTGCTACAATGTAAAGTAGTGAGTGTACAGCTTGTATAACAGTGTAAATTTGCTGTCCCCTCAAAATAACTCAACACACAGCCATTAATGTCTAAACAGCTGGCAACAAAAGTGCGTACACCACTAAGTGAAAACATCCATATTGGGCCCAAAGTGTCAATATTTTGTGTGGCCACCATTATTTTCCAGCACTGCCTTAACCCACTTGGGCATGGAGTTCACCAGAGCTTCACAGGTTGCCACTGGAGTCCTCTTCCACTCCTCCATGATGACATCACAGAGCTGGTGGATGTTAGAGACCTTTTACTTCTCCACCTTCCGTTTGAGGATACCCCACAGATGCTCAATAGGGTTTAGGTCTGGAGACATGCTTGGCCAGTCCATCACCTCTACCCTCAGCTTCCTTAGCAAGGCAGTGGTCGTCTTGGAGGTGTGTTTGGGGTCATTATCACGTTGGAATACTGCCCTGCAGGCCAGTCTGTCATGCTCTGCTTCAGTATGTCACAGTACATGTTGGCATTCATGGTTCCCTCAAAGAACTGTAGCTCCCCAGTGCTGGCAGCACTCATGGTCTGAGCACTAACAGGCTGACCCCCCTCCCCCCCACCCCTTCAACCTCTTAGCAAAGCTGGCAGCACTCATACGTCTATTTCTCAAAGACAACCTCTGGATATGACGCTGAGCACATGCATTCAACTTCTTTGGTCAACCATGGCGAGGCGCAGTTCTGAGTGGAACCTGTCCTGTTAAACCGCTGTATTGTCTAGGCCACTGTGCTGCAGCTCAGTTTCAGGGTCTTGGCAATCTTCTTATAGCCTAGGCCATCTTCATGTAGTGCAAAAATTCTTTTTTTCAGATCCTCAGAGAATTCTTTGCCATGAGGTGCCATGTTGAACTTCCAATTACCAGTATGAGAGAGTCAGAGCAATAACACCAAATTTAACACACCTGCTCCCCAATCACACCTGAGACCTTGTAACATTAACGAGTCGCATGACACCGGGAGGGAAAATGGCTAATTGGACATCTTCACTTAGGGGTGTACTCACTTTTGTTGCTAGCAGTTTAGACATTAATGGCTGTGTGTTGAGTTATTTTGAGGGGACAGCAAATTTACACTGTTATACAAACTGTACACTCACTACTTTACATTGTAGCAAAGTGTCATTTCTTCAGTGTTGTCACATGAAAAGATATAATAAAATATTTACAAAAATGTGAGGGGTGTACTCACTTTTGTGAGATACTATATATATATATATATATATATATATATATACATAGGGCCAATTAACATACCAGCATGTCTTTGGAGTGTGGCAACAAACCAATGCAAGCACAGGGAGAGCATGCATGCCCCAAACAGGTAGTGTCATGGATGGAATTTGACCCAATTACCATAGTGCTGTAAGGCAGAAGAGATAACCACCAAGCTACTGTGCTGGCATTTCAGCGTTCTGATTGTATTTTCAAGGAGATACAGAATTTGAAGAGACTATTTTGATCTTTGTTTGAATATCTGGTTCAAACATGACTTATATATATATTTGAGTGGTATAGGGTGGGTATTTTATGGGTTTTCTTCTACTGTGGTGTTTTATTAGTATGTTCGAGTAATAAAGACAAGCACAAAGTTCTATGATTACATTTTATATATATAACACATTACTAGCCCATTGTAGTCTTCCAGCCTGGTTTTGTTTATTTCAAAGAAGGTATCTCTAGCATACTTCCAAAGAAGCCTCACAGATAAACAGCTGGGATTGGCTAAGCAAAAATGGTGCAAGGGATGCCTTGTCTTTCTACACTTTTAGCACTGGGAGGTGCCGGTAGCCTTTGAAACAGAGCTCCTAGCACAAAGGGTGATCCCTGTAACCCTAACAGTAACCCCTGTTTATGTATAATAGACCCCCTGTTTGCATATTTAACTCTTCCAGGCCGTAGATAATTTTTTGTCCTGGGGGGGTTCAGCAGAAGGTACCAATTGGTGAAGCGGGGGGGGGGTCGGGGGGAGAACCAAGCAGCGCTGTGTGGGTTGATGGAGCGTGGCTCCATCGACCCACACAGCACAGGACCGAGCATGCACTGTGTGCCCCGTAGCAAGCAGGGTTGTCGTTAAGATTTCACTGACACCCACTGTAGATTGCAAGGGCGCTGTAATTTGAATGTGGTGCAGGATCAGGGCCACCTTTCATATTGAATGGACCCTGGGCAAACATTTTCTTGCCCCCCCATTCACATCATGACTGCTCACTGATTGGTTGCTGGAGGATAATGCACATCATTACCACTCACTGATTGGTTGCTGGAGGTTACAGCACATCATCTCACTGCCTGCACATCATGGACTGGGGAGGTGTGGGACTCACCAATAGACAGAAAACTCCTAGAATGTGTTATTAGCAATGAGCAGAGCACACACACCTATGAAAGTAGGGACTGCATTGTGTGTGAAAGAGGCCTTCGTGGTGAAAGGTCTACTTTAAACCAGAGCAGCTTGTTCTGACTCTCATACACTCCATTTGTTGTGTGGATGTATAGCTTGGTTTGAGACTGCATCTTAGTGATGGCCAACCAGAGGTTTTCAGTGCCTCAACTTCAGCCCCTGACACACCAAAGGGTTGTGCATATCATTTACTGCCAGACATACCACGTGAGATGGTCAGAGACTGCAGGCATACAAGAGATGGTCAGAGACTGCAGGCGTACTACAGGAGATGGTCAGAGACTGCAGACGTGCTACAGGAGATGGTCATAGATTGCAGACATAGTACAGGAGATGGTCAGAGACTGCAGACATAGTACAGGAGATGGTCAGAGACTGCAAACATAGTACAGGAGATGGTCAGAGACTGCAGACATAGTACAGGAGATTGTCAGAGACTGAAGACATAGTACAGGAGATGGTCAGAGACTGCAGACATAGTACAGGAGATGGTCAGAGACTGCAGACATAGTACAGGAGATGGTCAGAGACTGCAGACATAGTACAGGAGAGGGTCAAAGACTGTAGGTGTACTACAGGAGATGGTCAGAGATTGCACACATACAAGAGATAGTCAGGGACTGCAAATGTACAAGAGAATGTCAGAGACTGCAGACGTACTACAAGAGGTGGTCAGAAACCGCAGACGTACTACAGGAGATGGTCAGAGATTGCAGACATAGTACAGGAGATGGTCAGAGACTGTAGACATAGTACAGGAGATGATCAGAGACTGCAGACATAGTACAGGAGAGGGTCAGAGACTGTAGATGTACTACAGGAGATGGTCAGAGACTTCAGACTACTACAGGAGAGGGTCAGAGATTGCAGGCGTACTACAACAGATGGTCAGAGACTGCAGACATACTACAGGAGATGGTCAGGGACTGTAGGTGTACAAGAGATGGTCAGAGACTGCAAGCATACTACAGGAGATGGCCAGAGACTGCAGGCATACAAGAGATTGTCAGAGACTGCAGGCGTACTACAGGAGATGGTCAGAGACAGCAGACATACTGGAGATGGTCAGAGACTGCAGTTGTACTAGAGTAGATGGTCAGAGACCATCCATGTACTGTCTGATCTCCTATCCCTGTACATTGTCTGCCGAACACTCACAATGGTCCTTCCTGATCACCATAACAGATGCTGTCAGTGGGGGCCCCCCCCCCCCCCCCCC
>BLSH010044233.1:230467-252984 GCA_018402905.1 Glandirana rugosa
ACAAAGGTTACAAAATACTAGGTCGGAAATACCACAGATTTGAAATTGAAATGATCAAGAACTCAAAATCTTTCCAGTTCACGTGGAAACTCTATTTTCAGCTATCAATACAACTAGGTGTGTAGACGAAGTTAGTTACGGAACTCGGTAGTGAAGGTATGTCGTGTGCGGAAGGTATGTTACAGTACGATTATTAGTATTTGTTGTTTAGTCCGTCAAAATAGATTGAAAACTGACTATTGATCTCAACTCGCTTGTGGACCTTCAAGCCCAAGACGACCAGGCAGGCTTGAAGCACTGTTTCAGGCCCAGGCCCAGGCCTGCCTTCGTGCGATCGTTCGGGTTCCGTCCGGACCCGGACCCGGACTTTGTCACGAAGTTCGGACGGACCAGCAGAACCCGAACTTCCAGGTGTTCGCTCAACTCTAGTTATCAGTCAAAAGTTAGATAAAACTGCCTGATTTGTTGTTTATGATTATTAGCATGACATTGTATGGAAGGCGTGTGCTGTATGGAAGTGATGGCTCAAGGCATTGATTGAAGCAGATGTGTGGATCAACATAACTATCGACTTTTATCTCAAAGGTGCACTTGACCTTTCTAAAACTCAAGAACTAGTAAAGTTAAAGTTTAGACACCATAAAGGCTGGATCATAAAACATTGGAAACAGTTACCAATGAAATGTTCTTTACTTGTACTTTACCAGTTCTGTTTCACTTATTACAAGGGCACGAGATTTCTGGGAAAAAATAGAAGCTGACGTATTTGGTGCATGTTGCCATAATCCATTTTAACCGATTCAGCTCTCACACCCGTATACCTCTTATGGACTAGAGCAATTTGACATTTCTACAATGGGCCTGTTTATTTGGCGATTAACAACTTAAGATAACACATTTATACATACATTTGTGGGGGTATAACCTCGGTATTCTTTTGGAAATTATATTTTGCAAAATGTATTTTATTTTCTGTGGAATTTATAGACAAAAAAAAAATGTAAATTGATTAAAAAAAAGTGGTTTTAAGTGTTATAAAAAAAAAACCAGTAGTATAGTATATCGTAAATAAAAAGTGTACATTTTATTTTAAACTTTGACCTGTTTAAAATTACAATTAAAAAGATATGTTTCTGGTACAAAATATGGTAAATTTATTTGCAACTAAAAAGGAATTTTTTATTTTTTTTTTATTAATTTTGCATGTTTTCTTGTTATGCAACACTGAAAAAAAAACATTAACAAATATATTTATAAAAAAAAATGTAAATGTTTGAGCTCACCCTAAATCTTCTTAATCCAAGCTGCTGTATACATAGACATATGTATAATTACACTAAAATTAGGTTTCTAGTACAAAACATGATACATTTATTTGCAAGTAAAAAAAGGCATTTTTTTTCCAATGTTACATGTTTTTCTGTTATGTGACACTAAAAACAGAATTGACAAATATATATATATATATAAAACATTTTTGTGCTCACCCTAAACCTTCACAACTTAAGCTATTGCATAAATATTCGACTAATATTAAAAAGCTTTATATGCAACATACAGCACTAACCTATATATATATATATACTGTATCTATATCCATATAAGCGTTATAAATATATATACTGTGTATATATATATATATATATATATATATATATACAGTAAAACCTTGGTTTGAGAGTAACTTGGTTTCAGAGTGTTTTGCAGGACAAGCTAAATTTTTAAATACATTTTCAATTGATATACAAGCGATGTCTTGATATAAGAGTAGCGTCATGTCACAACTGAGTACAAAAGAGAAGAGAGGCTCTTTAAGTGTAACAATATGGTTACATTTAATGAAGGTACAACATTTAGCAGCTCACATGGTTGATGATTAAAAGAGGCACATCTAAGTATGCAGGCATCCGGGGTAAAGCTGTCCCCGTAGACCGTCATGCGCACTGCCATTAAAGTCATCCCTTTCATGCTGCCCTCCACGAGAGTTTCAAGCCTCGTTTTCAGGATGGTCTATGTGGACATCTATACCCCGGATGCTTGCACCATAACCATATTGCTACACTTAGGGGCGCCTCTCTTCTCCTTTGTACTCTGTAGGTCCAGCAAAATTTTGCTTCTAATCCCCTTGTGGAGGCGGCCATTTGTGGATGGACATTTTATGGTTACACAATCTATCCCATTGCTATAATCTTTTTATATGCACTATAAACTGAAGGACTTATGAATAAATGGTTGTGGAACGAATCATCTGAGTTTTCATTATTTCTTATGGGGAAATCCTCTTTGATATACAAGTGCTTTGGATTACAAGCAGGTTTCTGGAACAAATTATGCTCGTAATCCAAGGGTTTACTATACCACTTTCTACCTGTAAACTAGTATTTCCTTTTTTTGGGCATCCAGCATATCCAGTTAAAGGATATCTCACAAAAAGCATAAAACGAGAAGAAATTTAAAAATGTCAAAAATAAAATCTTTAACTCTTAAAACTTGTCCCTGTATAAAAAAGTAAAAAGAAACAACACATAGGGGGGAGATTTACTAAAACTGGAACACTCAGAATCTGGTGCAGCTGTGCATGATAGCCAATCAGCTTCTAACTTCAGCTTCTTCAATTAGCGGCTTTCTCCTGCACAGGATCATGTACCCAGTATTTGATCCTGCCCTTCAGGGTCTGGGGCCCAGCTCCCGCATTGATTGGACACAGCAGGAGCCAATCAGTGGGTTTGGCGGACTCAATGTCCGGGACACAAGTAGAGTGGCGTTAACAAGGCAGACTGCCGTTTTGTCAGTAGGGAAGGTATTGATCCTGTTTTTTTTCAAAGCAGGAGCACAGATCTTTGCCTTCCCAGTACAAGCACCTCCCACAGTGTAACCAAGAACAGGTTAGGCACACAGTTAACCCTTTGATCGCCTATGATGTTAACCCCTTCCCTGCCAGTATCATTAGTACAGTGATAGTGCATATTTTTAGCACTGATCACTATATTACTGGTTCCCAAAAAAAGTGTCAAAAGTGTCAGTTATTGTCCGATTTGTCTGCCGCATTTGAGTTTCCATTATTTCTTATAGGGAAATTCACTTTGATATACAAGAGCTTTGGATTACAAACATGCTTCCGGAACGAATTATGCTCGCAATCCAAGGTTTTACTGTATCATGAAAAATAATCTATACAGCTTAAAATAAGTGCATTAAATCAATACATCAATGAATAAATAAAATATAGAAAAAAACGAATACTTCTTACCATAACAAATCTATTATTCAAGAAGAGCATTAAATACAATACAAGCAATGCATCAATAATTATATTTAAAAAGTTTTAACAATTATTATTTTATTGTATTTATTAATATAGTGATTTAATGTACTTATTTTATTCTGTATATATTATTTGTTATGGTGCAAATTATTATTATTTTTTTGTAGCACTGTATGTTGGATAATAAATATACAGGAAAACCATGTAGGTAGTTACACATTCAAAAGCCATATAATAATTTTTAAGGCATAATACCAGACATTTTATACAGTAGCTACCTGGAGTTAAGCTTTAACCTTGTTGCTTTGAATAAAGTGGCTTCCGCTGCTGTGTGCATGTATGGTGACAGGTACACTTTCCATCCTCCTCCAGTCATCATTAAAGAATGAACTTGAAACGTTTCTCCTTTTTATGGCGCTCCTCGACCTCAAATTATCTAAAGTGCCAGTCGGTTGCAAGCTAACTGTACATACAACAACCGTTCAATAAAACTCTATTTACTGCTAACATCTGAAATGTTACTTGTCTGGGAAGTAGCAATAAACAGATCTGCAGTGCAGAGCAATGAGGCGTTTCCAAAAAGCGACCTGTGAAAGCCTTTTGTATTATAAGATGCCGTATCTTACAATGTTGGGATTTTTTTAATTTTCCAACTCTAGTACAAGGGAGAAGCTATAATGCTGCCTATATCAAGGGGTCATCACCAGTGTGTTTAAGGGCTCGTTCACACCAGCCTGCATGCTAAAATAGGTGTGCGATGTGTATGGAGGGTGTGACGAACCACTTAGGGATCTTTTTATTTTATTTTTTTTTACAGCCTTAGGAGGATTGCATTGGACATGCAGGGTTAGTTTCAGAATGGCTGGGCTGTAGAAGAAGCTAGGGCAATACATCTACACTGCTAAGACAGCTACACAAGTTCTCCTAACTCCACCTTAAAAAGCAAAGGGGCGTGGGATGGGGATTTGTGATTGGTGACAATCCTGAAGACTTCTAGATTGCAGGCTTTGCTTCAACAGTCTCCCTAACTGGGGCCCCCTTCCACCCCCAGGCCCCATAGCAGCCGATTGGGCTACTATGGCTATCGTTACATCACTGACAATAAAGGCGTCAGCAGGTATAAAATGTCTATTTTCAACCCATTTATGTTTTCATAAAAAATTCCTTTAACCGCTTGCTGATCGGCAATTGACGGCGACAGTGTGGCGCTCCTGCGCAAATCGCCATCATATGACGGTGGCTGCGAGATCGCGCCCAGTGAGCGCGCGCGGGCCGCCGGAGGCACGACCGCGCGCTCACTGTGTCCGGGGAGGGCCAGGGAGCGGGTGCGGCGGATTCGATCTCCGCCGGCCACCCGCGATGCCCCCCCGGAGTGAAAGAACGGAGGTCTGTGTAAGTAAACACGGACCTCCGTTCTGTGAGGGGGGAAGGGCTGTGATCACAGCCTTCCTCTACGTGGAAACTGTGATCACTTCCCTTCCCCTGTTAGGGCAGCCCAAACACAGTTAGAACACGCCCAGGGAACACAGTTAACCCTTAGAGCGCCCCCTGCAGGTTAACCCCTTCACTGCCAATGGCATTTACACAGTAATCAGTGCATTTTTATAGCACTGATCGCTGTATAAATGCCAATGGTCCCAAAAAAGTGTCAAAATGTTCCGACATGCCCGCTGAAATATCGCAGTACCGCTAAAAATCGCAGATCGCCGCCATTACTAGTAAAAAATAAAAACCCCAGAAATGAATTCTCATCATCCGTAAACGCGACCACTTTTGCGCAAACCAATCAATAAACGCCAATTGCGATTTTTTTTATCACAAATATGAGGAAGAATATAAATCAGCCAAAACCGATGAAAAAAATGTTTTTATATATTTTTTTTTTGGGATTTGTATTTTAGCAAAATGTAAGAAATTTGGGTTTTTTTGCAAAATTGTCGCTCTTCTTTTGTTTATAGCGGCGATCAGAAATGACGCAGCGGTGATCAAATACCACCAAAAGAAAGCTCTATTTGTGGGAAAAAAAGGACGCAAATTTCGTTTGGGTACAACGCCGCACGACCGCGCAATTTTCAGTTAAAGCGACGCAGTGCCGAATCACAAAAAGGGCTCTGGTCCTAAAGGGGGAAATCCTTCCGGGGCTGAAGGGGTTAATGTATTTTAATGCAGTGCCTCAGTCTGTCTTTATATTAGCCTCCTGTACAGCTGGCCATAGATGGGCAGAATGTCAAATTAAAATTCTTAGGAAAAGAATGTTCTAAGAAAGTTTGTTCTTTTTCTAATCATTACTGCGGTCAAATCCACATTTGTTTTTGACTGTAGTGATGAGAAAATTTGAAAGAGCAGGATGGAAATTTTTTCTCAAACGAATGAATTTCTAACAGTGTGTGCGGTTTTAGTTCAGTAAAGTCCATTTATTCCAATATCAAATTTTAAAAGCAAAATCTTTTCAATGACATTTGAGCGTTCTGAGAATTTTCATACAAATTTTCCTTCGATTTTTCATTCCACATTTTATCCATAAATGGCTAGCTTAAAATATCACTAAAGGCAACATTTTTTTTTTTAGTTTTGGGTGGAGTGAAGAGGGATTAGAACCCCTGTCAGGTTTTTTTGCTGCCCAGTTAAAGAGATTCCTCTTCTCAAACCCCAAATGTTGAGTTGTCCCCAGAAAAAGTAGATGTCCCCACTGAAAAAGTGGAAATCTTCCAGTGGGGACACTAGTTCTGGTGACTTGGGGGTCCCCAAGGAATTCCCTTAATTTACAGGGATTTCTTCTCACTTCCTGTTTGGCTGTGGGACAGAAAGTGAAGGGAAATCTCCTCAATGTGAGAATAGAAAAAGAAAAAACAACGCAATGGCCTAGTTTATCATCCAACAGATTTATTTAAAGGTATATAAATAAAACCATAAACATGTCTACTTACAAACATAAGCTGAAAACACGCTCATCAGGCCACATGAGTTGCAATCTCTCATCGGGTGCTCGAATCACCGAACTTGGGGGTGGGGCGTCCTGAATGAGACCCCTCAGGCTGACGCGTTTCGAAGTGCTGGGCTTCTTCTTCAGAACCTCTCCACTTCTTCAGAAATCTCCGAAATGGAACACAGATGGCGCAATAAAAATCTGATGGGTTATAACACTTCCTTACTCTCTCCAAAATGAAAAGAAAACATTTTCCCAGTAGGTCTACTTTAAAGCCTTGTACACATGGGCTGAATGCCACGTGACATCGGCCGGTTCAATAAAAACTGGCCAAATATATGGCAGCTGGTTAACCTTTGTTCACCTTTTTCTTTTTTTTTCAAAATTGCTGCTCCACTATGTACCAGTATAGCATTAACCACTTTGCGTCTGTGCCATAGCCGAATGACGGCTACAGCATGGCTCTAAAATGCCGGGAGGCCGTCAATAGACGTCCTCCCCTTCTCTCGTGCTGGACACGCACACGCCGCCGCACGCTGCATGAGCATGCCCGCGGGTTGGGCAGACCCGATGTCCGCCGGAGACCCGCAATCTCCTCACAGAGAGCCAGAAACGGGAACCACCGATCTAAACATGGCGGTTCCTTGTTCTGTGAGGGGGGCATGCCAGATCTACTGATCCCTGTCACTGGGATCAGTTCGATCTGTCATGCCCCTGCCAACCTCGCCCCACCACAGTTAGAACACACCCAGGGAACACTTTTAACCCCTTCACTACCCCCTTAGTGTTAACCCCTTCCCTGCCAATTACATTTAAACAGTAATCAGTGTCTATTTTGAGATCTGATCACTGTATAAATGTCATTGGTCCCAAAAAAGTGTCAAAAACGTCCGACATGTCCGCCGCAGTATTGCAGTCCCGATAACAATCGCAGATCATCACCATTACCAGTAAAAAAATTAAAATAAATAAAAACGCATTAAACCAATGTCCATAGATTGTAGGCGCTATAACTTTTGTGCAACCCAATCAATATACGCCAATTGCAATTTTTTTTTTTTACAAAAAATATGTAGAAGAATATATATCGGCCTAAACTGATGAATAAATTTGTTTTTTATTTTTTATTTTTGGATATTTATTATAGCAAAAAGTAAACAATATTGTTCTTTTTTCAAAATAGACGCTATTTATTTGTTTATAGCGCAAAAAATAAAACCCGCAGAGGTGATCAAATACCACCAAAAGAAAGCTCTATTTGTGGGAAGAAAACAATGCCAATTTTGTTTGAGTACAACGCAGCACGACCGCGCAATTCTCATGTTTAAACACACTGCTCCATTACTTCTGCCTTACTTCCTGGTCAGACTTTAGGTCATGACACAGGAAGGAGTTGACCAGCTGAGGGTAGATGATGCAGGGTGTGTGCTAATGAGATCAGCTGATCAACTCCTTCCTGTGTCATGACCTAAAGTCTGACCAGGAAGTAAGGCAGAAGTAATCAAGCAATGTGTTTAAACAGTTATAAAGAGAGTGAGGTAAGCTGGTGTAGAAATAATTGAAAGTTGTTTTATTTTTGCAAAATTAGTACATTGATGCTGTATTGTTACATAGGGGAGCTGCAATTTAGAAAAAAAAGGTGAACTTATCCTTTAAGTCTCTAAACCGCATGAGAGAGGCAGCGGCAGCTCTGTAAGTTGGTTGCTTTACTGTGTACAATACAAAAGGAGCTAGCTGATATTAGAGAAGAAAACACAGGGATGACCTCATGGGTATGTTCTGATCCCTCAGTATCCAATCACAGGCTAGGACGGTTCTTGACCAAGCTTCATTGCTGTAAATAGAGAAGAGAAAAGTGAGGTTAGAACCCAACAGGGATGTTTGGATTTTTTTTGGCAGGCAGACTACGTCAGGCTTATGCATTTTATTTATGAATTGACTTCATTTCCACTTAAAAAGGCTTGAGTTGTTTTATCTGGTCAGTCTCATCCCTGTCATTGCTACTCAGTATATAACAATGGTAATGCATGGCAGCCAATCAAATTTCACATTTTTGAAGTCATATGGGTTTGATGATTGGCTGCCTTTGGTTTTCCACACTTTGCCCGTGACTCTTTGCCTCGTTAAACAGCCCTGGATGTGTTGAAGAACAGAGGTCTGGTCTTTGACATATGGGAAAGCGTAGTTTCCCCTGACCAAGTGCCATTTCCTGTTGTCTTTTTCATCCACCATGTAAGAATAATTACCAGACTGTATTCCTTGGACACAGGTAGGAGACGGCTCTTTGAAGTAGCAGACTTTTCTGAACAGGCAAAGCCAAGAGAAGCATATTCTGTATTATTTTCACAAGGAACATTAAAGACTTGCAAACCACATACTACATAAATTAACTTATGGGGGTTTTTTCAGTTCAAACAGTAAAATTCCCTTTTTTTTTCAATATAGCATTCAATATTTAAAATAATGATGTTGCAAATCCAAAATGCTGCTTAAAGTGTAAGTTCACCTTTAACCACTTTACGACCGCCCACCGCACATATACTGCGGCAGGAAGGCCGCCCTGTGCCGGATCATGTACCTAGTACGCAACCCAACACTTCTGATTAGACACAGCGGGAGCTGATCTGCGGGTGCCGTGGAATTGATGTTCACCAGCACCCAGCGATCATTAGGCAGAGAGCCAGAACGGCGATCTGCCTATGTAAACAAAGCTGATCGCCATTCTGTCAGTAGGGTAGGCATGGATCCTGTGTTCCTGCAAAGCAGGAGCATGGATCCATGTCTTCCCCTAGTAAAAGCACCTCACACAGTGCACAAACACTGGCTAGGCACACAGTTAACACTTTGATCGCCCCGGATGCTTAACCCCTTCCCAGCCAGTGTCAGTAGTCCAGTGATAGTGCATATTTTTTAGCACTGATCACAGTATTAGTGTCACTGGTCCACGAAAAGTGTCAGTAAGTGTCCCGACTGTCCGCCACGATATCTCAGGCCTGATATAAGTCACTGATCGGCGCCATGACTAGTAAAGAAATTAAAAAAAAAAGATTTCATTACTAGTAAAAAATAAATAAATAAAAATTCCATAAATCTATCCCATAGTTTGTAGACGCTATAACTTTTGCGCAAGCCAATCAATATACACTTTTTTTACCAAAAATATGAAGCAGAATACATATTGTAATACAAACAAAGAGTGTGACCGCTCCAGGTGAGGCTGGTTGGTATCACTTCCACTTCGATTAGAAGAGCCGGTTCACACTGAGGCGACTTGTCAGGCGACTCAAGTCGCCTGACAAGTCGTCCCCATGCAGTGCAATGGAACCATTCTAATAGGAGCGACTCAGGTCGCTCCGACTTAGAAAAAGGTTCCTGCACTATTTCGGGGCGACCTCAGCGCGACTTGCATTGACTTCTATGTAAAGAAGTCTCCTTGCAAGCCGCGCTGAGGTAGCCTCGAACGGCGCGACTTGCTTTGCCCTGCAAGTCGTGCCGCCTCAGTGTGAACCGGCTCGAAAAGTTTTCAATGCAATTTCAAATAGTTTTCGAATTCCAATTGTTTTCAAATTCGAATCGTTTTCCAATTTCCAAGGAGAATGGGGTGGAGTGGAAAGTGGAGGAATAATATGGAAAAAGATAGAATACAATAAAGGGGAATATAACAGAAAGTGAAAGAATATAATGTGGTGGAATGGAACAGAGCTGTTTTACTTGGTTGTATTCTATTCCTTTGTTTTCTGTTATATTATTTACTAGTCTATTGTTGTTGTTTTTTTTTTTTTTGTTCTATTCCTTTGTTTTCTATTCTATTTTGTTCTCTTTGAAAATTGGAAACCTATTCAAATTCGAGGACTTTTCGAATTTGAAAACTATTCAAATTCGAAAAGTATTCGAAAACAATTCAAAATTATTCAAATTTTGTCCAGATTTTCTTTTTCATTATTTCGGATTCGTTTAACTTCAGTACTATTGTAATTAGAAAATTTGGATACATTCAAATTTCCGAAAAATTAAAATTTGTGCGAATTTTAATTCGGAACGAAGTTAACCGCACATGTCTCATGTTTTTGTTATTTTATCTTTTGTTTTCTTCTGAACAACTGAACCAATCCTTTTAAGTGGGACTACAGTCAAACTTTTCTTTTAAAGAGCTGGATTCTGGAGTATTGAAGGCTTACAACTGAACTCTAGGAAGATATTTATACACCTTTAAGATAAGAGATTTTAAATGCAAGCAGATGAATGTGATTTCGTATCAGCCTATTTCCTTGCTCAGGCCAGGGAGAGGGAGAAGCCTATCAGGTTATGTGCTGACAAGAAACACACCAATAGGAGAAGAGAGCAGAGTGACAGAGAGATGAGCTCATCACTGTACTGCTTCTCCTTTCACAGTCCAGTCACAGGCTGGGGGAGGTCAAGGATGATCTCCTCTCAGAGGAAGTGTGTTGAATAATGTTGGCCGCCAGACTGAGGACATCTAGTGGCAGAAAGCAATACTGCAGTGGAAATCTTTAAATTGAAGTTGAATATTTCAGCAATGGAGATGGTTTTGTTACTTTATGTTTTAATGGGCTATTCATTGTTATGTTGTTGTTTTTGGCTGGAGTTCTGCTGTCTGTTTCATTGTTTTACTGATGTCATCAAGTTCATGGCTTAGCCCCACCAATTGCCATTCCAGTGTCCAATGAGACTCTCGCCAGTAAAGCCCATTTCACTGGAAAGGGAGTGCCAATTGTTGGAAAGACTTCATTCTTCTTTTTGGTTTCAGCCAGACTCATAGCTGTTCAGTCAGTAAATCTCAAGCCCACAGAGTTATAGGTCTGACTCAACAGGGGACAATTCAGACCTCTGCAGAGAGACTGCTGCTTCCACACAGAGTGCAAGGGTGCTTTTCTGTAGCATGCTGGCAGAGGATATGCTTTCCTACTTTCCTTCCTAGGCTGTGTCTGCTTTCTAAATGAAACTGAAGAAACTGTAAGACTTTGCATGTGCCTGGAATGTATTAAGCTAATGCTTTCGATTTTTAGTTCACAGTTAAGCAAAATCTCGTGTGCTCAAAAGTGGTGCAACGTTAGTGGAAATAGCCTAAAATTTCTATGGCTCCAGGTTGCTGCCCTCAGGTCAGGGAACACCCAATAGAAACACTGTAAAAGAACAAAAAGAGGGCGCACCAACCTTGCGCATTACCCAAGTGGTAGTTATTGAAATCAAAAAGAGGGGCTCTGAAGAAGAGGGGAACTCCCCTTGAAATGCGTCAGCCATCTGGAAAGTTCTCTGGCCTGCTGGACACGGTCCTGGCTGCTCTGTGTCCATTGTGGATATGCGTTTATTATCCAATTGTTTGTGAGTATGTTTCCTTCTTTTTGATTTCAACAATTACCACTTGGGTAATGCGCAAGGTTGGTGCGCCCTCTTTTTGTTCTTTTACGGTGTTTAGACTTTTAGCTGCTCATCTCCACCCATACATATATTTACAAGGTACTTGGAATTCCTCATTGTGTCCATTAAAAAAAAAAAAATCACATATCTTATAGCTACTAATATGTCACTCAAGGCCTTTAAAATTAATTTTCTTAGTTGCACCTTCATTATCTCCAGTGTGTTAAAGCCAATAAACTTTATGTACTGATGCCAAAGTACCATGTCTGAGATAACGCGGTAATATTACATAAAGACAGTGCAGCAATATATATCAACAGAAATCAA
Source organism: Glandirana rugosa (assembly GCA_018402905.1). Classification (NCBI taxonomy): domain Eukaryota; kingdom Metazoa; phylum Chordata; class Amphibia; order Anura; family Ranidae; genus Glandirana; species Glandirana rugosa. The sequence goes on from BLSH010044233.1 coordinate 242,365, forward strand.
TTAACGCCCCACTAATTACATGGGTTCAGCATGGGTTAGAACCAGAAGATCCAGTTAGAACCAGAAGATCCAGTTAGATGGACTCGGAATCTCCTGAAATGATCTTCTTCAGAACTGGCAGTATGAAGAGAATTTAGTTGTTTTTCCACCTAGAGGAATGTGAGCTGTACGTCAACACGTGTCAAAGGGAACCTAAAGCCTGTATGCAAAAAGCATACATCCCCTGACATCTATCTAAATGGATTCTGTATAGAGATTTTCACAATCTCACTTGCCTGCTGTTCTATAAATACATGTCACTGCACATTTATTTAAAAAATTCAATTTTCCCCTTATCCCTTTAAAAACAGAGAAATGTAGATCCTTATCATTCTCTTTGGGCTGACCACACAGTACCTCTGCTGAACCGAATTCCCACCAGCGTTGTCACCCCCACCTGTTGAACTACAGAACTAAAGCCTATCCTCACCCCTCTCTATCCAGCCCCATGTGCATCTATTGAGGTTGTTTTACTAAAGGGAAATAGTCCATTTTGCAAGTGCAGTTGCACTCTGTAAGGGAATTGTCCCCAGAGATTAGTGAATGAGTTGAAGCTCTGCTGACTTCCATGATTCAAGAATATGTAGGAAAAAATGATGTGTTGAAAAACTTTCATAAATAATCCAGTAGAGTCAATCAGAAAAAAAGAAGAGAAGTGCTCTTGTGTAAAAATTTCATTTATACTTGTGTATCAACGAAAAAACCCATATTTCAGTGTGGATAGCAAAATCTTCACACCCGAAAGTGCACACCCAACTCTCAAGCTGCTTACCAGCTATTCTGACCTCATGATTGGGGTCTGGCAGCACTTTATCGCAGTATCCCCATGGGATGGATGGATATCAGGAGCCAAAATTCCAGGATGGGTTACCATATAACCAGGATGTTCAACAGTGGGCTACTCTGACCCCAAGATTGGGGTCTGGCAGCACTTTATCACAGTATCCCCATGGGATGGATGGATATCAGGAGCCAAAATTCCAGGATGGGTTACCATATAACCAGGATGTTCAACAGTGGGCTACTGTGACCCCCAAGATGGGGGTCTGGCTGCAATTTATTGCAATATCCCCATGGGGTGGATGGATATCAGGAGCCAAAATTCCAGGATGGGTTACCATAAAACCAGGATGTTCAACAGTGGGCTCAGCTACTCTGACCCCAAGATGGGGGTCGGCTGCACTTTAGCTCAGTATCCCCATGGGGTGGATGGATATCAGGAGCCAAAATTCCAGGATGGGTTACCATACAGCCAAGTGTTCAACACTGGGCTCAGCTGAATAGAATCTTGGCTCCTGATATCCATCCCATGGGGATACTGGGATAAAGTGCAGCCAGACCCCCATCTTGGGGTCAGAATAGCTGGTAAGCGGTTTGAGAGTCAGAGTTTAAAGATTTTGCTATCTACTCTGAAATATGGATTTTTGTTGATACACAAGTATAAATGAACTTTTCACACAAGAGCACTTCTCTCTTTTTTTTTTGGTTTAGGAAAAAAAAATATTTTTTTTTTTTATATTTCTTGCACCTGATTGGATATTCTTTGAAAAGTGAATTTTCACCTTTTTCACTAAGCTCTGGGGAAAATTACCATGCAAAGTGCAACATCACTTGCAACACAAACCGTTACTAATTAACCCCAGTGAGTTCTTGCCCAGCAAAATGAGGCTACTGTCTTGACACTGAGGGGTTGATATACTAAAGGCAAATAGACTGCTCACTTTGCAAGGGAATTTTCACTTTGTGAGAGAATCTTCCCCAGAACTTGAACCCGGTGAAGTTTCATTTTGCAAAGAATACATATTCATGTGCAAGGAAAATGGAAAAAAACACCTGCATTTTTGTTTGCACTTGATTGGATGATAGAAGTTAGCAGCGCTTCACCTGATTCACTAAGCTCTGGGAGAAAATTCCCTTCCAAAGTGCAGCTTCCCCTGCAAAATGAACAGTCTATTTGCCTTTAGTAAATAACTCCCTCACTCCCTAAGAGCCTGCCCACACACTTGGGGTTGATTTCCCTAAAGACAAATAGGGAGTTTACTTTGCAAGGGAAGTTGCACTTTGCAAGGTAATTAGCCCCAGAGCTTAGTGATTGAGGTGAAGCCCGGCTGACTACCATCATCCAATAATGCGCTGTTTTCATAGGCGTGCCCACATAGGGTGGAAGGTGTGCCTGGGTACACCCTAATCACCCTGTACTGTGCATATTCCCCTGATGCCTGGCTGCAGAGAAAGAGATTGGGGAATCTCTGTCCTCAGTCTCTTTCTTTGTCTCTGTTTAGACCCCAATATTTCACCAAAGCCCCCCAGCAGGGCTCCAAAATAAAATTGTAAAAAAAAAATAAAATATACTATTGTAAAAAATAATAAAAAAAACAAAATTGTAAAAAAATAAATAAAATAAAAATAAACTACTGACACCGATCTCTGCCCTTCTGACATATATACACACACTCATGTGTGTTTGTGCTTTGTGGTGCACACCCTAATGCAATAGGCTGCGCACACCTATGGCTGTTTTCTTTATTTTCCTTGCACAAGAAAGGAATTTTCCCCAGAGTGAGGTTACTAGACTTGCATCATCCAATCACGTGCAGCAAAAAATGTTTTTTTTTGTAATTTGCCTTGCATAGGATTGGGTATTCTTTGCAAAGGCAAAATTCACTACACTCATTGTGCTAAGGGTTCCCTTGCACAGTGCAACCCACAGTGAACGGCCTATTTGCCTTTAGTAAATCAACCCCAATGTCTGTAGGTAAATGGTTCTAAGGAGATGTAGTTCTGGGGGCATACTTATGTCAACAGGTTCAAGCTCCCAGCAGAGGCCCCTGCAGGGATTTTATGAGTTTGCTGGTGTTAGGGGGGAAGTAATAGAAGCTGGAAGAAGGTAATAAAAAGAGACATGCTTTAGAGGGAGCTCTGGAGTCACATTTGGGTAATGCCTGATCGTATACTTCAAGGGGTTCATGCTTAACTTGCTTTACCAGTTTTTTTTCCCCTGCCTCTAAACACCAGAGCACTGGTAGGTGGCACTGATGAGCACTGATAAGCGGCACTGGTGAGCACTAATAGATGGCACTGATGAGCACCAATAGGCAGCATTGATGAGTACTGATAGGTGGCACTGCTAGGCAGCACTGATAAGCGGCACTGATAGGTGGCATTGTTGAGCATTGATGAGCACTGGTAGGCAGCATTGATGAGCACTGATAAGCAGTACTGGTGAGCACTGATAGGTGTCACTGATAAGCTCTGATAGGCGGCACTGATGAGCACTGATAGGCGGCATTGATAGGCGGCACTGATGAGCACTGATAGGTGGCATTGATGAGCACTGATAGGCGGCACTAATGGGGCTGCATTGATAATCAGGGCATTGATGATCAGTGCCCTGATTATCAGTGTAAACAATGTACTGACAGTCTTGCCAGTTAATGGTTCTCCTTTCCTCACACAGACACAGCATGGGAGGAAAGGACAACCGATAACAGGCAAGTCTGTTTGATCAGCTGGTCACATGGTAAAGGGCCACTGTGATTGACCCTTTACTGTGGATGCCCTCCCAGAACTGGAAGCCTGGGGCTTGGATGGAGGGGGGGGGGGGTCCCTTCATGGTTTCTTGAACCAGGGCCCTGCAGGTTCTAGTTACACCTCTGGTGTGAACAGAAAGCTTCGATAAAGCATTTTCAGAGCTTTCCATAAGCTTTGTTGAAGCTTTTAAAGTACCATTCAGCTCTAGTTTGTAAATGTTATACACAGATTTTAATGGGAGTGTTGATTGCTGTTAGCAAGCTTTAAACAGGCTTCAAGTGCTGAAGCCTGCTAGCAGCTTGTACAAAATTGCAATCAGCACTCCCATCAGGATGTGTGTACATCATTTGCAAACTGGAGTTGATTGGTACTTTAATAGCTCTGACAAAGCTTGTGGCAAGCTCTGCAAATGCTTTGTCAATGTTTGCTGTTCACACTGCTCTGATGTGTGTGTGAAACAGGTTAGAGGCAGGAAAACACACTGGTCAGTGTCAGCATTTTAGAATAAAAAAGTCAGCATTTGAGCATAAAAAACACCCATGGCAACATAAGACCCTCACCAGCAACAATAGACCTACATGGCAACAATAGACCCCCACACAAAAATAGGACCCCACCCCAGCAACAATTCACCCACCTTACAGCAGCAATAGATCCGTCACATAACAATAGACTCACCCCCCCCCCAGCAACAATTGTCCCCTGGCAACAAAATAACACCCCAGCAACAATAGACTCCCAGCAACAACAACAGATCTCCCAGCAGCTGGTAACAATAGACATAGCCAGCATCAATAGACCCCTCTCTCAACAGAAGATCCCTCTTCGGAAACAAATAAGCCCCCAGCAAAATAAGACCCCCACCAGCAACAATAGACCTACATAGTAACAATAGAACCCCACCCAAAATAGAACCCCACCAGAGACAATCGATTCCCCAGCAGCCAGCATCAATAGACCCTCCAGCACACCCCACCCCCCCTCTTCCTACTGAAGAAAAGCACGATAGTACATTCTAATAGCCAGAATAAATGAACGTTCTGGCCAATAGAATGCATTAACGCCAGGCACGTTAAACGCATGCAAATACGCTGCTTTTTCTGCTGTCGGAGAAAAGGCACCATTTAGAATGCAGTGTGCATGGGGCCTAAATGTGGCTCAGAAGGTAACAGAGATTGGGCAGAGGTCTGGTTTGGAGCCTGAATTGAACTCACTTAGGCCTGGCCATCCATATGCTCTATAGGGACAATATAATGGGCTGATCTGAGCAAAGGACGGTTGTGATTTCTCTGTGCATTGCGTTTCATGCTGCTTGCCCCGCGTCCACCTGTTTCAGAAGAGCCGAGCTCTGAGCTCTCTTTCCCACTTGTAATAATATTTGTAAGACCATAAAACCTGCCTGTCCTCTCCAAGTCCTCATCAGCAGCCTGAGAATGAACTCTGCAGGAACAGCTGTCATCATAACACAAGGCACAGAACCGCTGCAAAGTGCTGTGACCCAGCCAATCAGAAAGGTCCTTGGGACTTAAATCTAATTGGCTGCAAGAAGTTACTTAATTTTTTTTAATATTTTTAATGTTATTTATTTTTTATACATTTTTTTGAGCTGCCAAAGTCAAAATTATTATTCTTGTAGTATTAAATCCATGACATTTTTTTTTTTTTTTTTAGCTTAACACATTAGGCACAATGAAATAAACATTCCCCAGAAAACAATTTGTTAAAATTCTAACCCCAGCGCTTGCAATTTACAACTTTCAATGCTGCTGGCTCCTTCTTTCTCAGCTCTGCTTCCCTGAGCTTCCAGTCTTCACAGGAAAGAGTTAACAGTGGACAATGTGGTCTGGAGCCAGTCTGTTAGTATGGAGAATATAGGGGAGAGCCTTTCCACCCCAGGCTACAGGGCTGTGTTTTTCTATTGATGTGCACAGTGTAGGGCAGGGGTCTCCAAACTTTCTAAACAAAGGGGGAGGTTACTGTGCTTCAAAGGGGGGGCCATGGCCAGTGGGAGGAAACAACGTCCCATCTTTGGTGTTAGAGAACTTATTAGTGCCCCATCATTGGTGTCAGTGGAAGGAATAGTGCCCCATCATTGGTGTCAGCGGGAGGAATAGTGCCCCATCATTGGTGTCAGTGGGAGGAATAGTGCCCCATTGTTGGTGTCAGTGGAAGGAATAGTGCCCCATTGTTGGTGTCAGTGGGAGGAATAATGCCCCATCATTGGTGTCAGTGGGAGGAATAGTGCCCCATTGTTGGTGTCAGTGGGAGGAATAGTGCCCCATTGTTGGTGTCAGTGGGAGGAATAGTGCCCTATTGGTTTCAGTGGAAGGAATAGTGCCCCATTGTTGGTGTCAGTGGGATGAATAGTGCCACATTGGTGGTGTCAGTGCAAAAGTTATTGCCCCATTGTTTTTGTCAGTGGGAGGAATAACATAAGGGCCAGACAAAGGTACGTCAAGGGCTGCATTCGGCCCCTGGGCCACAGTTTGGAGACCACTGGTGTAGGGAAACACAACTCTAGTCTCTGTATACAAGGGAGGATCCATAGTATGCTGCAAAAGAAGTGAGCCACCCAGAAATAGGAAACCTGGGCAATGGTCATGGCATCAGATTAAAGTGGAACATAAGCAAGGATTAAAAGATATAGAAGCTGCAAACTCTGAAAACTGAAACTGCTTAAAACTGTAGACTTTACTATCTTTGTATTCTTCTTTTTTAATAACGAATGAAATGATAGGAACATAGATTTTCATCAGATGATTTAGTAAATGTGATCACTACTAGATCTGAGCATTTTTTACGGATGAAAGATAATATAATGTTTTCCCAAAACAAATATTTGACAGCACAATTCACACACTAAGGGGTCTATTTATAAAAATAGACCCCTTAGTGACAAACATGTGCACAGCTGCAGTGAAAAATCTATTTTGTCTAATATGATTATTTCCTATGACTGTATGCGACATAATACCTCAATTGGGAAAATTATTATTTTAGCCACTAGATGGTGCTGACAATCACAGGGAATACTCCTATTAGACAAAATACGGGGATTTTTTAATTGCGGCTGTGCAAACGTTTGTCACATTTGTACAGCAAACTTTTAAATAATAAACGTCTGTGGTTTATAGAAAACATTGCCTTCTAGTGCCTCCCTATAACACTGGCTGGGTTGCTGAACAAAATATAAGGTTTGTTTGGTAGTAGATGTAACCCATTATCATATGCATCAATCTAAAGCAGTGGTTCTCAACTCCAGTCCTTGGGACCCCACAACAGGCCAGGTTTGCAGGATAACTGAAATACATCACAGGTGATATCATTTGCTGCTCAGTGATTGCAGTATTCTAGTCTGCATCTCCCCAAGGTAATACTTAAGATCTGGCCTGTTGGTGGGTCCCGAGGACCGGAGTTGAGAACCACTGATCTAAAGCATGGGTAGCGGATTCTCATACGCCTAGATAGACATCTATAGCTGCATATAACTGCACCTAAAAGAATAGTAAACCCTCAACTTTTTAATCAATCCATTGCTCTCGATCAATCACCAGACAATAAATACTTACAAAAATGTCCAGAAACCAGATTTCCTGCTCTTTTGTTTTAAGAACGTTCCATTGATTTTCGAATCTCTAGTGCGACGTTTATCAACGTTTGTTTTCGACCGCAGTGATGACAACATCTGAAGGAGCAGGATGGAAAATTGTACTTGAATGAACATCTTTCTAACAGTGGATATGGTTTTCATTTGGGAAAGTTGCATCATTACAAAGTCGAATGTTAAAAGAAACAAAATGTTGAAGTTGGGAATTATCGTATGAACTGAACGTTCATTTGACAGTCCACAGGGGGCTTCAAACTTTCTAAACAAAGGGCATGAGTACTGTTCTTCAGACATTAGGGGGGCTGGAATGTGGTTAGTGGGAGTAGAAAATGTCCTATGTTTGGTGGTCAGCGAGATTAAAAAAACTGAATAGCCCCTCTGCCCAGTAGGCGGAGGAGTAATGCCCTATCATTGTATTAGTGGGAAGAATAAGGCCCCAATGTTGGTGTTAGTAGAAGGAATATTGCCCTATCGTTGCTGTCAGTGTGAAGAATGGTTCCCCAACATTGGTGTCAGTGGTAGGAATGGTTCCCCATCCTTGGTGTCAGTGGGAGGAATGGTGCCCAATCATTTAGACCCCTTTCACACCAAGGCGCTTTTGCGCTAAAAATAGCGACTAAAAAGCGGAAAAACTCTCTGAAATACACCCCAGTGTGAAAGCCTGAGTGCTTTCACACTGGGGCGGTGCATTTGCGGGACGGTAAAAAAAGTCCTGTAAGCCGCATCTTTGCAGCGGTGTGGGAGCGGTGTATTTACCGCTCCTATACGGCCCCTGCCCATTGAAAACAATGGGGCAGCGCTCCCAGAACACCACTTCGGGAGTGCCACTAACCGGCACTTTTAAGCCCTTGTGGGGGGTTAAAAGTGCACCGCTTGCCGCCCGAATAGCGGCGGTAAAGCATCGCAAATTAGCAGTGTTTTACCGCTAACGCTCGGGCGTCCCCGGTTTGAAAGGGGTCTTATATCAGTGGGAAATCTAGTGCCCCATCGTCGGTATCAGTAGAAAGACTAGTGCACAATCATTGGTGTCAGTGGGAAGTATGGTTCCCCATCACTGGTGTCAGTGGGAGGAATGGTGCCCCATCAGTGGTGTCGGTGGGAGGAATTGTGCCACACTGTTAGTGTCAGTGGAATGAATGGTGTCTCATCAATGATGTCAGTGGGCGGAATAGTGCCCTGAGGGCCCACAGAATTTGGAGATCACTGTACTAGTGTACGGTCAGCTTTACTTTATTCAGTCAAAGAAAGGTAAGAAAGAAAGGTTTGGTGTAAAGCAGACCTAAACCTTTTGAGGACCCAAAACCCCTTGCCACCTTCTTGGGTTTACCAATGGTCTTCAATGTGGACATGGCTGTGATGTAAACCATCTGTGCTGGAAAAGAGGTGCAGTTACCTTAGAAATTGCATTGCGGTGCATTGACAGCTGCCCAATTGCAACATACATTAAAGCATGAAATAACTCAAGCAACAATGTGCATTTACCCTTAAAGGAGAACTTCATCCCCTTCAATGACTTTCCGTAGTTTTCCTCCTAACCTCCATCCCCCTCTTACACAATTGGACAGTTACATTTTTTTTTTAAATTTTAAAATGTCTTTTTGTGGGTCCTGGCCCCCCACTTCCCGCTTTCTCACCTAGGCGAGAATGATGCACCCCCAACCTGCCTCTAGCCTCATATCATGTATCATAGGAAAATTTGGGGCAATCTCCACCGTACTGTGCATGTGTAAGGGGGCAAAGCTGGCTACAAGAACCAGAAAGTGACAGCCAGTGCCCTGATGAAGAAAAAGAGAAGATTGGGGCAGGACTGTCTTAATAGCATCACGGGCCACTGTGCAAAGTAAAGCACTGAGGTCCCTACTAGCCTGCCCAAATTTACGCACCTACTCTCAAGAATTAAACTATAGTTGATAGAAAACATATTCATTAGCATTTTCAATAAAATTGAATTTAAACAACAAGAAAACATACCATCAATCAAAGATTAATCATCACAAAGGGCATAATACAGGGGGGAAGCAGAAGGGCACAGTACAAGGGGGCAGGAGGGCACAGTACAGGGGAGGATCAGGAGGGCACAGGAGGGAAATGAAAGACACAGTCCGGGGGGGTGGAAATCAGGAGGGCACAGTACATGTTTTGGGATGCTTCCCGGGACACGGCCATCCTGGGACAGTTTAATAAAAAGCATGACTGTCCCAGTAAATCCAGGACAGGTGGCTAGTATGGTGTAATGCAAGATTATCATGGGGCCCCCATGCACCTGGGCCCCATGGGCAGTGCCCAGGAGTGCCCAAGCTTTAAAACGCCCCAATGTGTGTCAATGGAGCCATGGATTACACCATGCTGTATTCGCTGGCCTTGTGAGCATGTTTTTTTGAGGACAACCCAACAAACAAGAGGGGAAGGAAAAAAATATAGGGGGAGTGAAGTTCCTCTTTAACCACATCAGTACCAGGCACGAAAACCCCCTTCCTGTCCAGGCCATTTTTCAGCTTTCAGCGCTATCACACTTTGAATGACAATTACTGTCATGCAACACGGTACCCATATGAAATTTGCGTCCTTTTTTTCACACAAATAGAGCTTTCTTTTGGTGGTATTTAATCACTTGGGGGGGGGGGGGTTATTTTTTGTGTTATAAATAAAAAAAGATTGAAAATGTTGTGAAAAAATGCCTTTTTCTTTGTTTCGGTCATAAAATTTTGCAAATTAGTAATTTTTCTTTGTAAATTTTGGCCAAAATTTATACTGCTACCTATCTTTGGTAAAAATAACCCAAATAAGTGGATATTATTTGGTCCTTGTGAAAGTTATAGAGTCTACAAGCTTTGGTGCCAATCATTGAAAATTGATCAGATCTGATCACACCTGATATACCGACAGCCTATCTCATTTCTTGAGACCCTAACAAGCCAGGAAAGTAAAATACCCCCCAAATGACCCCTTTTTGGAAATTAGACATTCCAAGGTATTTAGTAAGAGGCATGGTGAATTTTTTGAAGCTGTAATTTTTTCCCACAATTCTTTGCAAAATGAAGATTTTTTTTTCACAAAATGGTCGTTGTAACAGGTTATTTCTCACACACAGCATATGCATACCCCAAATTACACCCCAAAACAAATTCTTCTGCTCCTCCTGAGTATGGCGATATCACATGTCTGAGACTTTTTCACAGCCTGGCCACATACAGAGGCTCAACATGCAGGGAGCGCCGTCAGGTATTCTAGGGACATAAATTACACATCTAATGTCATGAAGACCTATCACATTTTTGAAGGCCCTGGAGCACCAGGACAATGGAATTGCCCACAAAATGACCCCATTCTGGAAAGCAAACACCCCAACGTATAATCTATGAGGCATAATGAGTCTTTTGAACATGTCATTTTTTTCCAGAAGTTTTTGGAAAATGTGGAAAAAAATGAAAACGCTTTTATTT
>BLSH010044233.1:270030-285597 GCA_018402905.1 Glandirana rugosa
TAAGAATGGGGGACGGTGAGGGATTTAGGGGGGTGGGTTAGAGGAGCTCGGAGGCGGAGTGTACTACGATGTCACGGGTCCCGTCGGTGGGGATGACGGGTGAAGAACAGGGTCGAGACCTACGGATTTTAATATGAACACAGTGGACTCTTTTCGTTAGTCGGTTAGTGTGTTCGTCCTTTACTGTTAATACTCCTATAAGACATGTGGTGTAAGACATACGGAGGTCCACCGGATTAACGTAATATAAAAAATTGTTTATTTTTTTTTTTTTGTGACGGTGACTTTTTATGTGAGGCGGAGGCTCGAGGAGATTGGGTGGGGGGATTTAGGGAGTGGCAGGGGGTAAGAATTTAAGAATTGTTCTAGGAGGGGGGAAATTGGGCGGGGAGGGGGTGCTAGGAAAGTTGATTTGGTGGAATTTGTGTTAGGAGGGGAAAGAGGATTTGTGCTAGAAAAATATATGGTATGGTAAAGATATGGTAGAGGGGATTTGTGTTGGGAGGGGAAATTTGTCATGAACACAGGCCCTCCAAGTCAGGAATCGTTTGGAAAGAGCATGGCGAAATAAACAGCTTTTTCTTCAGAACAAGGATGAAATCTTTAACAAAGTTTGTTAAAATCCTTGCAATTTATATAAATCACCCAGTGGTGTTTGTTTTTTCCTCAACAAAAGTTAACCTGTTACAAACTAAAGGAAATGCAAACTGAGTATGTTAACAAAAAAAAAAAAAAAACCATAAGCAGAGGTGACATAACTACATATCAAAATGATCAGCAAAAGATAAAGGCAGCTGAGGTTACTTGCAAAATTTGGCATTGCCTGTAAAAAGTGAGACTGACCTCACTTCCTTCTGCTATTGGTCAATGAAGCCCACTATCACATTGGACTAATGGGGTAACTGAAAAAGTGGATGAGGTGGGACCAGGTTCCACTATTGCTGAAAAAGTCTAGGATTGCATATAATAGCTTCTTGTAATAAATGTCTCAATTTCTCTAATTTATTAACCAATAATCCCCCTATTGCTAATATTAGTTGCTTATTTCCCTAAAGCAAACCTATACAGTGGAACCTTGGATTTCAAGCATAATCCGTTCCAGGAGAATGCTTGTAATCCAAAGCACTTGTATATCAAAGCATACTCTGTAAACTCTGTTAATTTGTTCCACAGTCACTGCTTGTCTATGCAGTGCTGTACGCGGCCACAGGTCTGGGGGGGCGCCTGGTGTATGCAATACCGCATGTGGCCAGAGGAGTGGTGGCGCTGGTGAGCCTCTAAGATGTCGGAATCACTCAGAAATGCTCGGAAAGTGTTTACACTTTAGGTATTTACAAGGAATTCCGAGTATTTCCGGCCACCTCTGAGGCTCACTAGCGCCCCCCCTCCCCGCAACCTCTGGCCACATGCAGTATTGCATGCAGGAAGGCTAAATTCTGCTTGTTATGCGAGACAGCACTCGCAAACCGAGTCAGAATTTAATTAAAAAAACTGCTCGTATTGCGAAACATTCGTTAACTGCATTGTCGTTAAACTCGCAATCCAAGGTTTTACTGCACTTTTTATGCTAAGGCAACAGGATTGCTTTAATGCCCCTTTTCCCAGCGACATAATTTTTCTCCATTCACCCAACAAAAGCAAGGAAAGGAAGCCCTATTTAAGTTCCGAGCCTTCCTTGGCAGAGCTTCCACAAGGTTGAGGACTTTCTTCCTGCCCCCATATGCTGGCCAAATGACCAAGGCCAATGAGAGGAAGAAAAGTTGGTTACTTGCGTTTCCTCACCTGGAAGAACTGAGTACGAATGATAGATGAGCATGTTGGGAAGGGGAGCATTAAAATAAACCTTTTTTGCCTGCCATGGGCTTACTTAAGTCAAGAAAAGTGCAGAAGACATGAAATACTAACCTGTCTGCAGAAACCACTGTTCTGGTATCCCACAGGGTTACTTGTGTCAAAAATCCTAGGCATTGGTCACATGAGTTCAGCTGATAGCCAATCAGCACCTCAGCTTAAGTCCTCCCCTCCTCCTTGTGGTTGAAAAGCTCCAAAACCAACTTGAATTGAGTTAACTGCCATCTAATTTGAATTCCTAGGTCTTCAAGGCTCACCTTTTAGGCCTCATACACACGGACGTTTTTTGACGCCGGCGTTTTCTGGCATTTTTTGCAGCTCTCCATGTTAGTCAATGGCCCTATAAAAACGCCGACGTTTTTGAGCTGTAGATGGCGTCGGCGTTAGTGAGCTGAAACTAGAACCCACGGCCAGTGCATTCTGAGGCTGTAACGTTTTGGCATTTTTTGACGCCGACGCCACAATATGCCAACAAACGCCACCTAATATTATACCGGCGTTTTCCGGCGTTTTTTGACGCCGACATTTTTAGGTTGAAAAATAGCAGAGGGATGATTTATTTAAAAAAACGCCTATTGACGCCGACGCTCACTAACGCTCAAAAACGGCGATGCATAACGCCGAAAAACACCGACTTTTTTTCCTTGACGTTGAGCCCGACGTTTTGTTTATTTTTTTAGAAACGTCCGTGTGTATGAGGCCTTACAGACAATTGGTTATACAAATCAAGGGGCTTCAGTAAGTATTATAAACCTTGTAGCTTTGTAAAATGTTTCATTTTATTGTCATACCTGTAAGCCAATTGGACCCCGGAAGCCTGACAAAAAAAACCTCTCCCAATTAGCAATGCCCACATCATTGCTAGAACATGAAAACTGTTGGTTTTTTTTCCTGTAATGCTGGTTGTGAGCAAAATACGTCCCTTCCTAAACGTTGACATTACTAAGCAACTCATTCACTCCCTTGTTATCGCTCGCCTTGACTATTGTAAGTCCCTCCTAATTGGCCTACCTCTCCGCAAGCTACCCCCTCCTCTTCAGTCTATCATGAATGCCACTGCCAGACTCATCCACCTTACCACTCCTCTCTGCCAATCCCTCCACTGGCTTCCCATTTCCCAAAGAATAAAATTCAAGACCCTAACCATAACATACAAAGCCATTTACAATTCTGCCCCAAGCTACATCGCCAATCTTATCTTATTACTCAAACCATCCTCTTCGCTCCTCCCAAGGCCTTCTGCTCTCTAGCTCCCTTGTCTCCTCCTCCCATGCTCATCTCCAGGACTTCTCCAGAGCCTCTCTCATCCTCTGCAACTCTCTACCCCAATCTGTCCGCCTATCTCCTACTCTGTCCACTTTTAGGTAAGCCCTGAAAACTCATCTCTTCAGGGAGGTCTATCCTGCCTCCAGCTAACAACAGAATTTTCTACTTCCCTTATCAGTTCATCCCTCACAGTCCCTACCTTTTGTTTCACCAGCTCCTCCCTCTTAGATTGTAAGCTCACAGGAGCAGGGCCCCTCTAACCCTCTTGTTTTGAATTGTACTGTTGCTGTATTGTCCCTCTTTATATTGTAAAGCGCTGCGCAAACTGTTGGCGCTATATAAATTCTGTATAATAATAATAATAACCAAAAGTCGTCACATCCTAGTAACAAGGCAGGCCTTGAGGATTGATAACTGGGAATCTTTGGCCTACAGGTACGACAATAAAATTAATGAACAGCATGATGGTCAACCAGATAGCGTTTTTTTTTTTTCAAAAACAGAGGTCAGCTAGTGGCTTCCATATTGTTCTTATGATGGATTTACTTTACAAAGCACAAACAAATTTGCCAATATGTGCTCAGTAATGTAGAAAATACCTCAGTCCCGGGCAATCAGTATTGGTGACCCTTATTCCAAGTGAGGTTAAAATCGTGTTTACACAGTTTGAGTCAACTTCTACCGCTAACAAGCCTTATCCACACATCTGTAACCTTTCACTTTAATGTCGCTTCTAGTTTATGTCAACAGTGCCGTGTAAAGCTGTTACATCATGTGTTCATAATGTGCTGCTTCTTGTATCTGTCATCTATATACATGCTATATTTAACGAAAATGGCCAATGGCAAGCAGCCCAGTTCCAGCTCTCATATTTGTTGTGTAGGACCAGAAAGCAAAATAGATGCCGATTTCCACCGATAGCCAATTTGTAATATTTTGTTATTTCTTTGTTGGGTCTTACAGATATAAAGTGTATCTCTAGTTACATTTTGCTTTTTTGTTTTTGAAGTAGTAAAGAAGGGTTAAAGCCCAACTCCAGGCAGATAAAAAAATTATTGCTTGCAGTGGGGCTGTGCCAGATGGGGTTTACTTCCTCTATGTCCTCCTGTAAAGTAGAAACATAATAGGCTACTATGCATCACATAGTAGCCCATTATGTGCCACTTACCTGCAAACGAAGCCTGCGGCATCCAACGATGTCCCCTCTGCTGGCAGCGTCCACCTTCTGCCCCTCTTCCTTCTGGGGCCGCGACTCCGGTACTGTGACTGGCCGGAGTCGCGTGACATCGCTCCCGCAGTCATGGCCCGGTCGCAGTGCACGCAGGCCATTCCTTCACTGCGCATGTGCCGACATGACATCGGCACAGCTTCAACACGGCATATCTCCTGAACCGCACAGGTTTAGGAGATATGCAGTGCACCTACAGGTAAGCCTTATCATAGGCTTACCTGTAGGTTAAAGTGGTTGTCACAAGTTGACAACCACTTTAATATCTCATTTTGGGGAGAGGAGAAACCATTTTGCTTACCTGACCCTCCTCTCCCCCAGCAGTTGTGCTCCTCCATGATCCAGCGGTGAAATATCCGTCGCTGTCTTCACGTCAAGAGCAGGGCTATGGACCCTACTCCAGTCTTGATGACGTCAGGAACCTAGAAATGCTACAGCGCAGAAGCTGTGGGGACCGGCGAAGCGGAGAATTGGGTAAGTAAATCTTCTTTTATTGTTTCCCAAGACAAACAAGCATTTGACCCTTGCACAGCCTCACGCAAGGAATAATGTTTTATTTGCCTAGGGTTGGGCTTTAAATTCCCTGACAGACTTTTCAAGTTGCTGTCTGTGTCTCCGAGTTCCTGATACTTTCTGTCTTGAGCACACAACAGGAAATTAGAGGAAATCTCTCCATAGCGTGGGAAAAAAATATTCTAAGAACTGTTTCACTAGGGCAGCCAGGGCATTAAATGCAAGTGATTGATCTGTGTTTTAATGGTCCCCAACCACCCACCTACAAATGGACATGGCAGCCGGAGGAGACAATGCACCTGGCATGGTTGTGATGTTTTGCTTTGCACAGCAAATTTTACTTGCCAGGTAGCACTGCCTGTCAAACTTGCCAAATGAAGTCAAGGGGGCCACACTGCAGCCCCAAGACAAATGCTTGACTCTGGGTTGTGGTACAATGTTTCAATACAAAATCCCTGTTCGGCAGGAAAAAAAAATCACCCCCTGAACGCTTGGAAGCCATTGCTATGCTGCTCTCTAAATCGTAATCCATTGATTTTCAGAGGGTGGTAGAAACTACAGAGGCCTACAGGTGCATTGGAACGGCTGTCCCATGGGAAAATTTCCCCTTACCTGTTCTGGTGGTAACTATAAAATTTTGGATTTCCCCTGACTTTCTCTCCTGGTGACAGAGGTCAATAGGAGAAATAAATGGGTGAATCTCTCCAGTGGGAACACAGACAGCAATAAAGAACTGACTGAAGTACTAGCCATTCCCTACCAACGGAACTAAAAAAAAATAAAAAAATAACTAGTGATGAGCTATCAAAAGTTTCTTTTGCATATATCAAAAACACCTGGTAGATGTTTGGCAGCATTGTATTATTAACACTGCTGACAAGCCTGGCTGGGTTTTAGTTACAAAAGTTTATCTATTTACCAGAAAGTTTGGAAGAGAACACGTGTTACTGCTAGATGGAATATTTTGCATAGAGGCAATAGTTAGATATTATACCACAGTAATTCTACATACGTTTTTATAAAGCTACAACTGACACTGATCAGAAAAATGGTGGGTTTTTAAAGAGAACTTCAGACATGGTACATCATTTCAACACATACTTTATATGGCCAGGCATTTGTGGACACCTGACCATCACCACTATTTGAGCTTGTTAGATATCCCATACCAAAAACCATGGGCATTATTATGGAGTTTCCCCCACCACCACCATCATCTCTCCTTGCAACTATTACAGTCTCCACCCCTCTGGGAAAGCTTTGTCGTAATTTGCCCCATCACCCAAAAGAACATTTGTGAGGTCAGGTACTGATGTTGGATAAGAAAACCTGGCTCAAAGTTAGCATTCTAATTCATCCCAAAGGTAATCAATAGGTTTGTGATCAGGGCTCTGTGAAGGCCACTTGGATTCCTGCACACCAAACTCATTAAACCATGTCTTTATGGACCTGGTTTTGTACAGAGGAGCACAGCCCAGACACTTATATTAACTTATATTGAGGGAACTCTCTGACTTTAGTGCACTTTCAGCCCTTGGTGAATAAAACTGACCGTCACCACTATTTGAGCTTGTTGGGCATCCCATTCTAAAACCATGGGCATTATTATGAAGTTGCCCCCACCACCACCTCTCCTTGCAGCTATTACAGTCTCCACTGTTCTGGGAAGGCTTTATCGTAATTTGCCCCATCATCACCCAAAAGAACATATGTGAGGTCAGGTACAGATGTTGGTTAAGAAGACCTGGCTCAAAGTTAGCTTTCCAATTCCTCCCAAAGGTAATCAGTAGGGTCGAGGTCAGGGCTCTGTGAAGGCTACTTGGGTTTCTCCACACCAAACTCATTAAACCATGTCTTTATGGATCTGGTTTTGTACACAGGGACAAGGTCCAGACACTTGTATTAACTTAAATTGGGCAAACTCTCTGATTTTAGTGCACTTGCAGTCTTTGCTGAATAAAATTGGTGACTTAAGGACTGGTTCCACTTGTTGCCTCGAATTGCTCTTTAATTCACCTACATGTTTACTTTTGGTCCGGATAAGGCACATTATTATGAGAGTCGTGTAAGTATGTGGTTGAAAACATTGTTCTTTTCCTATAATGCCCCAGGCTCCAACTCATACATATTCAATGTGAGTCACTCGTTTTACCAGCCATTTAACATGGTCACAAGGCTGCAGTTACACATAAAAGTTCATTCTGCAACCTCAATGTGTACAACCCCAGATACACCTATACACCATGACCTGAACAGCATGTGCAGGCAATTTGTGGGAAGCTAAAGACTATATTGGTGAGCTCAGCTTCCATTCCCAGACCGCTGTTAGATTACAAGGTTTGCCTAAATTGTGCATTGTTGTTGAAATGAAATTATGGAGACAATTATATCTTTGTGAAGACATGAAACGGTAACGCAAAAACATTCCTACACGTATTTCTCTAGCTAGATATTGGAATTTAAAGTTGAACTTCAGGAAGATATAAAGACACAAATAAATCCAGCACTGTAATCAATAATACATCATAAAAACAGAACTTTAGGATTTGTTTTTCTTGCAACAGCACGGTTGAATAAGGGAACTCTATTGAAGAGTATGACAAGTCTCCCCTGCTGATGTTTACTGCTGATTCGACTAAATAAGTCATCCTATATTTAGCACGTAGCTCTCTGCTTCCAGAGTTAGAGATGGGCAAACTGTTTGAGCCGAGCAAAGGTTAGACCCGAACATTGCCTGTTCGGCAAACACCCAGAATTTGCAGGCTGCTCGGCAAGATGTTAGCCCGCCGAGGACCCCAAAATGCACTGCGCGCTGTACAGTGCATTCTAAGCCCTGATTGGGCAAAGCGGGCCGGGAAGCCTGTTCTTGCATCCTTAACAAGAGATGAGTCATCAGCTGTCAATGGGCTTTCCCGCTGAGAGCTGAATGAAAAATAAAACTTTGCTGGCAATACAAAACAATTTAAAAAAATGGTGTGGGTTCTCCCCTAACCCATACCAGGCCCCAGGGTGGTGGGGAAGAGGCCCTTGTCACCGTGGGGACAAGGTGCTTTGGGGGCAGGGGAGGCAGAGCCCCCCATGTTGAAGGCATGTGGCCTGGTGTGGTTCAGGAGGGGGGGCGCTCGCTCTTTCCCCTCCCTTTCCTGGCCTGCCAGGCTGCATGCTCAGATAAGGGTCTGGTGTCGAGTTTGAGGGGGGACCCCACGCCGGTTATTTCCTTATTTTGGCGTGGGGACCCCCCAAAATCCATACCAGACCATTCTGAGCATGCAGCCTGGCAGGCCAGGAAAGGGAGGGGAATGAGCGACCAACTCACCACTTGAACCACACCAGGCCACATGCCTACAACATGGGGGCTCTGCCTCCCCTGCCCCAAAGCATCTTGTCCCCATAGGGACAAGGGCCTCTTCCCCACAACCGTGGGCTGTGGTTGGGGGGATCTGCAGGCAGGGGGCCTATCAGAATCTGGAAGTCCCCTTTAACAAGGGTTCCCCAGAAGATCCAACCCCCCCTCCAATGTAAATGAGTATGGGGTACATTCACCAAAAAAGTGTCAAAAATAAATAAAAACAGTGCACAGGTTTTTGACAAGCTCTTTAAAAAAATTAATAATAATAATGTCCCCCAATGTAGTCCATCATCAATCATGCCGCTGACGTCACCGCCAGACCCGAAAAAAAAGAAAAAACGTTCTGCCCGCAACAAAGGCTAACTGCCTACTGCAGGCGTTTGACAGTTGTTATGTAGGCAGGGGGCGGAGCCACCTGGTGAAGTCACCTGGTGGTTCCGCCCCTTGTGATTTCATCGACCTGCAATCCCCAATGCAATCCCCATGCTATATAAAAGTCTGAACTATCAGTTGCAGAAAAAAGAGCTGTGCATAATATCTAAGAATTAACTTCTTTTTCTACAGTAAACAGCAGCACTGCTTACTTAGTCATTAGAGGTAGCTTGTTTCAATTGTGCTGTTCACAAAAAATACAAATCCTGGAGTAAAATAAAATCCGGTCTTCTGCCCTGCCAGACAGGGCTTTGTAATTCAAAATACTGGATGGACAGAAATTCCTTTCAACAGAAATACCTTTGTCAGGTAAAACAGCTCCCTTTTATGTATTTCATCTGTGTATTTACCACTTTACCTGGAGCTGAGCTCTGAAGAAAAGCTATAGTGATTTTCACTAGCTTACAGTAATTGATGTTATGTCTACATTAACCACTTCAGCTCCAGAATTTAGGCCAATATGTAACCTGCTACATATTTTTGGTAAAAAATCCCAATAAGCGTATATTGATCGGGTTGCGCAAAGTAATAGCGTCTACAAACTATAGGATAAATTTACTGACTTTTTATTTTTTTACTTTTTTTCTAGTAATGGCGGCGATAAATCTGACACTAAGTGACACTTTTTTGGGGACTAGTAACAACAATACAGTGATCAGTGCTAAAAAATGTCTGTCATTGCACTAATGACCCTGGCAGGGAAGAGGTTAACATCAGGGGCAATGAAAGGGTTAACTGTGTTCCCTGGGAGTGCTTTCTTACTGTGTGGGGGATGAAAGACAAAGATCTGTGTTCCTGCTTAGTAGAAACACAAGATCTCTGTCTTTCATACTAGCAGACCGCCGTTCTGCCTTTCTTGGAATGATCGTCGGGTCGATAATAATAAGGGTCAGAGAAAAAATGCAGGAAAGTGGAAAGATAGAGCTAGGCCCGTAGGTTTATTTTATTGTTGATGTTATCTAAAGGTGTTAATGTTGGTGTAAATGATCTGGTTCCTGGGCAGGTAGCTTCTACACCCAAGAGGATCTCTGCAGTCTCCTAGGCTTTTAATGTAAGAGGGGTTGAAATTTAAGCCCCACGCCAACTTTATTCCATTAAAGGTCAGGGGTACAGATCTGACTTGACTTTTAATGGAATAAGGTGGTATTATTATTATTATACAGGATTTATATAGCGCCAGCAGTTTACGCAGCGCTTTACAACTTGAGGGTAGACAGTACAAATACAATACACTTAAATACAGTAGGAATCATAGGGCCCTGCTCATTAGAGCTTACAATCTAAGAGGGAAGGTCAAGAGATACAAGAGGTAATAACTGTGGGGGATGTGCTGATGGAGAAGATACATGTACAGTTGCTAGGTGGGAGCCAGATAGGCTTCTCTGAAGAGTCGGACAGATTAGGGTAGAGCATTCCAGAGGATTGGAGAGGCTCTGGAGAAGTCCTGGAGGCGAGCATGGGATGAGGTGACAAGGGAGCTAGAGAGCATGAGGTTCTGGGAGGAGCGAAGAGATCAATTTGGTTGGTATTTTGAGACTAGGTTAGTGATGTAGCTGGGGGTCAGGTTGTGGATGGCTTTATAGGTTACTGTTAGTATTTTGAATTTAATTTGTTGGTTGGGTGGCAGCCAATGGAGGGATTGACATAGGGGTGTAGCAGATGCCAAGTGGTTTTTAAGGTGGGTAAGTCTGGCGGCAGCATTCATAATGGACTGAAGTGGGGATAGCCTATTTAGAGGTAGGCCAGAGAGGAGGGATTTGCAGTAGTCGAGGCGAGAGATGACCAGGGAGTGGATTAGAAGGTTTATGGTGTCATTGGTTAGGTAGGGGCGTATCTTGGAGATGTTGCGGAGGTTGAGGCAGCAAATTTTGGAAATTGTATGTCTCAGCACTTAACTTTCAACCCTTCTTAGAAAAAAAATGCAGGCAATGAAAATTGTAGTGTTCTCTAAAATTGCTGGTCAGTGAAGGGCCCCCTTTCATTGGTGGTGATTGGGAGAAGGGCCCCTTTACACTGGTGCTCAGAATCCACCTTACAGATAGCTAAAATGCTCACAAGTGTCAGTGGTTACTTATCCTAAAGGCAGAAAATGCTGATTTCTCAAGGGACCCTTAGCAAATCTCTGGAGAAACCCTTGGACAGGTAAGTGCCAAGTCTTGATCGGACTCGCATAGGCCATTGTCAATGAAGTCTCCAAAAGCCAGAAGTGAATCAACAGATTGCTAACCTTGGGTAAAGCAAGGGATGGTCAAGCTGAAGTATGTGCTTGTAGGTTTCTCTATCGCACATTGGAAATTGCCACTGAGAAGAAGCGATGCCACTCAATTTTTACAAATAATGCATGAAAAGTCGGAAATTTTCACAGGGCCAGCAATTTGCCAGACTGATATGGCAAATTCTAAGGTATAATGTTACCATTGCCAACTTTTTGGGGGGAAAAAAATTTCTTTCCTGTAAAGTTGTTGACAAGTCCCATTTTATGTGCCGGATTAGTAACATACTGGCTCGGTGACAGTCATAGATAATAACTGTCATTACTTTGGTTTTCAGATACCATTCAAGTCATTATGCCTGATAACACTGACTTCCATAAACAGACCCGTAGTGTTATCATACTTTGCCTATTTAAACTTTATTAACTGTGATCTATGCAATTTTTCTGAACTTTAACCTTACATTGACCTTTGCGCTTTGCAGTGAAAATTGAGCTTTGGAAGAGAAAATGCAGAGTCCTTGTTTGTATCAACCATCTTCCATTCCTTGAAGACTGTCAGTGATGCCTGTTGATGTTAATCTGAGTTTTTTATTATCCTCTACAAGCTATTCATATTCATCAAGATTATATATATGCGGTGCCATTGTTAAGCATTTGCAAGCATTTCAGTTAAATATTGATCTTCAGCTAGCCAACAGCTACATTCCGAATGTCCATCATGAAAGCCCACTTGCTTGACAATAAGGTCCCAGGCACATTCATCTCAAGGAGTGATTCTTTTCTGAGAATGGAAGAAAGATGAGTGCCAGTCACTTTATGTAGGGTTTTTATTTGTGTGGTTTTATTTCACTAAACCACTAACAAAATTAACTGGCATAAAATAATCTGGTACCACCACAATTGGTCCAATACAAAGACATATATTGTTGAGTAATACAAGCATGTACACTCATTGGGTACACCTTGCTAGTACCGGGTTGGACCCCCTTTTGCCTTCACAACTGCCTTCATTCTTCGTGGCATAAATTCAACAAGTTGTTGCTGCATATTTGTTGGCTGCACATCCATAATGCAAAATCACATCCCAAAGGTGCTCTATTGGATTGAGATCTGATGACTGTGGAGGCCATTGGAGTACGGGGAACTCATTGTCATGTTCAACAAACTAGTGAGGAGATTTGAGCTTTGTGGCATGGAGCATTATCCTGCTGAAAGGAACCATCAGAAGATGGGGACACTGTAGTCATAAAGGGATGGACATGGTGAGCAACAATACTCAGGTAGGCCAAGGTGTTTACTTGATCCTCAATTGGTCCTAAGGGGCCCAAAGTGTGCCAAGAAAATATCCCTCACACTATTACACCACCACGACCAGCCTGAACCGTTGACACAAGACAGGACAGATCCATGCTTTCATGTTGGTTACGCCAAAATCTGACCCCACCATCTGAATGTTGCAGCTGAAATTGAGACTCATCAGACCAAGTAACATTTTTCCAATTTTCTATTGTCTAAATTTGGTGAGCCTGTGTGAATTGTAGCCTCAGTTTCCTGTTCTTCGCTGACAAGCGTGGCACCCAGTGTGGTCTTCTGCTGCTGCAGCCCATCTGCTTCAAGGTTTGAAGTGTTGTGCGTTCAGAGATGGTATTCTGCATACATTGGTTGTAACGAGTGGTTATTTGAGTTACTGTTGCCTTTCTGTCATCTCAAACCAGTCTGCCCATTCTCCTCTGGCCTCTGACATCAACAAGGCCTTTTCCTCCACACAACTGCCATTCACTGGATATTTGGTTGTGTGTGAAAATCCCAGTAGATCAGCAGTTTTTAAAATACTCAGACCAGCCCATCTGGCACCAACAACCATGCCTGGTTCAAAGTCACTTAAATCCCCTTTCTTCCCCATTCTGATGTTCGGTATGAACGTCAGCAAGTCGTCTTCACCACGTCTAAATGCCTAAATGCATTGAGTTGCTGTCATGTGACTGGCTGATTAGTAATTTGTGTTACCAAACAATTGAACAGGTGTACCTAATAAAGTGGCTAAGGACTATATGTCTATGGTCCTTGGAAAAAGATAAATCTACAGTTGGATAACGCCCACTGTCTGAAGTCTATACCTGGATTATGAGCCAAATATCATTTCCATTGATTGATTTAAGAACAAGACCTTCTTCTGGGTTCTTGGTGGGTGGCTGACAATATATTACATGAGGAAAAATACTGGAATGCCATTCAAATAAAATAATTCTAAAATAGAGTAGCCTCCACCCCAGGTATGCTTTTCAGTTGGAATGAATCATTATTTTATTAAGGATTTGATTTCACATACCACCCCAGTTAAACAAACCCATATTGATATTATTTCTTGAGGCACATCATAAAATATAACATTGTGTTCTAACAATTTCCGGCCTGAAAACTTTGACAGCATGTAAATGGCAGTCCACAGGTCGCATGTTATTAAACATTTTGAGTGGGTGACTGATAAAAACTAGAAATGTAGAATGGTTATCGATTTGGGTTTTTTCCTGTCTTCGTTCTTGTCTGCCGCTTGTTAGTGGAATAGGGATTATTATTGGATGCCACAGGTAACACACCCACTTTAAATTGGTTTGGCTATTCTAGGAATGGGGGTGGCACAGTGGATTAATGGTTAGGACTTGGGGTTCTTGGTTTGAATCTCAACCAGGATTCTATCTGCATTGAGAGTGCATGTGCTTCCTGTTTCCACGTGGGCTTTCTCTGGGTGCTCTGGTTTCCTCCTACACTCCAAAAACGTGGTGGTAGATTAATAGGCTACTGTCCAAATTGGCCCTATGGAAAAAGGCTTTTAAGAGTATTAGACAAGAAGCCTGAAACGCTGGCCCATAGAATTGCCAAGAGATGAATACGATCTAGGAAAGAGGTGCTACAATAGAATAACACCCATCATAATAATGCCTCTTGACCTAACCAGATATAAGCTACTGACTTAGCGTGGATAGACCCTTCAAATGACACCATGTATTTGGCTAGCCATGGTATCAAAATAACAGGATATCATATACACTATATTACCAAAATTATTGGGACACCTGCCGTTACACACATATCAACTTTAATGGAATTCCAGTCTTAGTCTGTAGGGTTCAATATTGGGTTGGCCCACCCTTTCCAGCTATAATGGCTTCAACACTTCTGGGAAGGCTGTCAACAAGGTTTAGGAGTGTGTCTATGGGAATGTTTGACCATTCTTCCAGAAGCGCATTTGTGAGGTCAGGCACTGATGCTGTACGAGAAGGCCTGGCTAGCAGTCTCCGCTCTAATTCATCACAAAGGTGTTCTGTTGGGTTGAGGTGAGGACTCTTTGCAGGCCAATCAAGTTCCTCCACCCAAAACTCCCAAATCCATGTCTTTGTGGACCTTGCCTTATGCACTGGTTAAAATCATTTGGTGGAGGGGGTTTATGGTGTGGGTTTTTTTTCTTCAGGGTTGGGCTTGGCCCCTTAGTTCCAGTGAAGGGAACTCTTAAGACATCAGCATACCAAGACATTTTGGACAATTTCATGCTCCCTATTTTGTGGGAACAGTTTGGAGATGGTCCCTTCCTGTTGACTGGCCTGCACAGAATCCTGACCTCAACCTGATAGAACTTTCTTGTCCATATCAGTGCCTGATTCCCATAGACACACTCCTAAACCTTGTGGACAGCCTTCCCAGAGGATTTGAAGCTGTTATAGCTGCAAAGGGTGGGCCAACTCAATATTGAACCCTATGGACTAAGAATGGGATGCCATTAAAGTTCATGTGCGTGCAAAGGCAGGCATCCCAATAATTCTGGTAATATAGTGTATATGATACTTGTCCTGTTATTTTGATACCATGGCTAGCCAAAGACATGATGGCATTTGAAGGGTCTATCCATGCTAAGTGATGTTCTGCAAAGTGACTGATACAGAAACATACACATTATGCAGCGAGCATACACCCTGCAGCTGACTTAATGGCATCCCAATACTTTTGGTAATATAGTGTATATGATACTGTCAGTTCACTGAGACAGAATCAGAAACACGTAGATATGAATAGTCAAGTTAAAGTGGAACTAAACTGTATCTTAGCACAAAAAAACAAAAATGTTATTTAATTAATTTTTAATATTCAAGGCAAACTTACCCATCCACGTCTTCATACTTTATTTTGTTGAGAAATCATATTGAAAAACACCTAGCATTTCTACTTGTGGCCATCTTGAGTAAGGGCAGATGATTCATGTAGCATTTACTTCCTGGAATCCATCTGCCCTTAGCTCAGTCATGCAGGCAGGAGGGTGTGCTTAGCTGAGAAAGCCCCCTCCTCCCCTCCTCCAGATAAAATAAGAAAGTTGCCCATGAACTCTCCTGGGATGGATGACAACATTTTGGCCTAGGCCAGAAACCAAGAAGCAACTGAAGAAATGTAAAAAAACAAAAAAAAGTTTAAAACAAGTAAATATAATATACCGTCCTATCTATTTACCATTGCTAGCAGCGTGTAAGGATTATAAATGGCTATTGCTGAGTGAGAGAGTTTAGATCTGCTTTAAAGCCAAAGTTCAGGAATTATATATTTTTTAAAACGTTATATTGATCCAGCTCGGTAGCATCTAATTCTTCTTATATCACATCCTGTATAATAAACAATGAATGTAAGACATTCAATGATTGAATTAGGCTGGGGGGGGGGGGGGGGGGG
>BLSH010044233.1:360242-372107 GCA_018402905.1 Glandirana rugosa
CAACGTGCCAAAGACGTCCGGCCTCTTGGAGAGAAACAGCCTTCACTTCCCTGTCTCAAAGATTACCTCCTGTTGGTAAGGACAGCGATCTCCGTTTCGCAATTGGTCCCAGTCTTCATTTACCCTTTGACAGCGGGAGTTCCCTGTTGCGAGGACAATAGTCTCCGGTCCCGAGTCTCAGACTCTCTTTTGGTCTCGTCGGAAAAAGTGATTGGTTCCTACCACTTCTTCAACCCTTTCAGAGTCGCCTTCAGTTCAATCCCTGGGTCATCCAGTCGTCCCCACTACGAACGTTTTCTCAAGTCGTCAACCCGACTTCTCCCTGGCCTCTGATAACAGGAGCGTTGTCCCTTGAGGGCGACAGTTTCCCATTTACTTCTGACCCTGGTTAACGCTTTGCCTCTAGCGACAGGAATGGTTGTCCTCCATTAGAAACTCTGTCCCTTCACTTCCGACAAAGAGAGGTTCTCCGGCCTGCAGAAACCGTGCAACTTGGTTAAGCTTCCGACATGAAGCCCCAACGCTACGCTGCTTTTTCTTGTCCTGGGTAGGCCTCAGACTGCCGATCAACCTTTTGCTCCCGGATAGGCTTGAGGTTTCTCGCCTTTAAGCTTTAAACACACGTCCATCCAGACAGCCCTTCCGGATGGCACAGAACCTCGATCACCTGACTCCTCCCAAATAAATAGGCTCTCCGAGCAAGCTATGGGGCCCAAGAAAACCCCTGTCAATTGGCTAGAGCAACCTATCCATTCATATTCCAAGTTCACATGCACCTTATCCAATGCCATGCGTAGCAGTGCCACCCAGTGGCAAAGGAGAGAGGTGCATCAAACTCACAGTTAGGAAAAGAATCAGGAGATCCCCTAAAATTGGCCAGGCTAGTTATCACCTAGCAAACTAAATTAGACAGCATCACTGTTCAAGACCAGGGTGCTACATACAGAACAGAACCACAGCACTGGTTATATGTAAATGTATAAATATACACAGTACCTCTATACATATATAGTGAAATATATAGAGGACATAAAAGCATACCTGTATCTAGCCACTAATAAGAAAACAATGCGGCCTTGTACATGGACATAGTAAACAATGAAGGATGGTATCTTACCTAACATTTGCATTTGTCATCATAAGTAGATTGTAAATTCAAATACCTATGACATATTGAACAAGCACCAGCAGTAAGAAAAGGACTATTCCAAATCCAAATCTTCTATCTGTATTGCATTTTTTTCGTGATCTGAACAATGTAGATGGAGATGATGCTAGCAATAAATTTATATTGCTTTCCCTGAAGCCCTTGTTGGTTTATGGCAGTCAAAACATAGGTAATGGTCAGGAACTTCCAATGGTAAAATGGGAGTACTTAGAGTATAACTATAGGCAAAACCATTTTTGTTTTTTTTAGATCTGGATCTAGAGTGTTGAGCAGTTGGAACCACTGTAAGGTCATTATTGCTCTCTGTGTTCCCGTTTGTGAAATTCACCTTCTCTATTTTTTATCCTGATCACCAAATTCACCCGGCATAAAAGTGAGGGGAAATTCAAAAACTTTGAGTTGCCACCAGGACAGGAATGGAGGAGAACCCTTAAATTGGAACACTTGTTCCCATGACAAGAGGGGATTTCAATCCTATTGCAAATGTATTCTCTCACTTGCAGTTGAGTCTCCAATTTGACAGCTTATTTTTACCCTTAAATTGGACCATCATCAAATAACATAACATTTTCCTCTTGGTTACTCCCCCTACTTTCTCCCAGAGTTGGATAAAATAATTACATTTAAATAGTTTCTTGACCTTTAGATGACATAAATTCCGGGGCGGGGCCCATGCGGCCCATCCATATGGGACACATGGGCGCCGTCCCCTAATCCATGATCCATGTGCCAGGCCCCTAATTTACATGCAGGGTGCCGGACGAATGGATTCCATTTTTTTATTTTTTATTTTTAGAAGCACGTGATTGGGGCCTGAGGGTCTAATTGGCTTCAAAAAAGGGTAAGCTTGGGACGCAGAGCACTGCGCCCTGAGCCCACCCAGTTGTGTGACAATAGCAATTTAATATTCGCTGTCATCTTCCTGATTCTCCTTCCGGTCAATCCTGGTTCAGGAAGGGACCCTATTGACCGAGAGGAGAAGTGATCCTATTGGCCACCAAGGAGGAGTAGGGAGGAGATGCAGGGGAAGCCGCGCTGCCATGAAAAGGAGGAGACGCAGGGTGAAGCAGCCCGGAGGAAGCCCGCGGCCTAGATGGGGTAAATGCGGGGACCGATTGACCGACTGAGGGGTGCGGGGGGGGGGGCATGGCGACGGACGGATTGCCGCCCCCCCCAAACAAATATACTACCGGCCGCAACTGATTACAATTATGGGAATATAGTAGAAGTCTGAAAGATTTTATAAAATATGCCTACAACATGCACAAGCTGACTATCCTGCCTAACAAATAAGCTTATAAAATTTGTTCAATAAATGTAGCGTCACCCCCGTGAGGGCCACTTGAGAATGGTTGACCCCAAGGATTGCCCTGACCTTGTAAATCTCCCGACACCTCCAACACCCTGGGTTCAGACATTCCTGAATGACAATGCAATTGTACAGACAACAGACTACATGTCAGAGAACAATCCGCAGAAGAACTGGCATATCTGTCAATGGCCAGCAGAATTGCGCATTAATGAATGGAAATTCGCCAATGCTAATGCACATGCACACACGGGTAAGAACGGTCAAGAAGATATATGCGCCAGCACACGCAATTTGTGACAGATTCTGGTGCACAGTGGCCTATTTAAAGCCAGCAGCAGCAACCACTATTAACTGGATGATCATCAGCCCCCCCGTGCTCCTGTGCCTTCTGTGTCCTGATCTTGGACCTCCTGTTACTGACCTGGCTTGCCTTTTGACCTGATTCACCTTGGTTCCTGGCTTCGATCCCTGACTTGAACATCTGACTTGCTTCTGCTTGATCTACTGTGTTTTACCTCGGCTTGGCTCACCGACTCTGCTATTACCTGTTTACCCATGTATGACCCCGACTTGCTCCAGTTTCTGCTACCTGCCTATGATACTGACTGATCCACCATGTAGGACCCTTGGCCTGGCTTCTGGTTATGCTTCCTGCTTTGCCCTGCCCTGCTGCCAAATATGCCTGGAACTGCTAAGGACACCTGCCCTACAGTACATCCTGCCTACTCCTGCTGCCATCCGGCAATCAGCTCTGCAGACTACTACAACTGGCAACCTGCTTCTTTGGCACTGCATTCTCTGTACCACCTCCAGGGGTGTTCTTCACTTAGCCGCAAGGGGAGCCCTCTCAGCACTTCAGCCTCTGACCATGTATGTGACACTGCAATAGATTAATCAAGTGTTATTTAGCTTATAGTTCTTAGGACAGGTAGTGCAGGAATGACCTAGGCAGACAGGCATGTTACAGCCTGAATTCCCAACATACTTGAACAGGTATGCAATGTAATAAAATCACAGTAAAATTAACAGCAACAGTATTAGTCTCTTATAGAACCTATGACCCCAGGCATAAAGGGGAGAGGAATGACCTTTTACTCTGTCAGACAGCTCCCTCCAACTCCTGGTGTCACAGGCTCAGAACCCTTGTGAACAGAAATCAACGCTATAATATCAGAATGGTAACACTCAACTTCCAAGAAAGAAGAGTTCCCCGTAACTTTGTGCAAGTCCTTTAACCATATATATACAGATATACTGCGGCAAGGCGGCTCTATTGCACGATTCGCCATACCGGTACAACGCTTTGTGTAATAGAGGCCAGGGCCGATGCGCATGGCCAGCAGCCGCGATGTCCACCATCCCCCCACGATCGCTCCACATAGACAGGGGAGTAGAGAGAGATCATCTGTTCCTAGTGATCAGGGACAGCCAACTCTCTGTACTCCTAGTCAGTCCACTCCCCCTACAGTTAGAAAGCACCTCCCTAGGACACACTTAACCCTTTGATCGTCCCTAGTGTTAATCCCTTCCCTGTCACTGTCATTTATAAAGTGATCAGTGCATTTTTATAGCACTGATCACTGTATTAGTGTCACTGGTCACCAAAAAGTGTCACTGAGCCAGGGTTCACATATGTGCGACCTCAGAGATCGCATATGATTCACATCCGCACCACAGGTGCCAATCGCGCATTAGAGTCGCACAAAAAAAGCTGCAGGGACCTTCTTTTGCCCGCAGTGGAATCACTTCGCATGAGTGTTCTCACCCATACGATCCAATTCATGTGTGAGTTCACAGTTCGCACTGCGATCTGTGAACAAAACTGGGGGTGTCATTAACTTTGTAATGACACCCACAGCGGTTCGCAGAAGGCAGTGTGAACTGCCTGCGGCAGTGATGCGATGCGGGAACCAGCTCTGTAATTGCGTTGGTTCCCGCATCGCACCCAGAATCAGGGTCAGATTTTTCCACCGCAATGTTGCAGCCCCGCTAAAAATCACAGATCACCGCCATTATCAGTAAAAACAACAACAACAAAAAAAATTAAAAGTCCTTAACTCTATACTTTATTTTGTAAACGCTATAACTTTTGCTCAAGCCAATCAATATAAACTTATTGGGACTTTTTTTAACAAAAAATATGTAGAAGAATACATATTGGCCTAAACTGATGATTTTTTTTTTTTTTATATTTTTTTGTATATGTATTATAGCAAACAGTAATAAGTATTGTTTATTTTTCAAAATCGTTGGCCTTTTTTTGTTTATAGCGCAAAAAATAAAAACTGCAGAGGTGATCAAATACCACCAAAAGAAAGCTCTATTTGTGGGAAAAAAGGACATCAATTTTATTTAGGTACAGCATCGCACGCCCGCGCAATTGTCGGTTAAGGTAACGCAGTACCGTATCGCAAAAAATGGCCTGGTCATTAACCACTTCAGCCCCGGAAGGATTTCACACTTTAGGACCAGAGCACTTTTTGCAATTCGGCACTGCATCGCTTTAACTGACAATTGCACGGTCGTGCGACTTTGTACCCAAACAAAATTTGCGTCCTTTTTTTCCCCCACAAATAGAGCTTTCTTTTGGTGGTATTTGATCCCCTCTGCGTCATTTCTGTTCGCCGCTATAAACAAAAAAAGAGCGACAATTTTGCCAAAAAAAAACAATTTTCTTACTTTTTTGCTAAAATACAAATCCAAAACAATATATAAAAAAACATTTTTTTCATCAGTTTTGGCCGATTTATATTCTTCCTCATATTTTTGGTAAAAAAAAATCACAATCGGCGTTTATTGATTGGTTTGCGCAAAAGTTGCCGCATTTACGAATGATGAGAATTCATTTCTGGAGTTTTTATTTATTAATTAATTTATTTATTTTTACTAGTAATGGCAGCTAGCTGCGATTTTTAGCGGTACTGCGATATTTCAGCGGGCATGTCGGACCATTTTGACACTTTTTTGGGACCATTGGCATTTATACAGCGATCAGTGCTATGAAAATGCACTAATTACTGTGTAAATGCCATTGGCAGTGAAGGGGTTAACCTGAAGGGGGCAGTCTAAGGGTTAAATGTGTTCCCTAGGCGTGTTCTAACTGTATGGGGGCTGGGCTGGCAGGGGGAGGGAAGTGATCACAGCTTCCATATGCAGGAAGCCTGTGATCACAGCCCTTCCCCCTCTATGAGAACGGAGATCCATGTTCACATACACGGACCTCCGTTCTCTCACTGCGGGGGGCCATCGGTTAAGGGGGTAAATCCTTCCGGGCGGAAGTGGTTAAGTGGGAAGAAAGATGGTGAAGAAGTCCTGATGATGTAATGATCCAGTGTCTTCAGCTAGCTTAACAAGGGCCCAGAGAGAATCCAATACTGTAAATGGTATGTGCAGAATGTCTCCTTGTTAACTTAGGTGCAAAGGGGTAGAATATGGTGTCTGCATGCAGTGTCTCTTAGGGTGTATAGTATGTGGGCTTTTGCCTGCTCACCAATCCAGGCGATACCAGGCTCACAGGAATATAGGGTCTCAGGACAGGTCCCCACAGAATCGCCAGGGAAGAGGTGTTAGACCGCACGCCTCACTCTGAGGGCGCTCAGCAGGATCTGTGTTTTTGGCAATGAAGGTGACCCCACCGATGATCTCTCAGGTCTCAGGAAGCTGGATAATGTGCTCTGCTCACCCATGCAGAGTGTTCTTCACACTGGCAAGGCTGTGCCGCTCCTTGCAGCCCTCCAAGCATCCAGGTCCCTGTTCTTAGCTGAAGGCAGCAGTCCCTCAGGCTATTTATTACCTCTTCCCGCATTATGTTCACTCCCTCCAGCTGGCTGGAACTTGTAGTTCACGAACCTGTAGCTCCCCGTGTTAACTTTCATCTCTGGACTACATGTACCAAGATAATTTGCTTTCCTGCCAGATCCCGCTCTGCTCTCGGGGTATGACAAGGTAGAGTCTAAGCGAAACACTAGAGGAAACAATCTCCCTGCAATCAAAGCTGCAGAATGTCTTCTCCTGATAATGCAGACAATCTAGTCAGCACCTATCTACATAAGTATACTAAACATCTACTTAACTTGGGCCTTCCCTTAATGGAGTCTTCTTATGGCTCCATCCTTCTCAGCGTCCTGCTAACGACTGTTCCTTTGTCTCTCACTACATGACTTGCTCAAGTCCTTTTCCCTCCCTCTACTTCCTGTATCATCATTTCCTGTCCTGAGCTCATAAGCTCAGTTCAACAGGTTTGTGAGCACATGAATAGGGGAGGACTAGCTTCTAAAACTATACATGGTCAACATGCTGTATTTATGCTATAAAAATCACGAAAATAGCCATAGGAACAACCCCCCCCCCAAAAAAAAACCCGTACCCCCTGCCTGTTCTCTGGGGTGTCAAAAATCTCAGGACAATATTCTAAGTCATGATGGCTGCCCAATTGTCATAATTTCGATATCCAATAGAATATATGTCCTCCCCAAGATGGCTGCTGAGAGCCCATAGAAGGGGACAATTATACCTTAATGGGCTCCTGCCAACCTGAATAAACACAGTGCCACCTTCAGGTTGGAGGAAATACTGGAGCCTGCACCTGCTGTTAAAGCCCACACTCTTTGTTGTCACACATATGCAGTATGTGGCCCGCAAGAGGGTAATTCCTCTATCCAAAATTTTCAAAAAATGGAAAATTTTCCTTTAGATATATTAACATCACAGCCACTGCAGTGATTATAAGTAAAAAAAACAAACATACTTGTTCAGAAAAATAAACATACATCTAAGCATAAGATTGTCAATGTACGATTGTTGAATCAGTGCTGTGTCACCTAAAAACAGCAATACGTGTGAACTGCTTTGTATGTACAGTAATGTTGCTTCTAGAAATAGCATAAAGTGCATTATGGACATTCTTCCAGCAATGACATAGGAATTAACCTGTTGTTCATAGAAACCTACTGAAATTATGTAGGCCACACAACTATTCAATGCTTAAAGCGGCCTGGTCATTTTTACCTACAAGTAAGCCTATAATAAGGCTTACCCGTAGGCAGGGACGTTGTCAGGGGGTGACTATCGGGGCTGCAGCCCCGAATGTTTTAGCTGCAGCCCCGAGTGTCCCTTGGGCTCCCTAATGGCGGGTCTTGGGCTCGCTGACTTTTTTTTTACTCGTCATCACTTTTTTTGTTTAACTGTCTATTGCGTCTCCTAGGCGGGAGAAAGATGGCCAGGGAGCATACCGCCGCCCACACCTCCTCCTCTCCTCAGCAGTGTGAAGTGCACGACAGCAACGTGCACAGTGATCTAGGAGGGAGGGGCTGGTAGGCTGGCATGTACCTTGAAGTCGGAAAGGAGAGAGAGAGACCTGTGTGTGGGCAGCACGGTCGCTCAGGGCCGGGAAGAACACACAACACAGTTACAGCAGCCAGAGGCCAGACAGAGGAGCGGAGCCAGAGGACGAGGTACTGCTGAGCCTGCCTGACTCGAGTCCTGAGGAGACTGTGTTGGAGCGAGCAGTGCCAGGCCAGCAGACTGAGTACGTTTTAGTCACATTGACTGCCAGGGCCAAGCAAGTGGACTAGTAGCACTGACAGTGACTATCACCTGGCTGGCGCGATCCTAAGGCCTGTTAATTTCACAGGGAGCCTGGGAGGGACAGGGACTGACTGTCTGGGTGTGGTGGTCAGGCCTGCCTGGGAGGACTGGGGCTGGCTGGGCCCTGGATGGTCTGCAAGATATAAGGAGGGACGCTCTGCTGGGGGACACCTCTGTAAGGAGGCACTCTGCTAGGGGACACCTCTGTAAGGAGGCACTCCACTGGGGGACACCTCTGTAAGGAGGCACTCTGCTAGGGGACACCTCTGTAAGGAGGCACTCCACTGGGGGACACCTCTGTAAGGAGGCACTCTTCTGGGGGACACCTCTGTAAGGAGACACTCTGCTGGGGGACACCTCTGTAAGGAGGTACTCCTCTGGGGGACACCTCTGTAAGGAGACACTCTGCTGGGGGACACCTCTGTAAGGAGGCACTCTGCTGGGGGACACCTCTGTAAGGAGGCACTCTGCTGGGGGACACCTCTGTAAGGAGACACTCTGCTGGGGGACACCTCTGTAAGGAGACACTCCGCTGGGGGACACCTGTGTAAGGAGAAACTCGGCTGGGAGACACCTCTGTAAAGAAGAACTCCGCTGGGGGCATCTGTGGAAGGAGGAACTCTGCTGGGGGACACCTGTGTAAGGAGGGACACTCTGCTGGGGGACACCTGTGTAAGGAGGAACTCCGCTGGGGGACACCTGTGTAAGTGTGTAAGAAGACTGTTAGAAGACTGTGCTGAGGGTTAATTGCATGTGGTTGTTTCCTCTAATGGAGGAGCAGCTCTATTTAAACTTCCTGCTTCCTGTAGCAAGTGCTGTCTGATCTACAGCGTTACCAGTACTTTCTGCGACCCAATTGAGTTTTCCTGTTTACCTGTGACCCGGCTTGTACCTGTTTCTGCCTGAACTCCGCCTGCACCGACCCCCAGCTAGTCTACGACCACCCTTCTGTTCGAACTTTGTGTACCTCACCTGCCTGCCTGTTAACGGCCCTGCCTGCACCTGACCACCCGATTGCCTGCTCCTCCTGCACTGCTTTGCCCGCACGTTACCGACCCGGCCTGCACCACTACTCTTCAGTCTTGCACGGACTCTCTGGAGGACATCTTACCATCTGTGTCCTATCCAGCCCTCGTGCCCCCATGTGCTCCAGCGCTCCCTGTCTGCTCTACTAGGGGTTCTGGAACCAGGGCCGTAAGAGAGGTTGCCTACTGCATAAGTCAGACTCTACCACCAGGTACGTGACAAAGACACTCTGTTGGGGGACACCTGTGTAAGGAGGAATTCTGGGGGGGGACACCTGTGTAAGGAGGAACTCCACTGGGGGACACCTGTGATGGAAGGAGGGACTCTGCTGGGGACACCTGATGGCATCTGGTAGCAGGCGACACTGGCAAGTGACACACTTGGGGCTCCCACTTATTCTGCATCATGGTGAGTTGAACTATTTCATTGTATATTACAATGTAATAATAGAAATAATGCGCTTCAATCACCAGGTGTATGGATTATCTTTATCTGCTGATTGTTAAACTTTCTGGAATACACATATTGTTGTTGTGGTGTAAGATCTGGGCCTGCTGTCCCTCCATCCTGACTTCTTTCCTTCCTTCCTTCTCTTCTCTTTCCTTCCCTCCCTATCTCTTTCTTTCTTCCTTCCTCCATCCCTCGTTCATCTCAGATGCAAGCCACACATCCTAAAGTCACACCCCTTTAAGCCACGCCCACACCCACCTTTCGCCTCGGCGCGCTCTGCGTGCCGCATTTCTTTGGGCTAGAGCCCCTGGTCTTTTTTCCACCTAGCAACGCCCCTGCCTGTAGGAAAAAAGAATATCTCCTAAAAGTGCACTGTTTAGGAGATATTCACCCTGAATGTGGTCAGTTACTTCATCGGCACATGGTCTCAAAAGGTCTGGCATACCTTGGCGGACCTTCAGAGCTTCGTGCCGGAAACCAATGTCATCATAGCTCCGGCCAATCACAAAACTGGAGTGTGCGAACCTGGAAGAAATACCGGGGGAACATATAAGCCCTCTCAGCGGTGACAGCACAGCAATGGAGGGCTTCGTTCCAAGGTGAGTATTCCATAATTTTGCTAGTATGTGATGCATGCTAGCACATTATGCAGTTACCTTACAGGTTTTTTTTTTTTTTAAACATCCACAATTTACAACTGCTTTAAGTATGAAAGATTAGGAACAGACAGTGCAATTAAAATGCAACAAAGCAGCAACAAAGCAGCACTGTCATTAGAAAAAATATGGCATTCAGTTGCAGGAGTATTACTGATATATGCTGATCCATCATTTTGCTTCACAATTCCTTAAATCCCAGTCCCCTCCTTATGCGCTAATGCCATTTGGGAGTATCTGTAGAATCCGCCCACATTCCACAGGTCTTATCTCCTTAATATAATCCTCCATGGTATGTTTTAAAAAAACTCCAGTGCAGTCCTTCCATCACCAATGGAAGAGTAAGTTAGGGATGGGGTTGGATCCAGCAGATTGGCAGTATATGACTTTAGAGATATCCAAAATCTGAATGAATGCACTCATTCTAAAAAATGCATATACAATTATATACAGATGATACTATACGCCAGCTCGCTTGGCTCATTTTGTTCCATCTTATCCATCGACCTGCTTCCATGGTTACTCCCAGCCGGGGACGATGGCACACATATGGTGATCCTGCCATAAGGTGTGCAGACCATGATTCTGGGTTTAGGCACTTCTCCGCACGCTCTTTCATTCAGATGTCAAAAGAAATCTGTATGAAGCTCTTCTTTTTAAACCTATTGAGGAGTTGCTCCGACTGGAGTGACAACTAGTGATGCATCTCTTTGCAGCAACCAAACTTACCACAGCGAGAGCCTGGAAAACCCCAATTTTCAGTTTTGAGGCAGTCAACCACCGAATGACTGAAAAATGTCTTCAAGCCTGGCAACCTTGGATTTCCCATGCTCAGCCATTGCGCTTCAATAACCTTCTCATGTCAGTCTGATGACTAGGGATGGGCCGAACACCCCCCCCCCTCCGGTTTGGTTCGCACCAGTACTTGCGAACAGGCAAAAAATTTGTGTGAACAGGCGAACCCTATTAAAGTCAATGGGACATGAACATGAAAAATCAAGTGTTTCATTTTAAAGGCTTATATGCAAGTTATTGCCATAAAAAGTGTATGGGGCCTGGGTCCTGCCCTAGGGGACATGTATCAATGAAAAAAAAAAGTTTTTAAATTGATTGTTTTTTCAGGAGCATTTTAATAATGCTTAAAGTGAAACAATAAAAATGAAATATTCCTTTAACCACTTGCCGACCGTCAATCGGCAATTGACGACGGCAAAGTGGCTCTGTAACGCGGATCGCCGTCATATGACGGCGGCCGCGTGATCGCGCCTAGTGAGCGTGCCCGCGCGCTCACTGTGTCCGGGGAGGGCCGGGGAGCGGGTGCGGCGGCTTCGATTGCCGCCGGCTACCCGCGATGGCCCCCCCCCCCGGAGCGAAGGAGCGGAGGTCCATGTAAGTAAACACGGACCTCCGCTCTGTGAAGGGGGAAGGGCTGTGATCACAGCCTTCCTGTATACGGAGGCTGTGACCACTTCCCTTCCCCTGTTAGGGCAGTCCCCCCACAGTTAGAACACGCCCAGGGAACATAGTTAACCCTTAGAGCGCCCCCTGCAGGTTAACCCCTTCACTGCCAATGGCATTTACACAGTAATTAGTGCATTTTTATAGCACTGATCGCTGTATAAATGCCAATGGTCCCAAAAAAGTGTCAAAATGTTCCGACATGTCCG
>BLSH010044233.1:377478-400851 GCA_018402905.1 Glandirana rugosa
AGAGGTGGACATTACTGTGGGGGGGGTGAAGGGGACATTGGAGGACATTACTGTGGGGGGGGGTGAAGGGGGCAGAGGAGGAAACCACTGTGGGGTGGGGGGTGAAGGGGGCAGAGGACATTATAGGGGGAGGGGGTTTTGGGTGAGTTCCCACGCTTTTTTTCCCAGGAACATAGCCACCCTCTCTTGCTCCTTCCCAAGATGGACTATGGGATTTATAGTGTGCATAGAGCAGTGCACATAACAATAACTAACATGCACTGCTTGTACCAAACAAACTGAAGTGTGTGTGTGTGTGTGAGAGATTTGGCTACTCACAGAAAAACACAATTTTAAAAAAATCATGAAAAATAGATTACATGGCTAATAAGGAATAGATATGTATGCATTGTTTGGTTTGGATCATGGAACCCAAGGTTATCCCTAGTTAATGGCTGTGGGTTCTTAGCATGGAAACCTTTTTCATACTAATTGTGCTTAGGTGTCACAATGAAAGATTTCCACAATAAGGGTAATGTCATATTCAGGTGTCAAGTCCCCTGCAGCTGTCCCTCAGGTCATACACAAGGAAATGTAGATAACCTCAAACAAGAAAGGGAACAAGGAAAGCACATAGACTATTGCAATAAATCTCTTTATTTAAATGTAATAAATAAAATAAAAGTGATCCACTCACATACACCAAGTAAACAGTGTGCCTGTAACAATCTTAATCATGGTCCATTGATAGCGTGGACAAAGCTATGGCTAATCATGCAATTGCAACCTGCCATCCAGGAAGCACTCTGTGAGTCATTATGCTGCTCACAGCCCTCCAGGAGCCTTGTCTATCCAGCCGACAAATGCTGGGGGGGGCATGCAGCTCTTTTTCCTGCAGACCATTGGCACAACAATATGAGTGAGGGGAGAAGCAAGTACTAGTCCATGGTCGCATGGGCGTCCGCAGAACTTTTTCCAGGGGGGGGGGGGCATAATTTCAAGGTCATCCATGCTCTGCCCCTTTTTGACAATGTCATAATTACATTATCACGGTCAGAGACTGCAGATGTAGTACAGGAGATGGTCAGAGACTGCAGACATGATCCAGGAGATGGTCAGAGACTGCAGACGTGATACAGGAGATGGTCAGAGACTGCAGACGTGATACAGGAGATGGTCAGAGACTGCAGACATGATCCAGGAGATGGTCAGAGACTGCAGACATGATACAGGAGACAGTCAGAGACTGCGTACATAGTACAGGATACGGTCAGAGACTGCGGATATAGTACAGGAGATGGTCAGAGACTGCAGACATAGTACAGGATACGGTCAGAGACTGCGGACATAGAACAGCAGACAGTCAGAGACTGCAGACATAGCACAGGAGACAGTCAGAGACAGTCAGTCAGAGACTGCAGACATAGCAAAGGAGACAGTCAGAGACTGCGGACATGGTACAGGAAACGGTCAGAGACTGCATACATGGCCCAAGAGACTGTCAGAAACTGCATACATGGCTCAAGAGGATAAGGACCTAGTGGGGAACCCCTGATCTGATGCCTGATTCCAGGGGGGGGCAATTGCCCCCCCTTGCCCCTACCGGTGGACGCCCATGCATGGTCATCAATAATGATATCAGATGGTGTAAATGCTTTGATGTTATTAGATTGTGTAGATGCCATAATGTTCTCAGACGATGTTGATGGTCTTCTTGAATGGATTCCAAAACATTTGGTTTACTACTTGGTTTAAGGCTTCATACCGCTGGAGTTTATTCTTTCATCTGTTAGCTGCCCGATTTTTTAGCATTGCACGATATTGCACTATGATTCTCTGGTTTCCACGTTCTTGCAGATAGTCTATCATTTTGGCAAAAGTGAGTTCTTATGTGTGTTTTATCCAGTTGTGTTTGTATGCCCTTGTCTGACAAAATTTTGCAGCAAGCTTTCAAACTCTGCCATAGACCACAGTATGCCCTTGGACGTCATGTTTTCCCAATGTGACTGCTGCATAATTGAGGTCAGAGCCCTTTACTTCCATGCTTGGGCTTAGTTTCACTCACACTGAAGCAAGTGAACCGTGTCCCAGACTCCAAGTGGTCCTGGGCACATTAAGTTCAGTCTTGCTTGGGCATAGTTCATGGCACTACACAAACAAACTGGACTAATGTAAAGATCTACCAAGCAAGCAATGCCAGTCTGACACCACCACCAATCCCAAAAATTGTATAGAACAAAGACAACCCCTATTGGTGGGACTTTAGAAGTAGTGGAGCAGAAAGTATTTCATACCACATTTTCATTGAATAAATGTATTCTGTACACCATTCCGTAGTCCTATGCAAAAGGAGGACTGCGAAATGGTGTACAGAATACATTTATTGAATTGTTGGTGTGTGCCATCTAGGCTGGAAATTTCTCATGGTTTTTAACAGGTTGTAAAGTGATGTACATGCAAAAATCTTCTTGTGAACATTTGTAACTACACTTTTTAATTTGAACCTATGTGCAATAAATTGTTACTTTCATATAAAAATGTTGTACTAAATACTTTCTGCTCTACCACTTCTAACGTCCCACCAATAGGGGTTATCTTTGTTCTAAACAAACTGGACTAAGGGAATGAATGACACCCAATCACCAGTAATATACCTAGTGTGGGTGCACCCAAAAATGTCCTTGTATTCTATAGCATCGGCAAACACCATCACTGGAAAGAAACACCTAAATTCAATCATTCAGCATGGTGTCCTACATTTGGTCATATCCCAGACAGCAAGGATAACTTGCCACAAATGTGTGTCAGTGCTGAATTGTAAGTCTTGTTAATTTGCTGCACATTTTCACTTGCAGAGCAGTTGAAGCACAAGTTCTAGTTGACACTTTTCCAATTTGTAGCAAATTTGCGTGACAAGTCTCTAGCAAGAGCAATCTTGCACTTGCAAGTCTACAGCAAGAGATCTTCAAGTCACAGTGCCCCCTGTGGTGGGAGGACTATTGCACAACATAACTGAACCAGAACCTGCAGCAGACTTGCAGAATGTTTGCAAAGAAAGTTGATCTGGAGTCATGAAATGTGGACTTGCTGCAATTGTGCAACAAACTTGTGAAGCCTGGCAATTCTATCAATAGCATAGCAAGTGATTTTCAAACTTGCAGCACAATTGCTTGCTATCTGGGATAGTGTACCATGAGGTCAAGAGTTCTTAGATATCCTGATTGGTTTCTATGTTGTAATTTGGACAGTCTGGACCAGTGTTGCCAACCTCCCACAGCGTTTTTTACTGGCAAAACATAGAACATTTACTGGCGGAGCACATTTTTTACTGGCAACTTGAAAAATAATAATACTCCTATTAAAAACGAAGACAATTAATATTTAAACACAACATGGAAACACTGACAATACCCATATCAAGTAATTTGCCTGATTTACACTTAGAAAGTCAGCACAGCATGACAAATTATCAGACCCTGATATTTATAGACAGTTGTAAAAATCCCTGATTTTTACAAACTGTCAGTAAATTTACTGGCAGTTGGCAACCCTGGTCTGGACATTTACGACCCAAAAGACCCTGATAAACAATGAGTATTGTGGATTCTAATACCTTGGAGTAAAGGCCTCCCCAGAAGT
This sequence comes from Glandirana rugosa, assembly GCA_018402905.1. NCBI lineage: Eukaryota > Metazoa > Chordata > Amphibia > Anura > Ranidae > Glandirana > Glandirana rugosa. The sequence continues at coordinate 381,097 of BLSH010044233.1, forward strand.
AATGCCATGTTATTTGTGTTTTCTTTTCTTTTAGTTTAGTTTTTGCAGAGAAGGTGTGTTTCATACAACTGAAAAATCCCCGGTGTGCAGTGACCATGTCTTCTACATTCTGTCATACCACCAAACGCTAAGGCGGATGTATTTACCTTTACTGTTTGTTTTCGTATTTGTGTGGGTTCGGCTACAAAAGAAGACATTCTTGCATAGTAATAGAACAGGTACAGTATATTCTATTCTATTTTTTTTAGATGTTCTGTACTTGGGAAAATATAAGCTTTCCATAAATAATCTTATAGAAGATACACTATGTTACCAAAAATATTGTGATGTCTGCCTTTACATGCACATGAACTTTAATGGCATCCCAGTCTTAGTCTGTAGGGTTCAATATTGAGTTGGTCCACCCTTTGCAGCTATAACAGCTTCAGCTCTTCTGGGAAGGCTTTCCACAAGGTTTAAGGGTGTCTATGGGAATGTTTGACCATTCTTCCAGAAGCACATTTGTGAGGACAGGCACTAATGTGGATGAGAAGGCCTGGCTCGCAGTCTCCACTATAATTCATTCCAAAGGTGTTCTATCGGGTTGAGGTCAGGACTCTGTGCAGGTCAGTCAGGTTCCTCCACACCAAACTCGCTCATCCATGTCTTTATGGACCTTGCTTTGTGCACTGTGCGCAGTCATGTTGGAACAGGAAGGGGCCACCCATAAACTGTTCCCACAAAGTTGGGAGCATGAAATTGTCCAAAATGTCTTGGTAAGCTGACGCCTTAAAGTGATTGTAAAGCTTCCTGTTTAAATTTTTAAAATAACAAACATGTTATACTCACCTCCTCTGTGCAGCGATTTTGCACAAAGTGGCCCCGATCCTGCTCTTCTGGGGTCCTTCTGTGGCGATCTTGACTCCTCCTCTGCATCGAGTGACCCATCAGAGAAGCACTTTCCCTGGTTGTCACCCATGCGGGTGTGCTCCTGAGTCCTGCTGTTGCGTGTGTTCACACATACAGCGGGACTCGGCTCCCGCATCATTGGACTTGATTGACAGCAGTGGGAGCCAATGGCTCCCCTGTTATCAATCCATCCAATGAGGACCAGAGCCGGCAGCTAGAGGGACAAGGCTCGTCCCCGGCGTGGGATTGATTCGGGCTTAGGTAAGTAAAGGGGGGCTTTGGGGGGGCTGCTGCACTTAAAATGTTTTTCACCTTAATGCATAGACTGCATTAAGGTGAAAAACCAGAAGACTTTACAACCACTTTAAGTGCCAGTTCACACTTGTGCGCTCTGCGGGATTGCATGTGATTCACTCCGCACTGCAGTGCAAATCACATGCAATGTGATTTCAGCCATACAGATAGTATGGCTGAATTCGCATTGCATTCAGAGCAAACTCGCACAGGACCCTTTTTTTGGTCCGCACCAGACTTAGATCGCATGGATGTTCACACCCTTGCGATCCGATTCATGTCCCAACTGTCAGTTCACAGTGCGATATGCGAGGTGAAATGGGGGTGTCATTAACAATGTATTGACACTCCCTGCAGTTCGCATATGGCAGTGTGAACTGCCATGCAAGTTAAGTGTGATGCACTAATTCAATAAGCTATGCAGAAAAAAATAGACGAATATACAGAAATTACTATCCCTAATGTTAAAAAAAATGCAGTAATATGTGATAATGTTGTGAAATAGTGATAAAGTGCATGAATTCAAGAAGCTAAACAGCAAAAAATAGACAAATATGCATTGATGACTAAAACACACATGGATCTATAGCATAAAGACAAAGCAGTGCTTCTTACTAATAAGAGGATGACAAATATGTGCGGAGGAGACGTGCATGAGATACTTTTCCCTCTGAGTCCAAGTCTTAAAATCCTTCTGGATCTCCCACCGGGTTCACACAATCCTTCACCACACCGTGCGAAAAATCCCTGTAGGTATTGAACTCACCAAAGCCAGTTTAAAATTGCACTTGTTATGCAGCTCTCACTCCGCCGCACACATCTCCACTACCCGCTGTGTACTCCGTCTGTTTCTTAAACAGAGGGGCACTCACATAGTGTATTACCATTACACACTTTATTAAAATCCATACAAAAACCCCCCTCTCAGGTTGTACACTTACAAAAATGGTGGTGATTCCTGGAGTCGCAGAGAGGCTGGGAGAGGTATAGTGGACAGTCTGTGGAAGCCTTGGGAGCCAGTCAGGGGAAGGAGAGTCACTAAGGAAAAGCAGGTTGGTGGGACCTAAAAGAGGGATGGGCTGGGAGTTGTAGTACATCAAACGCCCGGCTAGCACTCAAGTACTTTACTACACATTCAGGGGCCCGTGATCCCTGGCCGGTAATGAATGTTCCAGGGATCCTGCTGATACAGAGCAGGCCTCACCATGTGCTAGCCGCGGTGAAGAGAAAGAAGTAGAGAAGCTTGATAAATTTCCTTTTAGGCTGGAAACTAAGTGATGTGCTGGAGAGTTGTGAGGAGTAACAGTCTGCAGAAGGATAGTCTGCAGTGCAAGTGCGCATATACAGTACTGTATATGGATTTTGTGTACCATAATTCTTTGGGCAACCCACAGTCATCCCTTATCACCATCCAAGTTATTTCCCATAAATAAAACAACAAAACCAAGAGCCGGCCTGTTCAGTGTCTCCGGATGTGTGATGTATGGCGTGATTGAGGGAAGCTATAAGGTGAACCACTACTACCAGCCACTCTCAAGGGAGTACATGGCTACACTTGTAAACTGACCCTTCGGAATGTTTTTAAGCTAAATTGGATGATGCCTACTTTGGATGGATAAGTAGCTTTTTCGATTCGTTGGCTTAAAGAAAGCCTTCGTACTCAGTATACCATCTTTCAACATTACAGTTACGTCTAAATAGTCAACTTGTTCTTCACTCCATCGGCACTCCAATTTGATGTTGTTCGTGTTATTATTCAATTCTTGAGTAAATTCTCTGAAAGATGTTTCAGTGCCCCTCCAGATAAAGAACAGGTCGTCTATGTACCTTTTGTAGAATAGTAATTATTTTCTTTTCCTGGAATACACATATCTATCCTCCCATTCACTCATGAAGAGGTCGGCTAAACTGGGCGCAAACTTAGCACACATAGCCACACGTCTCCTGTGATAAAATGGCCAGCATACCAAAAATAGTTGTGCATCAAACAATAATCATACGCCAGGCCCAAAAACTTTTTCTGTAGGTAAGGAAGATCATCACGCACTAAAGGCCCAAAGGAGTGGTGAGAAGGAGTAGCGCTATTTTTGACTGATGATTTAATGCAACTATGTTTTATGCTTTTTGGAAGTTTACAACCTAAGGGGGGGGGGTTGTATGGATTTTAATAAAGTGTGTAATGGTAATACACTATGTGATTGCCCCTGTTTAAGAAACATTCTGACGGAGTACACAGCGGGTAGTACTAGTGGAGATGTGTGCGTGGAGTGAGAGCTGCATGACGAGCGCAATTTTAAACTGGCTTTGTTGAGTTCGATACCTACGGGGATTTTTCACGCGGTGTGGTGACAGATTGTGTGACTCCACTGGAAGATCCAGAATGATTTTAAGACTTTATATGGACTCAGAGGGAAAAATCTCTCATTCATGTCTTGTATGTTGCCTACCTTGCTGAATGTGTCCAGTTAGAGGCCGTGCCTCCCTCACCTGTGTGCTTTAGTAGCCCTCCTCAGTTGAGCTTCACCCCAGGCCCTAATTAGGAACATTATATTACCTGGCAGTGCAAGTCTGTAATGCCAATCAATGTTGTGTGTGTTTGGCTTTGTGTGTGGTTGTTCCTGTTGTATGCTCTGTGTCTATTTCCGGTTATCGATCTTTGGCTTGTTCTGACTATTCCTGCCTGCCTGATACTCCGACCTTCAGCTTGTTCTCTGTTTCTCCTGTCTGCTAGTGGCCCTGACCCTTTGCTAGGCCGCTGACTATCCTTTGCTGTTCCTGCGCTGCTGCTTCCTCTCTTCCACCTGTAGCCAGCCAAGCGTGAGCTAGGGGACTCTGGGGGCCGCGACCTGGATCCAGTTGCAGCCAAATCCATCCTCACCACTAGAGGCTCTGGCAAATACCTACTGGCTCTTAGACTCCGCTCCCTGGGGAAACTGATGCACTAACTCCCTGCGTTCCAGTGTCCGTGCTCCAGGGGCCCCTCTTCCCATACCATCCAGAACTCATTAGCAGCAGTCAGCTATGGGTCCACAACCTGAGCGGTGCGCTTCACAACCCTCGGTACAATTCACACCCCAGTGGTGCACACCTGTCACCTGACACCAGGTGTCGTAACACATATTATTGTATTTTTTTTGTTTTTTATCACTGTTTCACATATTATCGCATATTACTGCAACCCTACCCTGCTCTCAAGGATCTTACAATCTAAGGTCGCTAACTTACATTCATACATAATAGGGCAAATTTAGACAGGAGCCAATTAACCTACCAGCATGTCTTTGGAGTGTGGGAGGAAACCGGAGTACCCGAGCAGGCACGTGGAGAGCATGCAGATTCTGTGCAGGTAGTGCCATGCTTGGAATTCGAACCAACAACCCTAGTGCTGCTAGGCGGAGGTGCTAACCACTTAGCCACTCTGTTGGCTCAAGTATATTTCCATCAAAGTTTTTGTGCCCGGAGTTCTGCTTTAAATAGCTAGCAATGGAATAACACAATTCATCCATTAGATAAACAACCATGTTATCAGAGTTGATTAGGATCTGCAAATATTAATGTGTTTATAGTTACAGTGTGCAATGTAATCTGTATTTACCTGTACAAATGGTCATTCTAGGCATTGTTTCTGAACTTGGACAGTGTCCCAAACCTTTGAAAACACATTATTCACCTTTTCCTTTTTATTAGAACATATGATGATTCAATAAACACTAGGTGATGGGAGAGAGATCTTGTGATATTGTGTCTTTATGAATGAGTTGATCTGTTTGAAGGGTGCACATTGAAGAGTTGAGGGTTTGTGAATGTCTGATGACATGTAGAATGGAGTCCCTGGAGCAGCCTTGGAATAACATTTAGGTCTCAGGGAACCCCTGTCCATAATTATTTTATCTACAACTCACGGGACATGTAAACCGTACATTTTGGGTAAAAGAAAAATAGAAATGTGGTGTATTTAGCATGTTTGAAACCCAGGGCTGCTCTGAAGGACAAAACTATTTTTTGGAAATAATCATGAAATTTCATTAAATGATAACAATGGGCAAAAAAGAAATGCAGACTGTGGAAATTGTAGTATTCCCTTACATTGGTGGTCAGTAAAGTTCCTCCTTACACGATGGCCAGTAAAGCATTGCATTGCATTGATGGTGAGTAGAGAAGGGCCCCTTACATTGGAGGTCAGTAGTAAAAATGCCACATATATATCAGATTCCTAAAAAAAGGATTGGTGTCAGTGATAATGTAGAGGTAGAAATTGCTAATTTGTTAAGGAACTCCTAGCAACATTTTGAGGAACCCTAGGGTTCCAGGGAACCCTGGTTGAGAAAGGCTGTCGTAAAGGGATAGGATCAGAACAAGAGAAGATTGTAAAGTGATAGCTGGGTAAGAAGAAACAAAATGTGTGTACAGTACGAGGTTATACACGAACGTATATGGAAGACTTTGGTAGCTGACATTGCAGTATAGTTGCACTTTTTTTTTTTGCATCCGGTAACTTTTATTGAATTTTTTCCAATTCACAACAAGACTTAAGTCCAGGTTCACACTGACTGTGGGAATGAAATCGTGTGAGTTAGGCTGAACTCGCACAATTTCATTCCCGCATGTCAGTCCCGACTTCAGAGTTTGATTTCAGAGTTCAGATTTCAGAGACCTCTGTACGGGTTTCTAGATAGATGTCTATGGAAATCACACCCTGAAGTCGCCAAAAGTACTACAGAAACTACTTTTGGGAATCGGTGCGGCACCGCAAAGTCGGCATCATACCAATTCTGACTGTGCCATTGCCGGCAATAGCTGCTGATTTGGCATGCGATTTCACATGAAATTGGCAATAATATAAAATAAGCCAATATATTCAATTTAATATATAATTATCCCACTCCAGAAATCTGTCTCATTATTAACTTCCCTCAACATTATTGGCATGTTCAACAGATTGCACAGATAAATTGGACTCTAGCCAGTAGCCACCAAGACCACATTTTCCCAATATTTTTAGGGCTTTTCCTATGTTTGTATGTCAATTCCTCCCTTCTTAAATTAGGATTACTCGCTTTGAACCATTGAGCTATTGTTGGCAGAGAATTTTATATCCATTTTTGTAATATAAGTTTACAGGCTAGAAACATAGACCTCAGCCACATCACATGCATTTCAACTAGGAGAATGTCTTCTGGTACAATCCCTAGCAAAGCTATTTTTGGATCTAAATAAACATGTGTAGAACATTTAACCTCTTCGCACCTGTGCTATAGCCGAAATATGGCTACAGCGTGGGCCTAAATTGACGGGAGGCCCTGCATGCATGTCCTCCCGTGCATGTGTTGCCTCCGCGTCCCCTAAGGGGTGTGGGCGGTGCGCTTTGCTGCGCTCTGTGATCAGCAAGTCCATGAGACTCGGCTGATCACAGATCGGAGTAAGGGGCCGATCAGCCAATGACAGCTGTTCACGTGAAGCTGGTAATCTGCTTTTTTTTCCTCAAGCTGACAGTGCCTCCTCATCAGTGCCACCTATCAGTGCCCATCAGTGCCTCCTCATCAGTTCAGCCTAACTGAGCCCATCAGTGCAGCCTATCAGTGCCCAGCAGTGCAGCAATGAAGGAGAAAAAAATACCTGTTTGCAAAATTTTATAACAAACTATGAGAACTTTTTTTTTTTCAAAATTTTCCATCTTTTTTTGTTTGTTTAGCAAAAAATAAAAACCCCAGCGGTGATTAAATATAACCAAAATAAAGCTCTATTTGTGTGAAAAAAAATGATAAAAATTGCATATGGGTATAGTGTTGCATGACTGCGCAGTTGTCATTCAAAATGTGACAGTGCAGAAAGCCCAAAATTGGCATGGGCAGGAAGGGGATTTAAGTGCCCAGTAAGCAAGTGGTTAAAGTATCAAATACATACTTCCAATATTGATGCAATTTGGGACAATGCCAGTGTGTATGGGAAAACAAGGTTCTAGATGAACATATAGGGAAGACTTTGGTAGCGAACGTTGCAGTATAGTTGGACTTTGTTAAATTTTTTAACACAGATCTCTACAGATGGCTAATATATAAGTAAACTATATTTGTAGAGCTTGCCCCCATAGGAGCCGCTTGGTAGGATGGGTCCTCTATTCTCTGCCATGTAAATGGTTTTGTCCCCTCTGACACACCTGGATATATCTTAGGCAGGCCATACAAGATTCATTTTCTTTCCTTCAAACAGCAGATTGAAAAAAAGAAAATTAATTGATTAGATCCAGATGGATGGAGGAATCTCTCCTGGGGAAAATGTCGTCAAGATATCAACTTCTGTACAACCAGCCTGCTCATAGATTGATCGAAACAAGGCCGGTCACTGCTGAACTGTCTGATCTTTGATCCATCTATGGCCAGTTTTAGTGTGCTGCAAGGACCTGTTAGCTTAGGTTTTAGACTATTATCACAACTATATTAGCTTATGGAATTAGACACCAGACTACTTGACTGTAAATAAAATAAGTATATTATTGCAAGGCAAAAATAACAAATGCAATGCACAAGGACAGTAAGTAGGTAATTTAGTCCAAATACCAAACTATGATATGGCAGTTTGTTCAGATCACAGCGGCACTAAGCTAAATCCAGCTGGTAGCAGCAGTGCTGGTAAAAGAGCAGCATAAACTGTGAACCATTGAGCCATAAATAGCATAAAGGGCAAGGAACAGTCTCACAGTACCTCTTATACAGTAAACCACTAGAAAAGTGGACTGCAGAGCCAGGTGGGAGAGGGGGTGGAATGGGCAGAGATCCACACAGTCTGCCCTGTCTGCACCAAGTAGCCAAAGTTGCTCTCTCTGCCAACTAAGCACCTGGCTAAACACTCCCACCACCAAAGGAACTTTGGTCCCCAAAGGAGGAACTGAGTCCGGTAGCATAAATGTCAATAACCTGTTACATAACTTGACTAAACAATAGAAGGCAAAGTAAGTTAGCCACTTCAGCCCCAGAAGGATTTACCCCCTTCCTTACCAGAGCACTTTTTGTGATTTGGCACTGTGTCGCTTTAACTGACAATTGCGTGGTCGTGCAACGTTGTACCCAAACAAAATTAGTGTCCCTTTTCCCCCACAAATATAGCTTTCTTTTGGTGGTATTTGATCACACCTGTGTTTTTTATTTTTTGTGCTATAAACAAAAAAGGAGCTACAATTTTGAAAAAAAAAACACAATATTTTTTACTTTTTGCTATATTACATATACAAAAAAATGTAAAAAAAAAAATCTTTCTCAGTTTAGGCCGATATATATTCCTCTACAATAGGCGTATATTGATTGGGTAGCGCAAAAGTTATCACGTCTGCAAACTATGGGAATAGATTTATGGCATTTTTATTATTATTTACTTTTTTTACTAGTAATGGCAGAGATCTTCGATTTTTATTGGGACTGCAATATTGCGGCGGACAGATCAGACACTTTTGGCACTTTTTTGGGACCTATGACATTTATACTGCGATCAGAGTTAAAAATAGCCACTGATTACTGTATAAATATCACTGGCAGGGAAGGGGTTAAACTGTAGGGGGCGATCAAGGGGTTAAGTGTGTTCCCTTACTGTGTTCTAACTGTATGGGTGCTGGGCTGGCAGGGGCATGACAGATCTAACTGTTCCCGATTACTGGGAACAGTAGACCTGTCATATGTCCCCTGACAGAATGGAGATCTGCCCTGTTTACCCTGGCAGATCTCCGCTCTGCCGCTGTAATAGGCGATCACGGGTCTCTGGTGGACATCGAGTCCACCCGACTTGCGGGTATGCTCACACAGCGTGCAGCGGGCACGAGAGCGTGCCACCGGCAGCGTGCTCCCACCCGCAATTGCGGCTGCACGAGCTGCCATACAGCTACGGTGATTCGCACAGCAGTGCCAACCTGCCACAGTATTATGACTGTGGCTGGTCGTCAAGTGGTTAATAGTCACAGAAAATTAAACAATACATTTTCAAACCACAGTTTGGCAAGGGAACCTCCCACCATTTGTTAGAGGGAGAGGTATTGCCTTGACCATAAGTCATGGTATGGCCCACCAAGATGTGTCAGAGGGTAAGCCAGAATCATCATACACTGAAACTGCAGTGGGGAGGATTAGCGTTTCATCAGTCCTTTGGGTAGATCTCAGGAGTGTCATCCAATGTGTCATATTTCAGTCTCTTGAGGGGACTCTTTTCTTCTTTGATGGTTGCACCGATGGCTTCTTCTGGGGGAAGAGTGGGCAGAGACATACACAGACTGCTCTCATTAGGGAGAAGGTTTCTCTGGAAGTGGTGTGGGGGGCAAAGCTGCCACATTGCCTAAGGCCCTGTTTTGCTCTAATCATCTACGCTAGCAATAAAGTAACCATTAAAAGGGCTAATATCTGTTCCCAGCTAGATGACATACTGATTTTTTTTTAGCCAAATCCTAATGAGAGACTCTGTGTATTTCAAGCACTGGTTTGCTGCCTTGTGTCATAAGCCATAATTGGTTTACAGATACCACTGTGCAATTAGCTGCAATTACTTAAGGCCTGCTATTAATTAACATGGGGAAATTATTTGCTATAAAGTGATATATTTCCTCTTGATAGCAGAGATTATCAAGCCCCGGGTTCCTGGGAGGTTCTGGAGTCATGCTGCAATATTTTTGTATGATGATCAGTTCAGGGAGGCCACGCTCGGGAGGATTACTCATGATGGGATTTGAAATCACAGGCTCTACGGCTGTATCTGTGGGGCTGACTAATGATTTTTATGACTTCAATACCTGTACAAAACAAAGCCACCTATAACTGGCCATTGCAGCAAGGAGCTATGGAAAAGCTGGTACAGACAAAAAACAAAGAAATCCAAGCTCAACTTACCAACCAGTCTGCCCCCAATCAAATTCACCTGTCTAACAGTAGCGTTTAAAAGGCAGGGGATTGGTTACACACATTTGCAAGTGTATGCGTAAGCTGCAGGCCCCAACAAGGCTCCCTGTGTACTGCAGACCTAACTCTGTATAAGAGGCTTCACAGTGGAAGCACATACAATTTAATGGATAGATGAAGGACAGGTGACTGGAGGAGCCCAACCCTCCTTAAAGGTACAGGACCAGACCAGACACCCAGCCGTGGCCCAATGGCGGCTGCGGTGCTAGTGTGTTACCTGAAGTGGTTACAATACAAAACAAGGTCACTGTCCCCCACCTATAACTGGCCATTGCAGCAAGGAGCTATGGAAAGGCAGATACAGACAAAAAACAGAGAAATCTAAGCTCAACTTACCGACCAGTCTGCCCCCAATCTAATTCACCCGTCTAACAGTAGCGTTTAAAAGGCAGGGGATTGGTTACACCCATTCATAAAGGGCCAGAGTCATGCGGCAGCCTCCACACTATCTCATCTTCAGACTTCCGCCCGAACTCTCCTCCCAGACTGGGCTGACCCTGGGTATTTTGAGGAGGCCTGCCCCCTGCCAATCCAGGTTTGGGATTGTTTAGGGCTCCTCAGAATACCCCAGGCTACACCTCCCCTCCGACCTCTCTTTCCAGAAAACACCAGAAGCCAGAAAGAAGTGGGAGGTCCTGATGACACCACCTGTGTATCACCCAGCCCCACCCAGAGCCACTCCCAGCCCAGAATCAAAACAACCAGGCCTGTTCTCAGTCAGGCCTGACTAAATTTGCCTCACCTACAAAAATATCTCACACTAAGCACCTACCCAAAGTAGAGGGCAATACACATATTAAGCACATTCGATTTAGTGAGCGGCTGGTCTTAATGGTCAGACAGAGTTAGAGCAGGATTAGCACAATGTAACAGCATAATGAGATTGAGGTGTGCCTCTATATATATATATATATATATATATATATATATACGCGTACCTGTCCATACATGCTGTGACGGTATGCAGGGTGAAGTGGTAGATGGACACTACCTGTCGCCTCGTATGCGTTCATTGGGACTGGATTAAACAGAGTCCGGTCCGGATCTTACCAGCCACCAAGGCAGGGCTGGTTCCAGTCCAGAGTTTGTGGTCCACTGGAGTCCACCAGGCTATTGCAGCACAACAGCAGATTAACCAACAGTTTGGGGAGGCCCTGCTGGAATTAAAAAAGGGGTCTGCACCTACAGTGACTGTAGAACCAAAGTTGGTACGCGCCTCTTACCACATGCAGAAGATGACACCTGCGGATGACGTGGAGGCGTATCTAATGACTGAAAGAGTCACTCTTCTTGAAGGATGGCCAAAAGAATAGTGGGCGGGTCTGTTAGCACCATTCTTGACCGGTGAACCCCAAAAAGTCTGTTTGATCTGGAACCAGAAAAGGCCCAGGACTACGAGACAGAGGCAGAGATATTCACACACCTAGGGGTCACCACGGCAGTCCAGGCCCAACGGGTACATAAGTGGTCCTACAGCACCAACAAGCCACCCCGCTTGCAAATGTTTGACCTGGTCCACCTCACCAGGAAGTGGCTACAGCCGGAGACTAAGCCAGGTCCCCATATTGTGGAGCGCATGGTTATGGACCGCTATCTACGTGCACTCCCTGCTGCTTTGAGGAAATGGATCAGTCATGGGTGCCCCAAAACAACCAACCAACTCGTGGACCTCGGGGAGAGATACACTGCTGCTGAGGACTCGTTGCACCCATCCGCGCCCGACTCCAATGTATCAGGGGTGTACCAGGGGTGAAAGATCGCCCAGCGGACCCGGTAAGACTGTTCCAGGGTTCAGGGGCATGGGGAAATTTGATAAGACTGCAACGGCTAAAGAGACTGTCGACTCTAGACCTGGAGACTGGCCAAAGAAGCCAGGAAGGTCTTGGGGACCCTGGAGAGGACTGGATATAGAGCACATACAGTGCTACCGATGCCATGCATTGGGCCATATTGCTGCCAATTGTCCCCTGAATGATGAACCCATGCAATGCGATTATACTTATGTGAATAGACGACTTAATCTTTTTGCACAGGTCGCATATACAGCATCATGTTCAAGTCGCATGGAGAAGCAAATGTGTGTGATTTTTGTTGATGGAAAGCCAGTCACTGCACTGCTTGACTCTGTTAGTGTGGTAACGTTGGTAAAAAGCCACTGTGTAAATCATGCAAGGTTACACCCTAGTACTGTCGGGGTCATTTGCATCCAATGGGGAGACTCGTGACTACCAGACAGAGGTGGTTGAGATTGACACCCCTTAGGGCAGTGTGACTCATTCAGTGGGGGTGGTACCTTCACTGCTTTATGATGCCCTAGTGGGCAGGGATTTTCCCCATTTTTGGAGGTTATGGGAAGGCACAGGGAGTCTGTAGGATAGAGCTCCCCCTGCTGTTGAAGCACAGGAACTCTCACCAGACCCTTTTTGCCAAATGGAAGGGGAGACTGGTGACAGGACCGAGGAGGGAGGAGACCCTCTTCTTTTTCCTGTACTGGCTGGGGAGCCGGAGGAGCTGGAAAATAGCTCCCAGCTGGGGGCTAATGAGCCAGAAAATGTCTCTGACCCTTACTGTGAGAGTGAACAGAATGTAGTACCTGACTTAGAGGTCCGGAGAGAAGACTTCTGTACAGAACAACTACGGGATGTCACTCTGCTTAGAGCCAGAGAAAACGTGAAGGTGGTGGATGGGGAACCTGTGGACCCTAATTGGGGGGTGTCTTTTCCCTACATGGCTCTTAAAAATAATTTGTTGTATTAGGAGGCGAAATGAGGGGAGGACAAGGTTCCAGCCAGTCGTTCCCAAACCCTTTCGCAGGATGGTACTAGATCTAGCCCATAGACATGTAATGGGGGACATCTGGGTATGGATAAGACCAGGGAGAGAATAACCCAGAAATTCTTCTGGACTGGGTTGCATGCAGATGTCAGAGAGTATTGTGAATCCTGCCCTGAGTGTCAACTCTTTGCGCCCTCAACCCATTTTCGTAGTCCACTTGTTCCACTGCCCATAATTGAAGTGCCTTTCGAAAAAATTGGCATGGATCTCGTGAGATCCGTAGTAAAGTCTGCCCGGGGACACCAGCACATCCTGGTAATACAAGATTACGAGACCCACTATCCAGAAGCCATAGCGAGGCTTGGGTTCGTTTAAGGTATCCCCATAGATTCAGCCGTCATAATTAAGATGGCCGCTGAATGAAAACGAGGCTTGGTCCCACAGTCTTTCTGTATATATAAGAGACGTGTCAATGCATTGCCCGTGCCCTTTGATGACGTCAGTTATGACGAAACATGTCGGGCGGTCCTAGGCATTGACGACTTTGCGCCCCACATGACCCGGAAGCGCGGGCCAATTACGAGAGCCACCGTTCTGTGATTTTATGCGCATTTTTAACTTGAGATATGTAAGTAGCCATTTGGCCTATGTTTTTTATACAATAAATGTAATGTTATCACACTATCTGGAGCCTTTTCTTCTTGGTATACTGAGGTAATTTTGTGATCCATTCCATGAATCAGAAGCCAGTGCCGCCCTACATTTCCTTGCCTAAAGCTCGCAGAGGCTATCTGCCCGCTGTTGTTGTTTACCTAGTGATAGGTAAACATTTCCTTCTGGTAAGAGTTTTTTAACTCAGAGTGTGTGGTGACACCGGAACTATCTTTTATCGTTTCTGCACTTGGTGGAAGAATTTCTATATCATATCCCATTTTTCTCACTGGATCGTTATCTGGAAATCTATATTGGACACTATTGTATTTTTATACATCGTTGCACTTTATGAACTTTGCACCTTATGAACTTTGCATGTTAGGCTTTATTGCACATTGCACTTTATGTTTACCTCACTATAATTTATATACACCGTCACTATATTATCGATTGAATTGTTCACGTATATTATTTAATATACTTGCCTCGATCTTTAGTGATCTGGGGTTTTTGCACATGCAATTTTAACACTTTTCAGGTTTGGTTGCGCAGTTTTTTTGTATTTTTATACCCATGCGGAACACCTCCGCTAAGACTATCGCCAGGGAGTTGGTCCAGGTGTTTAGTCGGGTGGGGATCCCTAATGAGGTCATAACGGATCAGGGCACCCCGTTTATGTCCCGTGTAACAAAGGAATTGTGCAGGTTGTATAAAATCTCCCATCTCCGTACCTCGGTCTACCACACCCAAATGGTGGACATGTGGAGAGGTTTAATAAAACGCTCAAAAGCATGTTGAAAAAGGTAGTGGAAAAAGATGGGAGAGATTGGAATATGTTGCTGCTGTATCTCATGTTTGCCATACAAGAGGTTCCGCAAGCATCTATGGGGTATTCCCACTTTCAACTCTTGTATAGTAGACATCCCAGGGGGCTGCTAGATGTCACAAAAGAGACATGGGAAGGAGAGGCCACCCCATATAGGGGGGTCATCAAGCATATTTCCTTGATGCAGGTTCAAATCGCAGCAGTCCTGCCCCTGGTGCAAGAACATATGGAGCGAGCCCAGGAAACCCAGAGAAGGGTTTATAATGGGGGGGGGGCAAAACCCGGACTTTCAACCCCGGAGACAGAGTGCTGGTGCTAGTCCCCATGGTTGTAAGTAAATTCCTAGCAAAGTGGCAGGGTCCCTTTGAGATTAGGGAAAGAGTAGGGGAAGTGAACTACAAAGTTTACCAGCCATGGAAAGCCGAGCAAATTTACCATGTGAATCTCTTAAAACCATGGAAAGACCAAGAGACTTTATTGGCAGTGCCCACTCCTCAAGAGGACAGGCTATCCATCACGCAACAAAATGACGTTAAGGAATTTATCAGTAAAAATAGAGATTTTTTCTCTCCCCTACCTAGACTGACCACCGTACTACAACATGACATAATTATGAACCAGGGGTCCACGTAAATGTAAAACCCTTCCAAATACCTGAGGCTAGATGGGAGGAGGTGGCGAAGGAAATAAAAACCATGTTGGAGTAAGACTTGATACAGGAGTCCCACAGCGCCTGGTCGAACCCTATAGTGCTGGTCCCAAAGCTGGATGGCACTATCAGGTTCTGTAACAATTTCAGGAAACTGAATAATTTGTCTAAGTTTGACGCATACCCGATCTTGTTGTTTAGGACAGAGCAAGAAAGGCTTAAAGTCAAAATCATCACATCAGAGACCTCCTATCACATCAGAGCCACCATCATCACATCAGAGCCCCCATCATCACATCAGAGCCCCCATCATCACATCAGAGCCACCATCATCACATCAGAGACCCCATCATCACATCAGAGCCCCCACCATCACATCAGAGCCCCCACCATTACATCAGAGCCCCCATGATCACATCAGAGCCTCATCATCACATCAGAGCCCCCATCATCACATCAGAGAACTTCTCAACAGTCCCCATTTCAGGTTGGTAGGGGGATGGGGCCCCCCCTCAGGAGGTGTTAGAATCGCTTACATTATAAAACCTTTCTGACTGTCTGTGCTGGCAGGCCAGATGCAGTGTCACTGTGCCTGTTCAGATGAGAGAACTATCCTGCACAGTAGCTTGTCTCTTACCTTAGAATCTCCTGTCCTGGGCTGTGCTAATTCCTCTGAGCTGGAAATTCAGACTTCTCTCCTCCAGCCAATGAGAGCAGGGGAGAGGTGTGGTCTGGGATCTGGGTAGAAGGTAAACTAGAAGCTCTGGACTGGATTGCAGAGCTCAGCTGGTGCCCTGGGAGACACAAGGCAGATCGAAGCTGGATTCTGTTTCCAGGATTGTTTAACAACCAGCGTGTACAA
This sequence comes from Glandirana rugosa, assembly GCA_018402905.1. Lineage (NCBI taxonomy): Eukaryota > Metazoa > Chordata > Amphibia > Anura > Ranidae > Glandirana > Glandirana rugosa. The sequence goes on from BLSH010044233.1 coordinate 396,978, forward strand.
TGAGAGCAGGGAGTCACAGGCCCCCTTTAGCTAAATACGGGGGTTGCAATGGCAACTCTGCACCCGTTTATGCTACGCCTGTGTGTATGAGCATTATGTGTCATCAACCCCCCCCCCCCCCCCACCACCACCAAAATATTGAGCACTAGTCTACATGCTTACCCCTAAGCATAAATTCCCACTCCTCCCAATTCTGCCTCCTACTGAAATCCCCTTCCCAGCACGCATCTTTGCCATCTCCTTCCAGCTGAAATTCTCTCACTCCCCATATGCCTCCAGCACAAATCCACTCCCCCACCCCAAAATAAATTCCCCCTTCCTAGTACAAATCCTCTACCCCTCAAATTTCCCCTCTGAGCAAAAATCATCCCACTTCAAATCCCCCCTCCCCGCACAAATTCTCCCCAATCCCCCATCCTAGCACAAATCCCCCCCAAATTCCTCCTCCTAGCACAAATACCCCCAGTCATCACTTTCTGGCACAAATCCCCTTCCCCCCACAAATATTATCTTTTCTACCACAAACTCGCCAACATTACCTTCCTAGCACAAATCTTCTTAGCCCATTCCCCCTCCCAACACAAATCCCCTAAAATCACCTCCCCAAATTTCCCCTCCTAGAACAATTCTTATCCCCTGCCACCCCCCAAATCCCCCCTCCCAACACAAATACCCTCCCCCAACCTCCTTGTTGTGCCCCCCCCCACCTCACATGATGCCACAGTTCCCAGGGCAGCTGTCCCTTCTGCCCACCCTTTCTCCCGGCCCAGCACTTACCTTACCTCTTTGCTCCAGTAGGCTCCCTCCACTCATACGACCACTCCTGGTTAAGGTACTGTTAGCTGACCTGCCTCCTCCATGTACAATCTGCAGTTAATAACCAGAGGGGATGAGATATGAAGCCTGCTGCAGATGGGGTAAGGTAAATAGTGCAGGCACTTCAACTCCTCCTGCTCCAATTTGCATTTAACCCTTGCAGTGGGGGGGGGGTGGGATTTCATGCACAGGGTCTGGGGCGTGCCCCACCGACAACCCGCTCCCTCTGTGATTGGACACAGTGGGTGCCAATCAGCAGGGACCCACCGATCAATAACAGGAAAGGCAGAACGGCGGTCTGCTTATGTAAACAAGGTAGACCGCTGTTCTGTCAGAGAGGAAAATGGAGATCTTGTGTTTCTGCTAAGTAGAACCACGGATCTCTGTGTTCCTCCAGTTAAACCATCACCCACACAGTTAAGACCCGTACACACGAAGCAAATTTCGGACAGGAATTTTCATTCGATGGCCTGTCGTCCGGAATTCTTACCGTTAGTATGCTCCTTTTGACAGTGGATTTTGATTTTTCATCAGAAAAAAGCTGGATGTGCAGGCTATAAAAAATTTTTCGTACGACAACGCAACGTCCGATTTTTTTTCCATTAGTACGGTTTTCGTATGAAAAAAATCGTATGAATGAGACAACGCATGCTCAGATATAAAAAAAAAGATGCAAAAATATTCAAAACATTCCATCACTTCTGATGTTGAGTTCGGTCATACAAAAGTTTTCGTATTGTTAGTACGCTCTTCACTTTCGAAATGAGACAAGCATCCAACAAAATACGAACGTTCTGTCATCCGAAAATCAGATTGTGTGTACAAGGCTTTAGAAAGCTCTCCCTAGGAGCACGCTTAACCCTTTGAGCGCCCCTGATGTTAACCCCGTCCCTGCCAGTGTCATTAGTACAGTGAGAGTGCATTTTTTAGCACTGATCGCTGGATTGGTGTCATGGCTCCCCAAAAAAGTATCACTTAGTGTCAAATTTGTCCACCACAATGTCGCAGTCCCGCTAAAAATCATCATTAATAGTAAAAACATAAAAAAATAAAAACTCCATAAATCTATTTCATCGTTTGTAGATGTTATAACTTTTGTGCAAACAAATCAATATACGCTTAATAGCATTTTTTTACCAAAAATATGTAGCAGAATACATATTGGCCTAAATTAATGAATACATTTGATTTTTTTACATTTTTTTTTTATATGTTTTATAGCAGAAAGTAACAAATATTTTTTTTTTCCAAAATTGTCGGTCTTTTTTGGTTTATAGTGCAAAAAATAAAAACCGCAGAGGTGATCAAATACCACCAAAAGAAAACTCTATTTGTGGGAAAAAAGGACATAAATTTTATTTGGGCACGACCGCACAATTGTCAGTGAAAGTAGCGCAGTGACGTATGGCAAAAAGCTGCCTGGTCATGAAGGGGGGTAAACCTTCCAGGGCTTAAGTGGTTAAGTTACAATTTAGCTTCCTACATGCTGTAGCACTGTAAACTCAAAGCTTACTTGGAACAGGGGCAGTGCTCCAATGTCAATCGACACCCTAGTTTCCAAATCAAATCCCTTTAAAGTCAACAAGAGTTGGACGAACAAGATGGTTGGTGCATTGCCCTGTACATACACAGTGTAATCCTTTACAATAGCCCAGACAATGGACCAGTTTATCTGGGTATGCCTATACTTGTTGGTGAGGTCCTGTCCTTTCAACGCTCCCCTGAGATGCAAGTAACAACTTGATTGTTCAGAGATGTGATGTAATGTTTGTTACTAGATCAGTCATCAGCCATTTGACAGAACATTAACAAACACATTTCGAGGGTGGTGGCCATCCCCAGAAATTGTGAAATTCGTCATGATAGGCTCAGTGAGGGCACCAGGTTTAGTTTCATTATTGCTGTATGTTGGATACATATGGAGCTTTTTCCTCTGTTGAGTTTTGCAATTACATCACCACCAGTTCATTTCAGTTTATGAGAACCCAATCACTAAAATGTCAAATAATCCTCAACCACTGTATAATGCATATATGCAGCGGCAGAGCGGGCGAGCCTTGTCTCCCAACTGCCGCTCATATATGTCCATGGGGCTTCAAGATTTAGTGCTGAGAGTGTGCTCACTGCACACTGGCCAAGCTGTCACCAACAGCTCCTGGTCACTGGTTGTGATTGGAAGCCAGAAGGACGGGCTCCTGGTCATGCGGTCGCTTTATTTGAAAAATCATAAGCAACACTAATGTAAAAAGTGTAAAAAACAAAATAGATATGAAAATGAGCTTAAAGCGGAGGTTCACTCACCCCTCATCCACATACTGTAGCTGCTGACTTTTAATAATAGGACACTTACCTGTCCTGGAGTCCAGCAATGTTGGCACCACAGCTGATGTTTCCATCAGCTGTTGGGTGCTACCGCCGCCATTGCCAGTAGGGGAACCCGGCAGTGAAGCATTACGGCTTCGCGCTGGGCCCCTACTGCACATGCACAAGGCACCTGCGCGCCTTGCTACTGGCCCGGCGGCGGGTGAAGGAGGAGGGAGCCGGGCTACTGATGTACTTCACCATGCCCTGGTCTCCTGGGGGGGTGACAAATGAGCGGAAGTTCCACTTTTGGGTGAAACTCTGCTTTAAAATATATATATTGATCACAAGTAGAGTTGAGCGAACACCTGGACGTTCGGGTTCTGCTGGTCCGTCCGAACTTCGGGACAAAGTCCGGGTCCGGGTCCGGACGGAACCCGAACGATCGCACGGACAACGAACCCCATTGAAATCAATGGGGACCCGAACTTTTAGGCACAAAAATGGCTGTAGGAAAGTCCTGGAAAGCCCCAGAGGGCTGCAAAAGGAAGTAAAATGGGGGTAAGGGTAGGGCAAGTGCCCTACAAAAAAATGGGGACAGGGAAATAACTTTAAATATTTTTAAAAAAATAAAAACATAAAAAATGCAAAAATGGAGATGAATGTGGTTCATCTTCAAACTGTGTCTGAAAAGTATTAATTAACGGTAGAAGCCATATAACTGTTCTAAAATCATCTTCAAACTAGGGCAAGTGCC